>LPNX010363250.1:68647-120035 GCA_001517045.1 Pseudotsuga menziesii | reverse complement strand
GCGTTTTGAGGGCTTCTATCTAGCACATGAGTAAAAAATCAGGTTTTCATCGCCAAATTTGGCCAAAAAGTGTTACCCATCTTCATGGAATCACCCATCCATATAAATACTATGTAATGGTTTCCTTCATACACGCCACTGTTGGCATCATAGTAAATTATCTACACTCATCCCAAGTGCAATACCTTCACACCAATTAATTTTAAAACTATTCATCAAACCATTAAAGTACTAGTAAGGGTTGATTATATGTACTATGAATATAAACAGTTCACAAGTATGTTTCAATTCATAGTATCCTTACACTTTAAAAGTTGCATTAATAGTTCATAGTATACTTACATCTAAATGTTTCATTAACAGTTCATAGTATACTTACATTTAAAGGTTTTAGTAACAGTTCATAATATACTTACATCTATCCATGTAAGCCGTACAAATATACAATTATATTACAACCCACTTTATGTTTCACTCTCTGATAAGGGGTATCAACTTTATAACTCTCAAGTCGAGTTGATTATGTGAAGATATATACATGTAAATATATATTTTAAATCACATATAAAAATAACGTATCAAGTTCTGGCTCTTTTTAAAACCTATCCACATATATATATATATATATATATATATATATCATTGTCTAGTTCGAAAGCGGCTAGAATATAAATTTCCAGATTGAAAATAAAAGACATACGTTGTTAAGGAAGACATGACAGGTTTCCCATTCGACAGCGATACGCGGCTAAGGTAACAAGATTTCTGGATTTTCTATTTGATGCTAATAGTAGGTTCCAACCCAGGCAAAGCATAGGAAACTAAGAGAAACTATAGTGCAGGCTTGTAATTCATGACACTTAGATAAAATTACATAGAACCCCTTTTGGAAGAGTCAATTGGTTTTCTTACATTTCCAAATTTTCTTTGGAAATAAATTTTTGCTCACAAATTAACTATAATTTCTTGATGTCTAATTTCACTTTTCCAAAATTAACCAAATTTATATTACAGAACCCCCTCCTTGCGACCTTTCCCAATTAATCAATTGCATTAATTGAAATGCTAATTTCTTTAACCGACTTACATAATAATAGAACATGATCCGATTTTGTTCCTTCCCACGAGCGAATTGTCTACATATTGCATGTGAAAATTGATGTATTTTTGCACTCAGGGTATTTGGTTTATGCGAAGTAGGGTTTCTGGGTAGATGAGTTGAAAACCTAGAGTAAGTTTTCCATAGCTGAACATGGAGTTCTTCGCAGACAGAGGGAACATAAATATAAATTCATCGCACCAAAAGAGATTTGTGCTAAGTACGACACAAACTCCATGGAAACAAAGGGAGAGATTAAATGGTCCCGTTGGAAGCCCACCAAAAGATAGAAAGATATTTTGGAAGATCTTTTCAAATAGTACCGATCTCATTCAGTCAACAAGGCATACAAACCTACTTTCCCACTAAGACGCAGAGGGTATCAACATGCACAAAGGTTGTCGATGGTGCTGAACTAGTTCAGATCAATAAGGCATAGGTCCTATTTTCTTAGTTAACACACACACGAAGGTGATCATACTTTAAAACATAACTATTTATATGTTCAATCCAGCACATGAGACAAATATTTACAGCGTAAGAATATATCAGATTCTTTTGTTCAAACGTCGGCAGAGAGCTATCATGATTTATGCTTATACATACAGATCTGTATTATGATTAAATATAAGGGAGAAATCGCATACGTTGCAATTAAATGGTAACGCATACCTTCTAGCTGGGGTAATAAATCATTTTCCTGCATGAGGGCCAAGAACAGTCAAGGCATATTCCCTTCAGATATACAACGCAGAGCGATGGGAACTGATGATGTATTCTTCCTCAACCCTTTAGGAGTAGGACCACTTCATCTCTCGCAAACAAACTCTCCATTTGCCACATCGAAAAACACCAGCATGAGATGAGTCTCAGGTTTTTTCTTCTCCCCCCCTTTTATCCATGGGATTTCGTAACCTAAAAATAACCGAGTAACGGTCTCCTTTCCCATGGTAGGCCACGCATCCCCAAAACAAGGCAGTCAATTCTGCCCTTAATTTTGCTGTTAAGAATTTAGATGGAGGCATGAGTTCATCTTGCACCAGTATTTTTTCCTTACAAATATTTATTTAAATTCCTCAAGTCAAGGCATGAACTCCTGCCACTAATTTTGCCGAGGAGGATTTCCCTAAAATCATGCCCAAGGTTAGCCTCCTTCATGCGGAGGAGATTCCTTTCAAATGCTGGTTGCAAGTTATGCCTCTCATACATATAGATACATATATATGCCTTCTTAAAACTATAACAATATATATATATATATATATATCTAAGTACCTGTACAGGTTGCATTTCTTTATCCAATTTAACCCATGGATAATATATATATATGTCTATATTTGTTTATGTCATTTGCATATATTATATTTGTGATATATGCATTTTATACTAGTTCTTAATGTCGCTCTTACCCAAATTGGAGACTACGAAACCCATCAATAAATATTGTAGCGAGCTTCCCTATTCCACATCATCTAGTTCATGAAGAACTAGGTCCCCTAGGTGTTGTCGGCCACTAGTCTCTCCTCCTAGTGGTCTCGGTTGTCCGAAAGAAGTTGCACTCATCCATGACTTATGAAATCACATTACCTAATATACAAATTTTTGCTGGTGGGGCCTTGGCCTTGAGCTCCTCACCAAAGAATAAATACATTCAAAAATTACAAAATATTTAGAGGCATTTAAGAGGGATATTACATCCTTCCCCCCTTAATATAACACCGTCCTGGGTGTTCTAGCATTTTCTTTGACCAACTTTCCTTCTCCTATTTCGTCATCTTTTCTTCTTTTCATCTCTTTGTTCTGAACCTCGGAGATCTTTCGGTACTCCTCAAGTCCCTATTGTTCAATACTTGCAACTCCCTGCAACAAGTTCGGGTCTAGCCCAATTTTATTCAGTAAATCGTGTTCAAAATTATAATTCAACTTAACACATAAACCATAGATCCTTTTTGCATTGTGACATATATATGCATGTCTGCTAACATCCACATTGATAACAATGTATAACTTAGAGTCCAACACTATACAATTTTCATGATCCACCGTGGTTCCAATATACATGTCAGTTCTATTTGCTAATAAATAAACATATTACCTCATAAGAACAAGTTTACCTTTAATGCACATTCCTTTTCCAAGAATTATTCCTTACAATGTCTTTCTAGTTTCTCTGGATGTCCTCCATTCGAACAAGCACTCCAAGTGCTAACAGTACTCCAAGTACTGATCCAAGCTACCCAACACAAGGACGATATCCTTCCTTAGGAGTATCTCCTTCTTGTGCTATTCAGGGCGCTTCGCCATTGTTCTTTTCTCTAGATGTCCTCCATCCCAGCACTCCAAGTGCTAACAGTACTCCAAGTACTGATTCAAGCTACCCAACACAAGGATGATACCCTTCCTTAGGCTTCCTTAGGCTTATCTCCTTCTTGTGCTATTCAGGGCGCTTCGACAAGCTAAGCCACTTCCATTCTCACACACCACAACACCTAGAGGTTATTCTCTTCATAGAGCCCCCACTCTTGTGAAAGTCCTCTTAATGTGTGCGGATTGAGTATTAACCAAAACGTCTTACATCTAGGCGTCCCTAGAATGCATAATGGTCCCTAGCTGGATGGGGGGAAAACATGTAGCTTTCATCCACTACCTTCATCACCACTTTCCACATGGTAACAACTTTATGCACATGAGATTTTGCTCATATCATTGTAACTCATTACAGTCTTAGAGCTTTAGCACCCCTCATGGCCGCAATTTCCCATGCCTACAATCACTCCATAGGTGTTCAGTTTATCATAATATTGATTCAAAGAACATCAAACTTTTTAGCATAAGTCATGTCTTACTACATTTCTCATTCATCAGATAAGAGCTTTTATACTAGTGCACCCTTTTTACCACTAAGGCATTTTATTGATTTTTAAGCACAACACATTTTATTACTCACCTTGGCCGCACTGTATCCCAAGTTCATAAGTCAATCTAATTTCATGACCTTAAATATTTGTTGTCGCACCTTGTGAGTACGTATGAAAGATCAATAGTCTCTATGTGCATAGCCCGATTCTTAGGCTTCACGTGCATGCCCGTTATTTGAAATATTGTATCTAACCCGAATCTCTTCACCACAACCTTTCATTCAGGTTCTGCATTCACTTATCATTCATTTAATAGATAATGAAATCTAATTAGAACTTCTTATAAGCAATTCAAATTCTATTTTATAATTGTTCACAAGATAGCATCTTTAGAAACCAATTAGTATACACTTATATCATCATTCACCACTATTTCTAGAGCTATTATTTTATGACAAGACAATAGCAATTCCATGACAACACATAACTCTACCTCAGGTTTATGTCCATTAAGGACTCAAAGTCATATGCTATTGATGTGCACACATGTAGGGGGAGCATCAAGGGTCTGTTCCTCTTATTTCTTTATGGACCAAAACCTTGAGAACTGGTAGTTCCTATGAATTCTAATATCCCCAACCAGAAACAATTGTTCTTAGTTATCAGCAATCTGTTCAGATAAGGTGTTAGTGTTTATGCATTTTTTCCTTACTAATATTCATTTGATACAATGTATATTTTTGTATACCTGCATAATTCTAACAATATGCTCTTTTAATATAGTTATCATTTCAGCATCACTTATGTTCCTAGTTAGATCTTACACATAATGATTTTAGCTACACTTTGTTAGGATTTTGGGGTAATATATTTACTCCTTCCTTTAAATGATTAATTCCTCAAGATCCATTAAATAGCTACCTTGTCATCTCCCAGAAGGTACAGTGTTACCTCCAAGATCTTTTTCTTTATTTCTAAAATGGTACATATAAGGTAAGTTTTACTTATTTTTCATGACATGATGGGACCTCTAAACAGAGTTGAAACATATCCTCCTAAGCCACTTTATATTTTATTCATTGCTAATAGAAAACACAAAAGGTATAGAAACTTAAATTCAAATTCGATTCTCACCAATTCCTTACCAATCCTATCTTTTTTTTTAACGATAATGACATGACCCTTTTCCATGCCCGTCCTTAATAAGAATATTCACCCTGTAACCTATTACCTTTTTTTGCAACATGGAAGTACTAAGAATCCTTTCAAATATATATATGGTCATTAGTGGCTAGTCCAACTATGAATGCAGGCCCTAAAGGTCAAATTCTTTCAGTAATTCAAATTCCACATTACTATTTATATGATAAATTTATTGGTCCTGTGCGCGTTTGTGCGCATTTATCCAGAGATACATACCTTACCAAAAGTTTTTTGTGCAACTCAAATAGATATGAGACAATTGTCTTAGCTATGGATAAAACATCTTCAGAAACGAACGAAATATCAACATAGCTATGTACTTACCTTGTTGGGCCTCACACTGACGTGGAGAAGCTGTTCCTGTATAACTACAAGGTCAACCAATATATATAATTATTTGCAGTTGCTACATCTTAAGGTACTTGTGTTGTAGATCAACGTGAGTTTGTTGATTCCTGTTATCTCAAGCAAAACTTGATCGTCACTTACTAAAACAAAATATGTAGGATCATTTTTGAGCCCAAATAGGCCCGAGTGTTTTGACCTTGGCTCTGATACCATATGTAACATACCTGTTGTACCTCCATGCCATTTTGGGTGAAAAAGGGGTAAACCAAAACTTTTGTTTCACTGTTACTACAAAACGAGTCAATCATGTTAGGGTCAAAATTTACCTAGCATTATGATGAAGCATATCAATGACCATATTAAAATTTTACCCATTGTAAAAACAAGCATAAAATGGGGGTTGGTCGTTACGAGAAGGCTTACTGTATCGTGATCGGAATACTTCCCAACATATTACAATCAACCTTTTCATTCCTTCCCACTATTGTTATTATTTACATAATACACTAGGCAAAAAGTTTTCAGCCTTTTATATACATATTAACATTGTATAACCCAAAAGCATTAGGAAATCACCCAACCATTTTCATCACCATAAATAAAGAGATCATCCAAGCACATCCAGTCATTTACATCATCATAGTTAAAGAGATCATCCAATTTACTAGTGTAGCAGACCTCAAGTCATAAAAATAATTGTGATACTCTTTGATTTTCATTTCTTATTAGTCTTATCAAAATAAACTTTATACCTACAGTCATTACTCTAGCCACAATAATAACGTAAACTCGTGATCTATAATGTGTTCAAATTTTTACAGGAATAAGCCTTTCGTCCACGAATAATTATATGTAGTTTTCAATCATACTTTCATTCATACCAAGCATATCTTTGAAAGCTTCTATTGATCATATTTTTAAAGGTGTAAACCCTAACCATCATTCCTAACCATTAAAAGGTGTAGTTCAAAAACGTTTCTTCATCGTTTTTCATCATCATTTACAAGTTGCAGATCAAGATGATCTGTACAGAAAACAACTAACCTTATAATGATAGATCGAGATACATAACCCAATCACCATTTTAAACATCAATAACTGCAGTGTATAAGATGCAAACAAAAAGGAAACACAGATAGAAATTTTGCGCCACATAAAGTACAGACACCAAAAGCCACCAAGTAAAACACCATATACGTGGTTCACCCCTAACCCGAGGTTACGTCCACCAAACCGTTATGTCATGTATTATTCAATAAAGGAGTTACAAACCGCAACTTCAATGTTGCCATACTTTCTTTCTATTATTCTAGCAAACTCTGCTTTTAAGAGTATCTCGAAGCTATTCCTAATAAACTAGGAATTTCTTGTTGAACTAATTCCCGAAAAAATCATGACTGGCCAACCACCATAAATAACAATGCTCTAACAAAGTCTACTCTTAATACTAGAACCTCTCGTTTGCTTAATCCATATTTTTATTGTCATCAACATACTATGAACCACTCTATACACTATATCCATATAAGTACTATGTAATGGTTTCCTTCATACACGCCACTCTTGGCATCATGGTGAAGTATCTACACTCATCCCAAGTGAAATACCTTCACACCAGTTAATTTTAAAACTATTCATCAAACCATTAAAGTACCAGTAGGGGTTGATTATATGTACTATGAATATAAATAGTTCACAAGTATGTTTCAATTCATAGTATCCTTACGCTTTAAAATTTGCATTATTAGTTCATAGTATACTTACGTCTAAGTGTTTCATTAATAGTTCATAGTATACTTACATTTAAAGGTTCTAGTAATAGTTCATAATATACTTACATCTATCCATGTAAGCCGTACAAATATACAAGTATATTACAACCCACTTTATGTTTCACTCTCTAATAAGGGGTATCAACTTTATAACTCTCAAGTCGAGTTGATTATGTGAAGATATATACATGTAAATATATATTTTAAATCACATATAAAAATAACGTATCAAGTTCTGGCTCTTTTTAAAACCTATCCACATATATATATCGTTGTCTAGTCCGAAAGCGGCTAGAAAATAAATTTCAAGATTGAAAATAAAAGACATACGTTGTTAAGGAAGACACGACAGGTTTCCCATTCGACAGTGATGCGTGGCTAGGGTAACAAGATTTCTGGCTTTTCTGTTTGATGCTAATATTAGGTTCCAACCCAAGCAAAGCATACGAAACTAAGAGAAACTAGAGCGCAGGCTTGTAATTCATGACACTTAGATAAAATTGCATAGAACCCCTTTTGGAAGAGTCACTTGGTTTTCTTACATTTCCAAATTTTCTTTAGAAATAATTTTTTTCTCACAAATTAAATATAATTTCTTGATGTCTAATTTCACTTTTCCAAAATTAACCAACTTTATTATACAAAACCCCCTCCTTGCGACCTTTCCCAATTAATCAATTGCATTAATTCAAATGCTAATTTATTTAACCGACTTACATAATAATGGAACATGATCCAATTCCGTTCCTTCCTGCAAGCGACTTATCTGCATATAGCATGTGAATATTGATGTATTTTTGCACTCGAGGTATTCGGTTTATACGAAGTAGGGTTTTTGGGTAGATGAGTTGAAAACCTAGAGTAGGTTCGCCATAGCTGAACGTGGAGTTCTTCGCAGACAGAGGGAACATAAATATAAATTCATCACAGCAAAAGAGATTTGTGCTAAGTACAACACAAACCCATGGAAACAAAGGGAGAGATTAAATGGTTCCATTGGAAGTCCACCAAAAGACAGAAAGAGATTTTAGAAGAGATTTCAAATAGTACTGATCTCGTTCGATCAACAAGGTGTAGAAACCTACTTTCCCACCAAGACGCAGAGGGTATCAACATGCGCAGAGGCTGTCGATGGTGCCAAACTATTTTGGATCAACAAGGAATAGGTCCTATTTTCTTAGTTAACACACATGCAAAGGTGATCATACTTTAAAACATAACTATTTATATGGTCAATCCAGCACAGGAGACAAAGATTTACAACGTAAGAATATATCGGATTCTTTTGTTCAAACGCCGGTAGAGAGCTATCATGATTTATGCTTATACATACAGATTTGTATTGTGATTAAATATAAGGGAGAGATCGCATATGCTGCAATTAAATGGTAAATCATACCTTCTAGATGGGGTAACAAATCATTCTCCTGCATGAGGGCTGAGAATAGTCAAGGCATGTTCCCTTCGGATATAAAACACACAGGGATGGGAACCGACGGCGTATTCTTCCTCAACCCTTTAGGAGCAGGAGCACTTCTCCTCTCGTGAACAAACTCTCCATTTTCCACATCGAAAAACACCAGCATGAGATGAGTCCCGGGTTTTTTCTTATCCCCCCCTTTTATCCATGGGATTTCGTAACCTAAAAATAACCAAGGAGTAATGATCTCCTTTCCCACGGTAGGCCACACGTCCCCAAAACAAGGCAGTCAATTCTGCCCTTAATTTTTCCATTAAGAATTTAGCTCGAGGCATGCGTTCAGCTTGCACCAGTATTTTCGCCTTACAAACAGTTATTTAAATTCCTCAAGTCAAAGCAGAAATTCCTGCCACTAATTTTGCCAAGGAGGATTTCCCTAAAATCATGCCCAAGGTCAGCCTCCTTCACGCAGAGGAGATTCCTTTCAAATGTTGGATGCAAGTTATGCCTCTCATATATATATATATTCTTATAGTTTTAAGAAGGCATATATATCTATATCTATATATATATATATAGATAGATAGATAGATAGATAGATAGATAGATAGATATATAGATTTATATATATATCTAAGTACCTATACATGTTGCATTTCTTTATCCGATTTAACCCATGGATAATATATATATATGTGTCTATATTTGTTTATGTCATTTGCATATATTATATTTGTGATATATGCGTTTTATACTGGTTCTTAATGTCGCTCTTACCCAAATTGGCAACTGCGAAACCCATCAAGAAATACCATAGCGAGCTTCCCTATGCCACATCATCTAGTTCATGAAGAACTAGGTCCCCTAGGTGTTGTCGACCACTAGTCTCTCCTCCTAGTGGTCTCAGTTGTCCGAAAGAAGTTGCACTCGTCCATGACTTATGAAATCACATTACCTAATATACAAAGTTATGTTGGTGGGGCCTTGGCCTTGAGCTTCTCAGTAGAGAATAAATACATTCAAAAATTACAAAATATTCAGAGGCATTTAAGAGGGATATTACAGAGGGAGAGTTATCTAAAACAAAGAAAAAAATTAATACGACACAAAAAAAACCACTCGACACAAGCCAAGTAAACCCTTAGGGTTTTCCAACAACCGCAATACTTTCCAGCTGGAAAGTTATGAGGTTCACGTGGCTCCATTAAAGCCACTAATATTTTAATCTTACACCCACGCTCTATAATTTCGAGCACCATCACAATTTATTTACCTTACCCTTATGTAAATACCTTCAAGTTTACCTTATGCACACTCACTTGTACCAAAGTAAGGTTAAATTTTGGGTTTAGTGTCTTAGTTGTTTTGCAAGGTATAGCTAGGCTCCTTCTTTGTGTGTCTTAGTTTATATGTTTTAGAGGCTTACCTAGTAAGGAAAGATCCCCTCCTCAAAGCACCTGCATTTGAATAAATGGTTTATGCATTAGCTTCAGAGCTAAGTAATACCATAAACCCATCCTCCTAGTATCATAAAAGAATTAATCAATATTAAAAGAAACCATAACTAGCAAGCATATGAACAACAACTGACTCTTTTTAAACATGTCGTTCCTTTCAAGACTTGATGACAAGTAAAGTGGTTCCTTATAACAATAAGTCACACTATATTTTTTTCCGTAATTAATTCAATTTGTTTAATGGATAAAACACTAAGCCAAAGTTAAATATCATATGGATTTATTTACATTATTTACATTTAGACCGTTAATAAAATTTTATTTATGAAATTTGGATATGTTACAGACTCTAGTTTGGGAATAATTTTGACTTGTATAGATAGAGAAATGAGATTCATTTGACGTGGAAGAATCTATGTTCACTAAACTTGGAATAGTTTAATCATAAGAAGATATATGCATTAGAGGAAATTTCAACTCAAAATGGGCCTTTTAACTTTAATTCAAATTCCATGTCATCATGTGTTAGCCAATGAAATTGCTTTAAATTTGAAATACCATATAGGTCTTAAACACTTTTTTAATATAAATTTGGGGATAGGTATCATAAAAAAAACTACTTTTGTTGTTTGTATTTTCGACATATCTCCCTGTTTTTTTACTCAAATTTCGATTAGGAGAGCTCGTTGGATGTAGAATTAAATTCCGCACCCAACGAGTACCCACTCAACATACTTTTGACATACCCCGCTACCTGAAAAATAAGAAATACCTGACAAAACATGTTGATGACATCATCATCATGTTGTTTTCAGGTATTTCTTGTTTTTGGGGTAGCAGGGTCCATCAAAAGTATGCCAAGTGGGTACTCGTTGGATGCGGAATTTAATTCCGCACCCAATGAGCTCTCCCGATCAAACTTTGAGTAAAAAAAAGAGGAGATATGTCGAAAATACAAACAAAAAATAGCTTTTTCTTTTCTTTCTCCAAAATTAATAAATATTATTTTATTATTTTAACTATTATTTTATTAATTTTTTTTAGGAGGCCCATTTTGAGGTGAAATTTGCTCTAATGCACATAATTTATCCGAACAATAAGAGTGCAAATTTATCATATTTCATTGTGCATGTATTAAAAATTGCACACAAATAGCTTAACAAAATAATAGAAGAATTATATTTAACTTAAAACCGATTGCAAATGAGTTAGATTTCAATTGTTTTGGTTTCCTTCCCTTCTTCAAATAACAAATCTTCCTGAAACATAATGAATTCATTTCCTTCCTTCATACAATTGGAAAATGTTGTACAATGCTAGTTCTCAACTCTTCTTTCTTGAGTCCCGTGTCCTCCTTTGTGCTATATGATAAAATCCAACCCAACGTTCAAACTAGATATACCTCAAGAAATGGAAACAAAATTATGTTAATTACCTTGATTGCAAGAATAAATGTAGAGGAAGTGGAGACAATTCATCGCATCTTGTGAATGACCCAACTCCGGGATATGCACATGATCATATGGTGTTATTGGAAAGTAAGAGGAATTTTTCTATGTTCATTTGGATTCAAACATCAATGATTTTTTTTTATAAGAAGGTAGGAATTCCATCCATGAAATGGCTTCAACTTTGCATTTTTATGGAGTTTAATTTATTAAGATTATAGAAAACATGAGCTCTCTATGGCTATACTTGTATTTGCATGATATAGAATTGGTAGATTGGAAATATGTGGTGTGAAACATCTGCAATTCTCATATTTTCTAAGCACTGCACTAACTAATGGACTATCGGTAATTTACATTCTTTATTACATTGATATCTTGACTGGGAATCCTTTTATGCATTTTTCCTTCCCCATTACTATTTCGTTGATTCTTCCACTATCCAACAGTACAAATTGATCAGTTTCCCTTGTAATCCTGGTGGGATCATTATTATAATTATACTATTATTTTATTTAACATCTTTTTTTCTTATACTAATATGCGTTAGCTGTCATGTTTCTTACGAATTGGTAATATGATATAAAGGGGGTGTTACAAAAGGGTTAATAAAAATGGATACGTACAATACTTGGCGAAACTAGGGGTTTTATTAATTGGAAAGGTATTTTGGGAGGGGGGATCAAAATACAATTTTACGAGGACCATTTTCCAATATTTAGTGAAATTAGGGATATTCTTTAATATCGTGTGAACGATCGTGATATGTAACAAGTTCACTGAGTGAACCCCCCATCCCTGCCAGTGATATAGGACATACATAGATATCTATGGATAATGTGATCTAGAGTGCTCGGAACTAGACTCTAGAGTCCTATAAGTAATATATTGTATTGTCTTAAATCTATACTAGTCAGTATCGTAATATCAATAAAGGGAAAGGAGGTTGACAAATTGTCTTCCCTGGTATATTATCTTATGGAAAATCATCTTCTATTACTGGTAAGTTGTCTTCTTGCACAGTTAAAATTATTGGAAAACTGATATTGCTAATAAAAAGACTCTCAAAGATATGGCTATGAGTTGAAGAAATTTTTTTATGAACAGTGTTATTCTAACTAAGAGAACATAACACCTATAAAATAAATATTGCGGTATGTAAAGCTGGGGTATATATATATATCACCAAGTGATAAGTTGATTAATACAATTAAATATGATTGAAAAGAGATGGCTTTGAAATGCTCAAATATTAGTTCTTGTTTAGACTTATCATTTTGAGATGGTTTTCGATGTTTATTAAACTAGAACAATTTTAGCTCAAAAATGTTTTATTTTGTAAGTAATGTTCCACTTCCACATGTTACAGAATAATAGTGAAAATTATTAAGTCAAGCCCACTTATCTAGCCTTAAAATCCAATCATAAACATAAATATCCAAAGCATCTAAACTTGGGCAATTTCCCCGAAGATATGAAGATCCGACAACTGATAAAAAAAATCCAAAGCATCAGCTCCTTCTTTCAAAATTTTGAGCCTTCCATGTGCTAAGGAGTAAAACTACTCATGCTGACTCAGCAGCCAATGCAGCCTCCTCATTGTGCTGAGGGACTCTTGACCTTAACGGCCATAAGACCTGGAGCCCTATCCCTTAGAGCTAGGTTTCCATATGACCATGTGCCTATTTCCCATCATTATGCTCCGTGCGTGGTTGATTGTGGACGATATCAGCCATCCCATCATTCCTTATGGCATGTCATAGAGGAGATTATAGAAATGTGAAGGACAGTGGTTTCCATGTACCCGTTTAATGAATTTTAAAGGGAGGTCAGTCCTGCTTTGTACCTCCCTGCTCTCACCTTTCGTCTCTCTGATATTTCCCATCGCCTACATTAAACAGATGAGGATTTCCAATACAATAACGTCAATTCACATGATGATGCGTGACGATCTTGGAACAATTAAAGTCGGTGACTGGTTGCTGATTTCACAACACCGTATAATTTGCAAATTTGATGCTCCCTTTGGCACTGGTCGTCTATTGTTGTTTGGCGTAGTCATCGAATCCCCTTCTGAATCCTCTGCTTCCTCTCCAAACAACGGGAATTTGGGAGAGGAAATCTGGGATATCAAAAGGAAGGTGAAAAGAATGAATCATCTGTTACATTGCATGGATTCTGAAGGTGGCCATAGACTCAAAAACCTGGACCAAGATCTAATCCAACTCAGGAAAGATTTAGAATTGGGGATAACAAGGACTCAGGAGGTGTTCATCCGGTTCTTGGCGGAGCTAGAGGTAAAGATTAAAAGATTGGAGCTGAAGGTGGCCATTAGAGGAGATTTTAGGTCTAAAATGGGCCTCCTAAGGAAAATAATAAAATAATAGTTAAAATAATAATAATAGTTATTAATTTTGGAGGAAGAATGAAAAAAACTACTTTTTTGTTTGTATTTTTGACATGTCTCCATGTGATTTTACTCAAATTCTGAGTGGGAGAGCCCGTTGGACGTAGAACTCAATTCTGCATCCAACGCGTACCCACACTGCATACTTTTGATGGACCCTGCTACCCAAAAAATAAGAAATACCTGAAAAAATGTGATGATGACATCATCATCACGTTTTTTCAGGTATTTCTTATTTTTTGGGTAGTGGGATCCATCAAAAGTATGTAGTGTGGGTACTCGTTGGATGTGGAATTAAATTCCACATCCAACGGGCTCTCCTACTCGGAATTTGAGTAAAAACACAGGGATATATGTCGAAAATACGAACAAAAAAAGTAGTTTTCTTTTATGACAAATATGTCAATTCAACCATTATGGTTGACTCATTTTACTAAAATTCTATTTGTTCCTGAATTCCTACTCACAAAATTTATTATTGGCGTGTTTTCTTAGAAGGCCCATTTTATAACCCAAATTTCCTCTAATGAAGGTTGCAAATGCATGGAAGCTCGGGACCCTCTTCACGTCCTAAACAAAATGGTCGTGGAAGCCTGTAGTTTATGTTTTCACCTGTAAATTTTGATTGTCCCTTTCTATTAGTTACTATGTTAATACTTTCTGTTTGTAAAAACTTGGTCGGTAGGATTTGGAATATGGTTTATCTTGGTACAGTTTGTTTGCCGCTTCCGCAAGGGCTGAATTTTGCCGCTCCCACAAGGGTTAATAGTTGTACTAGGGCTATATGTTGCTACTCCAAGGGCACTTTGAATTTTGTGGTTCTTATCAGTGGTTATACCACTGTTTCTTAATATAGTCATTCCCGTTTTTAAAAAATAGTGTATATCCATTGATCTCTATGTTTCTGCAACATATATAAATGAATGTTGAAATCTTCTTTCTAGTGAAGTGATAAGTTCAAAATGCTCACTACTACAAAATTGCTAGTTTATTGTTAAGTTAACCTACAATGATATGTGGCAATATCAAGGACATTGCCACGAGCTACATATGACTCTAGTTTGTAAACAAATTAATAATGTATTAAAATGTGATGGAAAATTATAAATTTGGTCAAATAAATCTAAAATGAATATGAATATGGTTATTCAGTGATAAAACTAATATATAAAAAAATTAACAAAGATCAATGTAATGTACACAAGCCAAAAATGAATATGGCATTAATAGTTTTATTATTTATCAACAATTTTTTATTTTCATATATATAAAATTTAAAGTTAACATGAAAGGACACATAACATTTTTAAAGAAAATTATGTACCAAAGTCGCCTTTAAACCTACCCTTCTTCCCACACTCTCTCGCACAAAGTATTCTACTATACATACTGTCTATTTACCTAACACTTTAAATTCCCAAACATCTATAAAGTTAACCCCTTACATTTCCAAAGACTTAATTTAGTGAAGAGTTGATCGATATTAATATCTATGTGTGTTATTTGTTACTGCACATTTGCTTGCAGATCAGGTTGAACTGACACACATCAAACACAATGTGAATTTACATTAACCAACATATCAACTACCTTCCTACATCACATATGGTATCACTAGAAACAAGCATATCACTAAGATTAATATGTTTGAAATACGTTGAAAAGTATATATTTGACATATTGATAATGTTTTTTTATTAAAGAATGTGCCAATTACTTGTATTTAACAATTAAGCTAATGTAAAAACCACTTAATTTATGGTTGTTAAGCTCATAGTTGAAGTTAGGCTCATAGTTGTATGATCATTGGAGTTAATCTAATAGTTGTATCTAATAGTTAATTTAAAAGTTAATATAAACCTTAGACTAAGCCTTACCACATTAACTCCAGTCCCAATTGTGAGAAACTCTCACATAAGTTGCACATTGCCTAAGTGATTGTTCTTGGTGCATGATTTCACTACAATAAAGGTCAACTTCTCGCGCTAAGAGATGGATTTCATCTAAATTTAATTTAATAGTTGTATCACTATTGGAATAATCTAATATTTATCCAATATAACCACGATTAGAGTTGAAGTCAAGCTAATAGTTGTAGAATCGTTGGAGTTAATCTAATTTATCGAATATAATCGCAATTAGAGTTGAAGTTAAACTAATAATTGCATAATCATTTGACTTAAGCTAATAGTTGTTAAAAGTTAATATATTGGAAATTGCAATTCAAGTAAAAGTCATGATTGGAGTTCAAGTTAAGCTAATAGTTGTATCATCAATGTATTTAAACTAATAATTTAATAGTTGTATCTGAAGTTTGATTTTTCCAAATATCACTAGTTGTAATTATTAGATGTTAACTGAGCTATTTTTTATTTTTTTAAAATTTTAAATTATGAGTAAGACTATTCTCCTTTAAAAAGAATCGAAAACCCAAACATGTAATAGGAACTATATATTAGTTTAGCTAGATGCCCAACTACTAGATGCAAGAGTTTATTAGGAGTTTGAAAGATTTTATTAGGAGTTCGAACTATTTTATTCGGAGTTTGACTCTTACATCAGTGCACATTATCTAGACTCCTAGATGTCGAATGCAGTTGAACTAAGACTTAAGTGATTAGAGTTGAAGTTAAGCTAATAATTGTAGAATCATTAGAGTTAAGATAATAGTTGTATCTAATAGTTATCCAATATAATTGTGATTAGAGTTGAAGTTAAGCTAATTGTTCTAGAATCATTCAAGTTAAGATAATAGTTATATCTAATAATTGATGGAGTTAATCTCATAGTTCTATTTAATAATCGAATAGTTGAAGATTAATTTTAATTTTTACAACTATCACTAACTATAGTTATCACATGTTAATTAACCTATTTTTTATTTTTTTGAAATTATTAATTATTACTTTTGGATGACGCCCGTAGAATTAATATGAACAGTACACTTGTCTCATTATAGTTTAATCTTGGACAATGCCCATAGAATCAATCTGGACAATACACTTGTCTAATTCTCATGCATTGATGAAAACGCATAGATGGTAGTCCACCCAAAAATTCTAAGATATATATGCCTATCACCATAACTATCAAATTAATATAAATGAATTAAGATTGGTTCAAAATATAAAAGTAGATACAGTTATAGGATCCATGTACATTCTGAATACAAAAAATCCAGGTCCAACATGCTCTATAAATCTTATCTTGTCTTGCTTCGAACCTCGCTTCTGCCTATGTAGTATTTGATAAATAAAAAAATAGATCTTTAAAATCAATTGCGCTATTTATTGCTTCATATTCTACCACATACGAGACAACAAGGACTCAACCTCAATATCTCCACGGTGTCTTCACTCAGTGAAGCCATGTCATAGCACCTTCATTCTTGAGATATTAAAGAATACCCCTAATTTCACTAGATATTGATAATTACCTACAAAATTCCTATTGTTGATCCCCCCTCCTAATACATATTTCTAATTTAAAAACCCTATTTTTATGATATATTCCTTATTTTTACAAGAAACCCCTTTTTATATTCCCCAATACCTATAAACCCCTTATACGCTACTCCTCACACCCCCCCAATAACTACAATATATTGACCTTATTTTTCACAATTAAAAACCCCCATTTATGAATGAACGTGATAAGATATTTCTCAACAAGGTGAATCCCCCATGAATATCTCCAACTAACAAAAATATAAAAAATATAAATAGTTACATCTTAACTATTTATAACATAATGCTAACTAGTTCAAGAGATCAGAAAACGATGCAAGAAATGCTTGAGCACAAGAATTCAAATTCAAGGATAGGAAGAAATGTTGTTTAAAGCTACTCCAAACTGCAACGTGAATATAAATATATAGTATTTGTAAAATCTACCTATTCCTGCATCTTGGCATTGGTTAATGAATCCTCTTCCTTGACTGGTATGGTCTGTATTTCTAGTTTAAGTCACAAGCCACAGCCCCTACACTTTGTCAAATTTCAAACATGGATGGGAGGTTATTCTAGATCGATGAGGCAACATATTCACATGTGACCTAATCTTCATTTTACAAACCATTGTTAGGTTGTTGAAATTCATTGAATTTATTGCACTAATCTCATAGATATGGATTCATTGGTACAGTGTTTTAGAGACAGTTTTTCCTTCCACTCTTCTCCCATCAAAGAAGCCACCACATCATCAAATTTTATATTTTCTGATGATGATTTGGTGATGGTCATCACCAAATTATCATAAGTATCTCGGATGGAACACAATAAAATGATTTCTTTGTCCTCATCCTCCACTTTTACACCAAATGAGATGTAATGTCCCCAAAAATCGAAAAAAAAAATTATAGGCTACTAAAAACTACCGAAATGGAACATTATTACTCTTGTGGCATATACGTACACTACTTGTACTGATGTCTATTCGTAAGCTGTCCTTACATTCTGTCGTTTACTTCTAGTCATTTATTATTAGTACATTTTGTTTACGATGTCATAAGTCTATTTATTAAATTATTTTCTTGTTTGACATTACTGTCGATGTGTTAATGATTTACATAGAACCTTGTTTACTTCAACACATTATTTACTTTGTTATTTATTAAGTTCTGACTTAACTTTGTTTGTGGGAACAAAGTGGGCAGAGTGGAGGGACTCGTTCTCCCATGACGGTCTGAGAGGTAAAGGATTACTTTTACACAAGATTACATAGTTCAATCGAACTAAGGCACCTATTTTATTTACTTTCATGTTTGCCTAGTGTCAAAAGGCTTAGTAGGGAGCTTGGATCATTTTGATCTTTATTTGTTGTTACTGTTCATCATTATGCTTCATTACTGCTTCATATTGATAGCAAGGTAATCTTATTTGTTAATTATCTAGCCTAGATAATTAACTATGTGATACCTAAATAATCTATACAAATATACTCTATGTCTATTTTATTACTGTTATTAACGACTATCTTGTTTTAATGGCAGGTCATAAAATTGTTTACCATTCAGACCTTGGTCTTAATATAGACAAAAATACTACCATGGAATACTCCATATGCCATGGTCCTTAAGCATTGATGCTTTGACAAAAGGGAGATAAGGCCCTAAGCTCTAGACATATGGATTAGATATACCTATATACTTAAGCTTTGGAACTTGACTTTGGACTAGCGCCTACCATGTATGAATGAGACCTTGTAATATATGATACATTGTAAAGGGTTTTGGGTGGCACGTTTAACATATGGTTGATGCATATATTAGAGGCATTTATGCATTGCATTGGAGGTCACGAAAATAAAATGAAACTGAACTATGGAGAGTGGGTTTTGGCAAAGTGATAATGGTCACTAGCTGGTGCCAGTAATGCTCTTGGAAACTGTGACAGCCCCAAGCTTAGGGATTGGTACAATATGGTTTTCTCATTTCCTTTCGTTGAGTTGATGTTTAGTCTTGCTCTGCGTAGGGGAGAATGGAGGCGACCTCCATTGCAACGAAGATAAGAGCCCGTTTGGATTCTCAGCATTTAGTATGGTTTGCATTGTTGCATTTAAACGTGTTCATACTTCTCACCCATATCATATTCAAGTTTGGTTGCAGGTGATAGGGTAGTGAAAGTGGGGTGGCTCCATAATTCACTGTCAGCTCCAAGGTGTTGCAAAGTGGCCACGGTAAGCCTGTTAGAAAGTCTATACTTGCTACCTATCGACCCTTTTGGGCAGACTGCATTTGGATTTGTTGCTTGATTGGGGTTTTATGATGTGAGTTTTCGGTTTCACCTTCGGACTTGTAAAGGAAAGACTAGGTTTTTTAGATGTGAACGCATTAAGCCATAAATTGAACCTTAAGGTCATCTGTCTCTGTGTAAGCGTTTTAATTTTGGGATTGTAGAGACTTGTGCTATTAGTAGTGAATACAAAAATATTTGGGACTACTAGAAGACTATGTCTTTGTTTAAGTAAATTAACATTTTTAGTTAAGTAAATCGTTTTGAATACTTGGGAGTTAGTGCCATGGGCTGCACCATTTCTTGCAATGGTGCCATAGCCCATTGGCTTACCGATATAATCTTCATTTTTTGTCATTAATGGTAAGTGTGTAACCTCAGTGTAAATAGATATTGCGTAACATTGTTATAAAATGGCAATGGTTAATATAGTATACTGTGCATACAATTTCATTCTACATTTTTAGTAATGGTTAATAAAGGGACTACGTGTTAACTCTTATGCTACAGCACTCGTTTCAGTTACTGGTATTTCGATGAGGCAATTGCCTTCATGGATGCTCTATGCACATTTACAATTATTACTTATATGTGATTTATGGGCAGCGAATGGGTGAAGCCATGCCATCTATGGCCTTGGCTCACGATAGACTCGTTGTTCTAGCTTAAATGGTTACGCTTCTTATTGATTTGTTTTGGTTTATTACGTATGTGGAGGATGTGGAGAGCCCATGACTATTATGGTGATGTAGGTTCTCATGGATGGACTGTATATTTAAAAGAGTTGTGAATGAGGTCATGTCTTAGCATTGGTGCTATAACCCTAGTTGTAATGAATGCCTCAGTTGATAATAGCATTTTGACATTTCTATGAGAAGCATGGTGGTTATTAAAATTTGTTTCCTGCATACCCAAATGTATACCATGGCCTTAGATTAATAAGAAAATGACCTAGAAGAATTAATCCTAGGTTTTACTATGTGTAAATATTATAGATTATAAAAGAATTGGTTTCTCTGCATTATATAATTTTCCTGGATTTTAGTTGATTAAAGAACAACAGCATGGTGATGCTATTTGAATTTTGTTTGTATATTTTATTCTATGGTTGTTGATACTACTTTTGTCTTGGGTTTGAACATCCATGGGATTTGATGTCGCGACCTGTGTTGGCATAAAAAGGGTTTTATTTAATAGTTGTTTAATGATATATGATTAAGATAGATTTAAAAAAAATCAATGTGGATTTATTTTATAGCCATGAGTTATGTGAATAGATGTTATTCTTGACTAGGAGACTTGGACTGTGGATTTTATAAGAGTACAGAAATTTGGTATTGGACCACATGGATGGTCACGATATCTTCTCTATTAGGATATTTATGATGGTACTTATTTTAAGTGGAATGTTATGGTATTCAATTTGTATTATGGAGACAGACCTTGAAAGGTGTTTTAATCATTTATTAATTTTGTTTCATTTATAATATATTCTTTAGTTGATTTTAAATGTGATTAGTAGATTAGATTATAAAACTATTTACACAACTATATATATATATATATTCTTAACTTGTACTTTTGAACTAGTTTTCTTTTAAATAAATCTAAGGTAAGCCTCTACTCACAAATGAAATATGTCACTAGAGTAATAAAACCTAAAGAACAAAATATATATACTTAACTAGAAATTAAAACTTAGTTTACAGTAAACATAATCCAAGTAGTTGAAATAACACGGAAACAAACTTGAAGGTACAAAACCTGGTGATATACAACAAATGATAAAATTTGTAGCCTAAGATTAATATTTAAGAAGTGCAAACCTTAGGGGATTCAAATCAGAAAATCATTCACATAGGGTTAAGAAAGGTATTGAAATCATTTACCTAGCATACCTAGCAATAAATCTAGAAATTAACATAGACAATATAGGGATTCATACCTGCAATTGAAACTCTATTAATGGTTGAACCTGCACACTCAAATAACCAGCATTAACAATTCAATGCATATTTGACCTCTGTTTGATGACCAAATCACTTAGGAACTACCACATTCCACCCAACCATGAACTAGAACCATTCTTAGTTTTAATCCGGATCCCCCCGAGATGGACTCCAACATGCAAGTAGCTTTGAGATCCTAATGTAGGGTTTCCTAACATGTATTCAGTTCTGAATCAATTCTCCTCTTTCTTGTAGGAAAAAAGTTTCTCTAAGAAATCACTTGAGAGCAGAATAGGCAGAAATAATAAGCAGAAATTATAATTTCCCGAGATAAAATCAAAACCCGAAGCCTTTGCTTGGCTTGAGTCTTTATAGACATACTTTTTAGTCAAAGGGATAGTTAAATCAAGAAATCATTGATTTCTTGATTTAACCCTTTTTAATTACTTGGGTAATTTTCAATACTTTAACTTAAGAAATTTTAACTAGTTCCTAGTTAGACTTTCATATGAATTATACTATTTATTAATCCTTTAATAATAAATAATAATTGATGGTGCTTCTCTTCTTTCTTTTATTTAATTATTTATTTAATCATATTTAATTCTTTAGACATACCATATAGAAAATACATAGTATTATAACGCTTGTTAACAATTTTCTTTAGGCATCATGTACCATGATCGCTAGACTTAATGACACTTCTTAGTTAAGGTAAAATAGATAAATGGCACATGTCTACTAGGCTAGGCAACTCTAAACATCCCTGCATGCTGGATTCCCTCATATAACTTGGTAGTTTTTCACTACTTGATGAGAATACAAAAATTCAAAATTTCATTTAATCACTTAAAAATAAGTATGATGAGATCAATATTTTCGTCGACTCTTTTTCACTCCATAATGATTTTATTCTTTTCAGTAACCCCTAGTGCTTACCAGAGCCCATACTCAATGCTTATAAGAGGATTTACAAACATAGTGCAATTCGAGAGCTCTCACTCAACACTAAATTCTAGGATGTACTTGTACGATATACCTAGGGATACAATGGCCAAAGATCTTATGCTCAACATCAACATGGAAGGCTCCACGACTTATGCCCAACACATCCAATTATATTTTCATGTGTTCCAGAGCTTTTTGCTCAACACAAAGGTAAGTACTCATGTGCTCCACACGGTCTCGCTCAACACAATTCATCAATCACTTAAGTGCTCGAGAGCTCCTTGTGCAACAGAAAACATGTGCTCCATGGTCCTCATGATGTTTCAATCTGCTCAGTCTATTTTTTTTGGTGAAATCATGTTGACACTTTTCTGACTGCTACCATTTACTTCTTCAACTGGATGCTCCTCTCCGTTAACGTCAACTTTGTTTTCTTCTTGATAGCGAATAAGAAACATGGTTGAATTCATAACCTTATGTACATCATTTAATGCAAAATTTCAAGTTTCAATTATGTATCTACCGCTTCCCTTCCATAGCGGGTTTGGTTCAGTTCAACTAATTGATGCATGGTGACGATAGAAGCCTAGAACAACATGAGCTAACAGATGCATTGCGATGGCAAAAGAACAAGATCCTAGGACACAAGAATAAGCTAGAAAATCTGATATTTAGGACCTGCAACATGACATTAATGCCATTACTGCATATGTATGAATGTTGCACTATTGCTTGCTTGGCTCGGCTTGCTTGGTTAAAACATTTTCAAGCTATGTTAATGCAATATGGCATTCATGTTGTTCTTGAATTTGCATGAATATTGATGAAAGCCAACATGCGAGGAGTTGGGAAGAATCTTACAGTCAAAGCATTCGATAAATATTTTGAGCATTTTATTTAGCCAGCAGTATCTCAGAAGGTCGAGATGCTACAGGTGTTTTTTAGTGCCTCAGGGTGGTGAGATGCTATAGGAGTTTTTAAGAGCCTCATGGTGTGAATTTTCGAGGCATAAAAGAGATTCCTAATCTCTTACGCCAAGAAGTGCTTAGGGTTTCCACCGGATCCAAAATTGGAAAGGTTGTTATATGACTGTTGCAAGAATCATCTCTGGAATATATTCAAGCAATACAAAGAGCTGAAGTATTTGCAACAGGAAAATGTTGAAGTGTCTCCAAATGAAAAAATATAACCTCCTGAAGTATATGTGCAAAGCATGCCAGAGGTACCCAATGATAACTTGTCGGGCATCAGAAGAGAATTCCAATTATGAAACAAAAAGAACATCAATCGATTTAATATAACCGGTTACTCTTTACCTATATATGTTACTTAGCTGTGAATGATCATCATTAATGGTTTTATATGCAGAAAAATTGTACTATTATTTGTAATACCTCTATAATATTTTCTTTTCTTTACTGTATAATATTTTATTTTCTTTTAATTAGCTGATCATGATATTATTTCACACTATTTTTCTTTATTTTCTTTTAGTCGTGATTATTTGGTATGGATTGAAATTTGTTTGTTTTTCAAATGACGGTGATCATTGGGATCGATTGAAATTTGCTCAGAACGAAACTGGTTAAGGGTCGTCATTATTTTGTATGTATTGAAATTTGTGGACATTTTTAATATTACGACCGTGATTATTTTATATGCATTAAATTTATTGAGATTTTTAATTAGCATTTTTAGGAAGTTATTGAAATTTTTAATTAATATTAAAAAAAAACTACATAACTTATAAAAAGAAATTAATTATTATATATCATAACATTAATAATTAAAATAAAATTATTTTATATATATGAAAACTACAAATATTTAATATGTAAATATAATACCACAGTTATTATATAAAAGAAAGATATCTAAATTGTTTAGAATTAAAATTTTAACTTTTAAATTAATATAACAAAAAAGATATTTAAAATTCAAATTTTAATTTTAATATTATTAAATGTAAAATTAAAATAAATCTAAACAAATATATATTATAAAATTATTAATTTTTAAAAACATCATATTTCCCTAAATACTCATTAAAATTTTAAATAACTCCTTTAAAAAATAATAATAAATCTCAATAAATTGAAGACATATAAAAAATGTCAACAAATTCTAATACATACCCCAGTAATGACAGCCCTTTACCAAAAAACGATGTCAATCTTAGAAAATTTCAGTCAATACAAATCGATCACCATCAACTTTTTAAAATCTGAGCAAATTTCAATGCATACTAAATGATCACCGCCATCAACTAAAAATGATAATAAAACTAGAATGATGTGTTATAATAACATGATCAACAAGTTAAAAGAAAAGAAAATACTATACTCTTACTACAAATGATAGTACAATCTTTCTGCATATCAAACCAATAATGATTCTCTCTGTGGGTATGATGATCATACATGGCTAAGTAACATATATGTAAACAATAACGAGTTATATTAAATGAGTTGATGTTCTTGAATTTCATAATGGGAAGGTTCTCTTCTGATGCCTTATAAGTTATCACTTATATTTTATGAAGAATAATGAGCCCGTTGTTCTTTAGGCATATATTTCAATTGCAAACGCTTCAACATTCTACAGTTGCAAATACTTCAACCTTTTTCATTTTGCATTTTGTATTACTTGAATATATTTCAAGAACGACAAAAATCATATAGCAAATTTTCCCACTTTGGATTCAGTAGAAACCCTAAGCACTTCTTGTTCTTTTCATTTAGGAATTTCTTATATGCCTCGAAAATTCACACCCAGAGGTGCATAAAAATTCCTGTAGAAATTAATCTCGATTTTTTGAGGTAATGCTCGCCAAATGAAATGGATGAAATATTTATCTAAAGCTTTGACCTTAAGATTCTTCCCAACTCCTTTTATGTTGTCTTTCATCAATATTCATGCAAATGCAGGAACTACATGGATGTAATATTGCAGTAACACAGCTTGAAAATATTTTACCAACTGAGCCAAGACAAGCCGAGCCAAGCAGTACTGCGACATCCATATAACATGTTGCAGGTCCAAAATCTCATATTTTTCAACTTATTTTTTCTAGATCATCTTTTACATTCTCGTGTCCTAGGATCTTGTTATTCTGCCATCACAATGCATCTGTTGGATCATGTTGTTCTAGGCTTCTATCTTCCATCATCCATGCATCAATTTGAACTAAACCAAACCCACTATGGAAGGGAAGGCGGTAGATACACTAGCAAAAACCACATTAAATTAATTAATGTGTATGAATACGTCCATAAGTGTAAATTTAAGCACATACTATAAGGAAAAACACTAATAAAAAAGTATGTTCCCAATTTAAGCATATCCACTTATTCAAACACATTAATTAATTTAATGTGGTTGTTGCTAATAACAGGTGGGCCCATAGACATATCTCCAAAATAATAAAAAACTAATATGCTACAATTAATTATTATACTATTATTTTTTTATTATTAATAGTAATTATTATTAATATTGATAAATTAATATTTTAATTGATTATAATATAATAATGAATTAATTATTTAAATATTATTATTAAACTAATATTATTAATTATAATCAAATCCAAATATAAATACATTATTAATTTAATAATTAATGTGTCACAATAATATTATATATCAAAACACTTAGGGTTATATCTTAATGCATAGGAGACATATAATCATTAGATTATTTTATAGATTGTGATAAGTTGAATGAAGACCATTTGATTATTTTTAATTCATGGTTACTATTTGATTTAACTAAGACTATGGTTGTATATAGAGATGTTTTTTCAATTGAATGATGATGATGCCCAAAAAAACATTAGAAATATAAAATAACAAAAAAATGCATTTATGTTTTAAAATAAAAATATAAACTCTAAATAAAAATTATTAATTAATAATTAATTAAATATAAACTATAAAACAATTTCTTTTAGAATAGATTATAGTTATTTAATAGTTATTTATTATAATAATTAATTATGAATCATTTTTAAAATTATTATAATTAATAACCATGTTTTAAATATTATTATTTATAATATTATAATATAAATTAAATATTTATAATATACAATAAATAAAATAGCATTAATAAAATTATATTAATTAATAAATAATATAATAATTAATTAAACTAATGTCACTAATGTTATATTTTAATCAAATACTTATAATATTATTAATTATATTATATTATATTATTATATGAATATAATATTAATGAAAATATTATAATCAAAGTAATAATAAAATATTGTTGTTGCCATGGGTGTGGCTCATTGGCAATTCAATTATTATGAAGTCACATGTTGTAAATGAGGTTACGAGTTCAAATAATGAAGATTTGATTATTTTTAAATCATTTGATTATTTTAGTTGATAATCCAACAACCATTTTTCTAAACATCCAAAGATACATTATTAATGTGTCACATCTTGGGCATTATCGCAATGCGACATAACCCTTAACAAATATCACAATGTAACAACCGTTGATGAACATTGCTAATGTAACATAACCCATGATAAACATCACAATGCGACATAACCCTTATTGAACGCCTACTATTACATTATTAAGGTGACACATCTTTGGTTGTGTTGACATATACCAACCAAACACTGTAACAAAGCATGGCTTAATGTCATAATGTGATATAACCCTTCATAACGTCACAATGAAACGTAGCCCTTGATAAACATCACAATGTGACATAACCCTTGACAAATATCACAATGTGACATAACCCTTGATGAATTTCGCTAATGTAACATAACCTGTGATAAAAATCACAATGCGACATAACGCTTATTAAACGCCCACTATCACATTATTAATGTGTCACATCTTTGGTTATGTTGACATATACCAACCAAACACTATAACAAACCATGTCTTAACTTCGTAATGTGATATAACCCTTGATAACATCGCAGTGAAACGTAAACCTTAATAAACATCACAATGCGACATAACATTCTACATTACTATGTAGAATGTAGATGGTTTAAACAATTTCTTTTGTGAAACGACTATATATATAATGAAAATTCTTAAAGAAATTGTGTAAGCATCCAAAGACAAGTTATTACTGTGTAACATCTTGGGTATTATCGCAATGTGACATAACCCTTGACAAATATCACAATGTGATATAACCCTTGATGAATGTCGTTAATGTAACATAGCCCGTGATAAACATCACATTGTGACATAACGCTTATTAAACGTCCACTATCGCATTTTTAATGTGTCACATCTTTAGTTGTGTTCACATATACCAACCAAACATTGTAAAAAACCATGGCTTAACATCGTAATGTGATATAACCCTTGATAATGTCGCAGTGAACATAAACCTTGATAAACATCACAATGCGACATAACATTCTATATTACTATGTAGAACGTGGATGGTTTAAACCATTTATTTTGTCAAATGGCTATATATATTCTTACAACATGATGGAAAATAATGTGAGACAAGCATTGAGGAGTGATGAATTTCAGTATCCATGAATAAATGTTTCGATCGTTGCACGATGAATGTCTAAGTGCAACAAAACCATTAAGGAATGAACTATTGAGGAATGTCGCAATCCAACATAAGTATTGATAAATGTCGTAATATCAAAACATTGTTTGTGTACACATATGAATTTTTTCTGCTTTTGAAAAGTAAAAGTCTTAACGTGAAAGAAAAATAATAAAAACTTGTGACTTTAGTCTTCTAATTTATGTGTTAGATTTTACCATTATGCAATTTCACACTTTGAAGAGACTAACATGGTTGACTTGGTGGTTATAGTAAAAGTGAAAAATTTACCCCCATTTTCTGAGATTTTACATTGAGGAATTTCAGGTATGTTACAAAATTATATAGACAATGTGACATAACCCTTAATGAATGTTGAATGTCACAACACAACTAAAAGAATAAATCCATTTAACATTTTCATTTTGCACCAATCATAACATTAAAGTGCAAATGTTTCATCAAATTTTGATCGTGTAATATAAAATGTTTATAGCTTAATATAAAAACATATTATTAGGCACAGATAAATTTTTTGTGCTTTTCAAAAGTAAAAGTTTTAACGGGACATAAAAATACACCATTTTGGCCATACTTAACCATGGTTGAATTTGGTGAACCACGTGGCCATAGTTGATAATGCAACAAGAAATTTTCTAAACATCCAAAGACACATTATTATTGTGTCACGTCTTGGGCATTATTTCAATGTGACATATCCCTTAAAAAATATCACAATGATGTAACATAACACATGATAAACGTCACAATGCGACATAACACTTAATGAACTCCCACTATCACATTATCAATGTGTCACATCTTTGGTTTTGTTGGCATATACCAACAAAACACTGTAACAAACCATGGCTTAATGTCGTAATGTGATATAACCCTTGATAATGTCGCAATGAAACGTAAACCTTGATCAACATCACAATGCGACATAACATTCTACATTACTATGTAGAATGTGGATGGTTTAAAGCATTTCTTTTGTGAAACGACTATATATATACATGAATTTCAACATCCATGAATAAATGTTTTGATCGTTGCGATGAATTTACCAATCCAACGTAAGTCTTAATGAATGTTGCAATGCAACAAAGCCATTAAGAAATGTACCATGGATGAATTCCACAATGCAATATAACCCTTAATAAATAACAGATTGCGACATAGTCCATAATGAATGTCAGAATGCAACATAACCATAATAAACATCATAATATGACATAAGCATTGATGAATGTCATAATGACAGACGTCAAAAACCACATTACGAATGTCTCACATCATGGGATGTGTGGGTGTATATCATTTTTTAACCCTTAATGAATGTTAGAATGGGACATAACCCTTTGTCATATTAGACATATAACCCTTGCTCAATGTGACATAACAATTAATAAACGTCGCTATGCAGCACAACACAATGAGCTTCAAATGTCACATTATTAATATGTCACATCTTGGATTGTGTTGGTGTATATCATTTTTATTTTTTTTGTTAGCTGCACAAATATATTATATTACAGAGAAAAAAAAATTACATACAGATATCATGGCGACGTGAGGTTGAAAGAGGCAGAACCTCCTCTAGAGCCTCTCAAAAAATACCAGCCTTCTAACCAAGTTACCAATAAAGATGTTCATGACTGATAAACTGAGAGACTTAGTTACAAAGATCCATAATAGACATATCAGGCTCCTATATAAGAGCGAAGCCAAACAGAAAAAAAAAATAAAAAAAATACAGTATTAAGAGAAATACTTACACTATAACCAAAAAACCTTCTAGAGACAGAACCAAAAAAACCTGTTCAAAACAAACATTTAAACCAAACGAATGTCTTCAGTGATGGGGCAAGCCCATCATTCTTCCTACAACAAAGTGGACGAATTAGTGGCGGTATTTGGTGTTGGAGACAGAGAAAGCGGTTGCTACTCAGACTGTTGGGATGACGAGTCCTTCAGACGATTAAGGAGAGGCTCCATGGTTGATGGAACTGGAAAAGGTTTGACATGTAGCATTTTAGTAGAGAATCCCATTGCGTTACCACTGCCACCTAGACTGGTGAGAGCTCAACCACCAGATTCTCTACCACTAGTAACACCATCTTAAGCACACCCCCCCATTTTGTGTACGTTTAGACTCAAGATGATTTCCATTCCTTTCCATGAAAAGGAGTTGTCCATGGCCGTAAGTTTTACATCAATCTCAGCAATTTTTGCTTTCATGGAGTGAACTGCAATCCGAGCTTCAGACCAGTTACTGATCATGTCCTCTGCCAGATTGCAGAGCATATTCTTCAGCAGCCAGTAGTGATTAATTCGACCACCTTCCTCACCTGTCGAGAGCTTGTAGTTGAGAACCTTGTTCTCCTAGGATTCCACCAAAACACGGACTCGCAGAGAAATATGAGGTTCATAGTCCACCGGAACCTGTACACTGCAAAGCCTATGGGGTTTTCCCCTTCCTCAACTAGCACGTCTTGGAGTTCCCCTATGGCGAGACATAGCTGCTAACCTGAGCCTGAAACCAATATGCAGAGGAGCGTTCTTACCAGCACTGAACCTAGAGCGCACTGCAACAAAGACTCTACAAACCTCTTGCCAGACTGCAAACCCAACACTGCTACTAGCCATAACATAAAACTCGACATGGTGCTGAATTAAATGCCTGTCATTCCACGTACCTACAAACATTAATCCTCGCAGTCGAGCCATGAATACACCTAGGAGGACAGACCTTTTCCAGCCTGATTCGCATGAGTCGGAGTTGCCGGGGAAATTTCTCCCATGCACAGAAAACCCTGAGCTTGATGATGAAGAGCGATGTCATACCGGGTTATCTCTGGCGTAACACGTGCCTTAAGCGGTGGCCGAAAAGTGGGATGGGTGTAACCGGAGTTATCACCTGCATCCGAGTGAGACAGATCGAAGCTGGTGAATTGAATACTCTTTGTATGGATTTTCTCATCTAGAGAATCATGTAACGTGCCTTCCACCAGTGAGTGAGGAGAATTAACTCCCGAATTAGCTAAGAATTCAGCTAATGAGTTCGATTTTCTGTGCACGTGGTGAAAGGTGATTACATGCATGTTTTGAAGTAGGGAAGCCAGACAACTGATACCGTGCGCCAAACGCCAGCTGGTTATAAGTTTGGTGACCTGCGAGCCATAGAGAATTTTAGTTGCCATAGAAAGGATTATGGAAGAATATCCTTCCACAATGATAGGAAATAGTCCTTTTTTTTTTACTATTGTTAACCCAACAATCATACCATCGAGTTCAGCGGCATTATTGGAGTTGAACCTCGAATTTCCATAGAATATATGAATGATATTTCCTTGGTTATTTCTTATAACTCCACCGAAGCTAGCCCTACCCAGATTTCCCTTGGAGGCACCATCAAAGTTGAGCTTGAACACGTTCTTAGGAAGAGGATCCCAGTGAGTAGGACTATCTGGTCGCATGATGGGTTTACTAAAGGAAGATGGGACTATAGAGGAATCAAAGTTAAGAGCTTTCAGAATACGTTTCTCATTTTGAGAGGTGGGGAGGTCATAGATCGTCCATCCTTTGGAGTGAATGGTTTCTTGAAGATTCTTTTTGATGGCATTCCACAAAACTTGAGGTGAAGAGATGGAATTCTTAAAGATTCTATTGTTGCATTCTTTCCAGGTGTGCCAAAGAACAAAACTAGGGATAAGCATCCAAAGTTGGTTGAGGATGTTACTTTTGAAGGGGTTATCCATCCAATTTTTTAGTGACTCAGTAATATTGCCTTTCCCTCTATTGGTACATTTGAAAACTTCTGCAACATAGTCCCATAACAAGCTGGTGAAAGGGAAAGCATCCATAAGATGGTATATGGATTCCTGATGAATATTGCAAAGGATGCATCTAGAAGGACCCTGTAATCCTTTTCGAGTTAAGTTCTCCCAAGTGAGAATTCTCTGATGCAGGAGAAGCTAGAGGAAGTGGGAGATTTTGGGCCATTGTTGAGATTTCCAGAGATGAGTCCAAATCGAAGAGACCTGGCTATTAGGTGTGGCTTAAATGATGTTGTAGGCTTCTTTCACCGAGAAGTTTCCTGAAGGATGATGCCCCCAACAAATGATGTCTGAGCCCTGTCTATGCTTGATCCTTCTAGTACAAAGTTATGGCCATATTTTGTGAGAAAGGTTTTTATCCGAAACAAAGTTCTAGAGGGAGGGCTCTTTCTAACTATGGAATTCATCTAACGAAGAGGTCCAGAATTCATTAACCCTTAGGTGGATGTTGCAACTGATATAGTTCTGGAACTCGGGATCAAGGACAAGACTTTTAAGGCTACGAAGTTGTTACCAGGATTCTTCGCAGAAAAGAGCCTTATTCCCAGCATTAATTTCCTAGAAACTATGCTTTTGAATTATGGCCCTTTGCTCGTTGAAAGCTTTCCATATATGCGAGCCAGTTAGTTCTTCGTCAAATCTGACCAGTGAGTGAGAGGTATAATCCCGAGCATACCTTTTGTTCCAGAGCGTAGTCTAGGGGGTGTTGTTCTTTGAGATCCAGTTCCACCATATTTTGGCTGAAAGAGCTTGGTTGTTTATCTCAAGATCCCTAATGCCTAGCCCTCCTTCAGATCTCTTTTTACACAGAGTGTACCAACTTACCAACACCCATATGCTATTGTTATTTGTGTAGCCCCACAGGAAAGACCTTTGAAAAGATTTAATAGCTTTTAGAACCCATTTTGGGGCTACCAAAATTGAGAAAAGATAAAGAGGTATAGACTGCAAAGTGGATTTTAGCAGGACAACCCGACTAGGGAGATTAAGGGATTTGAAGGTCTAGGAAGAGAGGCGAAGTTCAAGTTTGTTCAGAAGTTCCTTCCAGGACGAATGTTTTAGAGAAACATCAGACAGAGGGGCTCCCAAATATTTAGTGGGAAAAGAGGAGAGCGAGAAGCAAGGAATATGAGAAATGTTTTTCTAGGCTGCCATACTCATGTTAAAAAAGAAGATTTGAGATTTCTTCAAATTAAGGGAGGTTCCTGAAGCAGCTTCAAAGGTGTGCAAGATAGAGTGAATTTTTCATGTTTCATGCATAGAGGAGCATCCAAAGAGGATATTGCCATCCATGAATTGCTGGTAAGCTAGAGGCGGAGCATTGTGAAGGGAGAGACGTCGAAGGGAGTGCTCAGTTAGGGCTGATTGGATCATACGGCCAAGACCCTCTGCCATAAGAATAAAAAGGAATGGAGAAATGGGATATCCCTAACATATGCCATGCGAGGGGAAGAAAGTGGAGGAAGGGGATCCATTGACCAAGATGGAAAATAAAGCTGAAGAGATAAGAGAAAGGATCCAGCAAACCCAATCCTAACAGAAGCCAAAAGCCAACAACATTTTTTCAATGAAAGCCCAGCTAAGTTTATCGAAGGCTTTAGACAGGTCCAGTTTGAGAATAATGCCTGGGATTTTAGAGGTTTTAAGAGAGTGGACAACCTCATGGGTGAGAATTATGCCATCCAGAATCTGTGTTCCTTCCACATAGCCTGATTGTTTTGGTGAAATGAGGAGAGGTAAGAGGGTTTTCAACCTGTTAGCCACTACTTTAGAGATGATTTTATAAATTACATTGCAAAGGGAGCTAGGGAAGAACTTACCAAGGTGAGAAGCTCCAATTTATTTAGGAATGAGAGCTAGATGAGTGGCATTAAGAGCTGGAAGAATCCATTTCTTTTTTCTAGATTCCTCAACTAATTCCAGAACTTCATCCTTGAGTAGATTCCAATAGTGGTGAAAGAAGTCAATAGTGAAACCATCTGGACCTGGAGAAGTTCCATCCACCATTTGCTCCACTGCTGCCTCAACTTCATGCATGGTAATGGGTTGCATAAGAGAGTGGATGTGCTCGTTATTAATGAGAGAGGGGATGGTATGGGTTACCCTGTAGATAGCTTCTTGCCGCTCATGATTCAGTTAAGTGAGGAGCTGAATAAAATGCCGAGTTAGTTCATTAGATATTTCTTGATGTTCCTCCAAGGTATCTCCTAAATTTGTGCAAAGCTTGCTAATTTTGTTCCTCATTCTGTGTTGGATTGTGGATTTGTGGAAAAAACTTGTGTTACACTCACCATCTTTTAGCCATTTAACCCTGGCTTTCTGATTCTAGAAAATAGCTTCTTGATCACATCTTTTGTTGAGTTGGTGGAGGAGATCTCTTTCCTGAAGTTTTGATTCTGGAGTAAAACCATGCTCCATCGGCTGGCGCTAGATAGAGTCTAAGCTTTCTTGAATAACGACTTTTTCTTTGAAAATATCACCAAAAATAGTTTTATTCCAGTTTCTGAGATGACCGCGTAACTTTTAAAGCTTTTGGTGCATAATATCCATTTTCAAACATCTAGAGACTGACATCTCGTTCCACCAAGAGGTGACTGAATCCATAAAAGTGGGATGGGTGAGCCATAATTTTTCAAATCTAAAAGGTTTGTGAAGGCATTGGCCCTAATTATGCCAGGAGAGGGAAATGGGCCAATGATCAGATCTAGCCGTGGGAAGAACCATTGCATCCAGAAGCCCTCCAAGGGTAAGGATAGGTTCCGAGACGAGGAAGCAATCCAGACATTTAGCAATTTGGTGGACTCCACCTCTTCGGTTGTTCCAAGTGAAGAATCTAGAGGAGGTCTAAACATCTACCGTTTCACAAGAGTTGATCATAGTTTTGAAGGCCTCATCTTTAGTAGAGAGGGTTTTAAGGCCACCTTTTTTCTCTTCTAGGTTGGATATCATGTTAAAGTCTCCATCAATGATTAGCGGAGATTCATTATGCAGGATGCGGAACAAATCGATATGATTTAAGAGGTTCTTTTTAGAATCCACCATCTGAGGGCCATACACATTCATTAAGAAAACCCTTATACTAGAACCAAGAATGTGGAAGGAGGCAGAAAGCGAATGCCTAGAGGCAAGGGCATCATCAAGAGTGATGAGCAGAGGGTTCTAGCTGACTGAGAGGCCACTCGAGGCACCATGCGCGTCAATTTCCATAGTGAGACATTTCTTCCATATCCGAGCCAAAATAAAGGCAACAGTGTCACTGGGGCATTTGGTTTCTTAAAGAAAAAGGACAGAAGGAGGATCTTTTTGAAGCTTCATTTTAAGAATTCTTTCTTTAGAGATACCATTGAGACCTCTAATATTCCAAGAGAGGAGCTTCATTGATTAACAAAAGGCGGGGTAGTGAAGAATTCTGTTAACTTAGCATATTATCTTGAGTCAACCAGCGTAGTGCCTAAACGATTGATTCGTTGAAGAGTCGATTTACGTCCTTTTTTTGGATCTTTATGCGCTTTCTGTTTCTCTTTTTGTCCAGAGGTAGCCACTCCAAGCTGTGCTTTTTCCTTAACTAGAGATTTGTGCAAAAGCTGGATCTACTTAGGAGGAATAGATTTAAAAGCTTTCTCGGTGCATGCATCTTCTAGACCAATTAGATCAAGCCCTTCAGGAATGGCTTTCTTTCATGTCCTCTTCCTCTAGGGTTTTAGGATTTTGATATGGCATATGCATATCTAATTAAACTTTGTCTTGAGTATCATTAGGGTTTTCTGAGGACTTACCTAGAGATAGATCAGAGGGATGTAAGGTAGAATTATCCACTGATTTGGATGCATGCAGCTGGACATGGAATTCTTGATTCAAATTCTTATCCTCAATGATATTTTCCTGATCCATATTTACTTCCTCCAGAACATGAAAGCTGTTGTTGGTGGAAGGAGGTTGCTCCGAAATCTTTTCTTGCATTGGCCTTTTGTGATTTCGCTTTCTCCTAGCCGTGTACTGAAACCCTTGCTCATCAATGATATGAGGGTTAGGTTTCTCTTGAGATTTATTCAGAGGAAAATCTCAAAACAGATGCCCATGTTCATGGATTTTTTGGCATCTAAATGGGACATGTTCATAGTCAAGCAGCTGGATCCAATCACTGTCTTCATGGGAGAGACAAATCACATCAGGAAGGGTTTGAGCAATGTGCATGAAGACACAAATTCTAGCTTAAGAGGTAAATTTATTCATTCTTGTTTGATTCACCGATCGAATAAAGGAGCCCACAGTATTTCCAATCTCTTGAAGGGTAGATTCATCCCAATATTCTTGCGGAAGAGAAAACATGCAAATCCAGACAGGGGCCCAAGAGAAGTCCTCTTTTTCTGGGTAAAAGCGTTCAACCCAGTTCCTGAGATATAGATCTATCGAGTTGAAGAAGTAAGGCCCTCCCTCTTCCACCCGAGATTTATCTTCCAAGTGATGAAAGATAATGGTAAAAATTCCTTTAGAGCCTAACTGAAGATCAAAATGTGCTTTAGGTTTCCATTTAACCGCAATCCAACCCCGAAGGGCATGTTCATTCTGCTAGAATCCCATAAATTTACCGATCAAAGCGCGGTCTATCATTTTTTGAGCTCTAGCGTTTATCCTATCCTCTGGTAATGATAAACAAGGGCGCTCAGCCGTGCATGGGATGCATGATTTGTTCATTTTTTGCAGGATATTTGTCTTTATTTGAATCAGAGATAGTCGTTATCTTATAAGCAGGCTTTTTGTCGTCCATCCAAATGGGAATATCTTCTGAACCAATTCTCAATGAGTTGTTGGGTCCCATGAGCTTCTCAAAACTCTTTGTTGCTGAGAGAGACTGGGAGGGGCCTGGCTCTCCCCCCCCCTTGCCCCTATGCAAATGCCATAATGCCAATAAGAGCCAAGCGAATGGCTAGGAGATAAAACACTCCAGAAAGTGTAGGGTAGAAAGGTCAGAAAGCAGTATAGGGTTTGGATTAGCGACAAACCCTAACAGGGCTTTCGTCCCAATCCCCGGTCCATTGTTAGTGTATATCATTTTTAATCCTTAATGAACATTAGAATGTGACATAACCCTTTGTCATATTAGACATATAACATTTTCTCAATGTTGTAATGCGACATAACCTTCATAAAGATCATTATGAAACATAATCCTTAATGAACATTGAATGTCACATAATTAATAAGTCGCATATTGGGTTACATGTCATTGTATATATCTATTTTAATCCTTAATAGGACATAACCCTTTTTCATATTAGACACATAATCCATACTTAATGTCACATTGCGACATAACCATAGATGAATGACACAATTGAACACAACCTGATGAACGTCGAATGTCACTTTACTAATGTGTCACATCTTGGGTTGTGTCGTTGAATATCATTTTTTAATCCTTAATGAACTTTAAAATGGGACAACCCTTTATCATTTTAGACATGTAACCTTTTCTCAATGTCGCAATGCAACTTAACCATTGATGAACACCACAATGCAGCATAATACATGATATACATCAAAATGTGAACGTCGAATGTCACATTATTAATGTGTCATATCATTTTTTAATTCTTAATGAATGTTGGAATGTAACATAACCCTATCACATTATTAATGTGTCACATCATGGGCATTGTGGGCGTATACCAATTTTTATAAAAAACAGTAAGAATGCAACATAGCCCTTGATGAATGCCATAATGCAACATAATTATTATACATATAACTTTAAAGAATGCCATGAGATAACCCTTCTTCTTCATTGTGGTTTTTATGTTTTGATTTTATTTGGATTAATTCAAACAATATCTTTGATTAATTTATTCTATTTGGTTCAACAAAATAGCAATTATCAAATTAAACTAATGGGTCAATAAATTTGATAATTATTAAAAAACTTATAGATTGGAAAAAATGCTAAAAGTGTTTTTTAACTTAAATTGTATTATATTATTTTATTATGTTTTTTCCTCTTCTTATGTTTTTTTTCAGAGGAAAAATGCTTGTCCTTTTTATTCATTAAGAATCAAAAGGCATCTGAGATGCTATCCCATTAAATGGGTTACATTCGTGATGAGGGATCAAAAGAAACATAAACAACTGCAACTAGGGAAGGACACGACAATACTTCTTGAGCTGCAGACACAACACAACAAGCTGCAATGGGGACATGGACATCATCCACATACTGATCCCATCAGAAAGGTTGCTGCTCAAACCATATCTATCATGAATACAAGTGTGAAGAACTATAGTCTAAAAGAGTCCGCTCCAAATAAAATAATATAGGGTGCATCAAAAAAGAGGAGAACATGCTCCAACACCTGACTCAAAAGAGTACAATCATGTCATGAGAGACCAAATGGCCATCAAAAAATTCAGAGTAGTCACCTGAACCGGGAGCCATGGTGAGAGATTTTTTACAGAGTCTATCTGCAAGCTAGTTGTATTCACAATAGATATGGCTGAAAGGTGAAAGAGATGCTAAACCATTTGCCCAATTTATGTTGACTAATGAGTCACGATATGTTCTGAGCTTGGGTATCCCCATCATTTGGGCAAATTTTCCTCTTCTTATGTTATAAATACACTTATTCACATGTTTCCTTCATTTCTTCATATATATATACATATGTGTGTGAGATTAAAAATAATAATAATAATAATATTTATTGTACATATAATATTTTATTATTTATTGTATATATAATATTTTATTATATAGTAATCATTTTTATAATTTTTACAAAACATAAATATTTCATAATATATTGAGTTAAAATAAATGATTGAAAATTTAAGTGAGTAATTCTTTTTAATAACTATGAATTAATAATTGAGAAATTGTATATGTGTGTTTGTGAAAAAAGTTATATATATAGGTATACAAAATTATAAAATTATAAAACTATGACAAAGGGTTATGTCTCATTAAGGATTAAATTCTAATAAGTTTACAAAATTCTAATAGGTTTTATATAATTACACAATTCTAAAAGAAAAATGAAATTGTCAATTTCTTAGAAATAAGAATATTATATTCTGATTTTATTTATTTACTATTAACAAGATCCAAAATACATCTTAATACATAGAAAGTTTTTTTCTTTATTATAATATATTAATAGATGGCAAATATTTCTCAAAATTATTAAAATAAAATATTCTCATTCAATAAAATCTAAAAAATAGTTAAAAAAAGTATCAATTTCTTAAAAATGATAAAAATGATAGTATACAAATTATCAATTTCTTAAAAATGAGAATGAGAATGTGATATTTTGATTTTAAATGAGTATATTATATTTTGATTTTATTTATTTCTTATTAAGCTTTTTATAATTTGTACTTTATTAAGCTTTTGATAATTTGTACTTCCTTTTCCTTTAGTGTTTTTGTAACCTTCCTTGTACTTTTAAAAATAGTTAAAAAAATTTATCAATTTCTTAAAAATGATAAAAATGATAGTTAAAAAAAATTATCAATTTCTAAAAACTGAAAATGAGAATGTTATATTTTGATTTTATTTATTTCTTATTAAGCTTTGTATTTTATTAAGCTTTTGATAATTTGTACTTCCTTTTCTTTTAGTGTTCTTTGTAACCTTGCTTCTATTTTTACATCATTCATTAGAAAAACAAATTCATATATTTTTTTTCATTTGTAAGTCACAAATCTAAATTTTTGCATTTTCTTTTTATGATACCAAGCTAGATGCTTAGCTGCATATATGAATGTCATATAATAAACCAAAAAAAACCAAAAGTTAACCTGTACGCATAGATTCATCTAAGTCAACTCATATCGTTTTAAGTAATAACAACCCATTTTGGTTTCCTTTCGCTGTCATGGTGAGAAAATAGAACACAATATTTAAATGTTTTCTTAGTTATCCACAACTTGTTAAGGGGAAAGATATTGTGCCTTATGTCATTGTGTTCAATTTGACATTTTAACAAATTGTATTAATATGTTATATTTGACGTTTTAATAACTTGTAGTAATATGTCATATTTTACGTTTTAAAAACTTTAAAAACTTGTAGTAATATGTCATAACAAATATATTAAATATTTGACGTTTTAAATATTCATCCAACTCGGGGAATGTTTCAGAAATGTTCGGTAATCCATTACACCTGCAACAAGTTTGGGGAAGGATTCCACGATTGAAGCTGGATTCCACGTTTGGGGAAGGATTCCACGATTCCAACATAGGTCCCCCTGCAACATGTCTTCAAGATTGAAGCTGGTTCTTTGGTTTTGAAAGTATATCAAATGTTGCACTCAATCCACATCGTGTATTATGGCTGACAAAATGGTCTGGAAAGCTTGGAAGCTGTGCCAAATACAGTGCCCATGCCCTGATCTCTTCACAAATTGGATCGTAATAAAGGTCAGAAACTGTGCGAGTGCTTGAAATGCTATCTTAAAATTTTATAGCTTTAAAGGTGTTACATAGTTTTTTTCCATGCTTTATATGTAGCTAAGTAAGTTGATGAGTTCTTTGCAAATATTGTCACGTAATGTGCCAAAACCCTAGTCCTCATTAAATACAAAATAAAATATTAATATGTTTGTTGTTACTATACATATACCTTACGTTTCTAAGTAAAAATGAAAACAAAATCCAACGGATAAATAAGTTTTACTAGAATAAAAAGTCCATTTTGTTATTTTCTTTCTTGCTTCCTGGATTATTATCAATATTTTTTGTTTATCTAGAATAATCTCAAAATTTATTGATATTGATCACCAAGGGGAGTCTCCGCTCTACTCTGTTGCATTAATATGGACTACTCTGCTGCATTAATATGGACGAAGGGAAAAGAAATATGCATCACCTATTTTTGAAGATGAGATTAAAGAATGTGAAGCAGTAATATCCCAAATTGAATGACAGCAAGACGAATTGGAAATAATAATGCATCCAGTAAATGCACCGGTTGCCGAATTGGAAATAATAAGGTATCCAATAAATGCACCGGTTGTATTTCAAGAACAAGTTGGAGGAGTAAATGAAGCAGCCATGTCTGATCGAGTTCTGTGTCCTACGCAACTGTTTCAATGAGCGTTTTCTCTAGCAAACCCTTCTTCACTAACAGGTGGTCGTAGGGTTTCAAACGATGTCATGGAGAGAAAATCACCTAAACAAGGCAAATCGTACGCCATATTTCCAAAAGGTCGTTCGCATTCTCGCACTGGGTTCTGGATCTTCTGTGACCGTGGCATTCAATAATTTTGACAAGAAGGATTTAATTGCAATCCATAACAAAGGTCTAAATAATTAGAACCATGCTCTCCACTGGGTTTTGGAATGGGTTTTCTAAGAGGAAGGGTCTCTGCTGAGGTCTCTGCTGAAATAAAGAGATAATATATAGCTCTCCACACATGTCTCTCTCTTTATAAAAGTGCAGCCAGACTCAGAATGGGTCGCACGGCAGGCCTGAAGGAAGATCACACTCAACATATTTTAATTTTAATTCCTTGTTAGACCAGAGATTGAAACCAATAAACCATAAATGAATACGCACCAAAAAAGCCATATCCATTACCACGAACAAACGATAGAAAACATTAGTTTAAATATTTATACCTGGAAAACGAATTAGAACCACAATTTTAGTGATATTTTGTCCCGCTACAGGTCTTGGAACAACTCATGCAATCGGATTGAACCTCATACATTCTTACTGAAGCTCCAATCAATGGAATTTGTTATTAAATGCACTTTCATGAGCTCATGTGAGAGTCGATCCCTTCACCATGGCGAGCCGAAATTACAAAAACACAGAGGTTAAAGAAGTTTATATAAGCTTTTGGCAGCTATAAGCTTTTAGAACCCAGTCATTGTGTCTTTTCGGAATTTGTTGATAACACTGTGTTCGAGTGGTTTTACTCGGCTCTTTTTGAGAGCTAGTGCCGGAGCTTTAGTCTCCCTTTTCTATGGGAACTGTTCAATGTTGGGCATATTTTGCCTTATATACTTCTTGATTAAGACAGGTGACATCTTTGGATCAGCAATTCGAATTCTCCTTGTACTTCCCAATTTAGTGGATCACTATGTCCATCTGTTGAACTCTTGGATCTGTTAGATTTTTTGACTTTTTCAGCTTTAGTTTTTGCTCTCCTTGTGTTTCCGAATTTAGTGGATCACTATGTCCATCTGTTGAACTCTTAGATCTGTTAGATCTTTTGACTTTTTCAACTTTCTTTTTTGCAGCTGATTGTATCTGTGGTTACTGTATCTTTGCAAAACATTTTGTAAATTTCACTGTGGAAGACACTTAAGATACCCTTTAATTCAATATGAATATCAACGACAGGTTTTTTTCTTCTAAATTTTTTTTTGCAACCTATCTCCATACTCCATACTTCCTGTCGTTATCCATGCGTCATACAATACTACTTGCAATGCACCGCCACGCTTTTTGACCTACTTCCACCCGATGGAGATGGATAGGGATGCGATGCAAAGATACAGTTATAAAAATTTGACAACTGTCTAGGAGTATGTTAACTGCCCACTGTTTCAAGCGATGATTTTAAGTATGTTAACCAGCACAGATTTTAATTGGGGACAGGACGTGACACCTCTAACTCGGGGCATGAACCAACCACGACCATCTCTCCACGCACCACCAGGAACCCTAAAACAGCTCAACTAAGTTCACGATAGCTCCCAGCTAGATTAGTTAACCCAAAACTATTTTAAACACAGTTGTTAAAAGATCAGGCAATCAAACAGATCTCAGCTGTACATTTGCCAACTTTCGGTGAATCTTGATGATCCACTCGATCAAGTCTAAATCCCAAAAATATAACATATAAATTTGAAATTTGTATCTTATAAGGAAAATTTTGAAATTTGAAATTTTACATTAAAGGAGAAGTTGACGTTAACAACCACGGGCGTCGACTTGAAATAGTATATGGCAGCAGCCGGGAAAGTAGTAATGACGATTTCACCAAAGAAAAGATAGACGAAGCGGACAGAAACACCTAGCCTCCGCACATGAAGCAAAGGGGAGTTGGGCTGTGGCGCAGTTTTGATGACGTAATACAGACCGGATGTCCCTTTTGCGCACATGCAAAGGTCGAAGGTCGAGTGACTTAGCGCAGAAGATACCGTATATTTAAATAAAATTTGAATTTTAAACTATTCTATTGGACAGCAAGGACCTATTTAACAATGTATATGCCGTATGATTTGACAGAGGACCTTGAGCGCCCTAGGCTGCATCCAGTTTTAACACGAAGCCTTCATCATTACCTTATTGCCAGCCTCAAGCGGAGCAGTATAAGCGTTCACCAAATCGCCCCCGACTCGTCGGAATCCGGCAGATCAATTTTTGGTGTAAATCATACTTTCGAGGAATTAAATCGTAATTTTAATCATTTGGGTAGTTTTAAAATGCCCGATTTAGTAAAGAAACAGCTAATTAGATTAGTAGAATTCCAAAATAATGAAATAAACAATTTGACAGCAAACATTTGACTGATTTTAATAAAAAATCGGCCGGAAAAACAAGGCGATTTGGTGGCTGTTTATCCTACTCGGCCTCAAGCGCGCTCAGAAAGCGCTTTTGCCCTTTATGTGCGGAGGCTAACGTGAGCACTCTCAACGGCACTTGGTGGGTCCGGGTGTAAATGGGTGGACAAATTAGCTTACCCCTATTTTTATCACCCATTTCCATGTTGGTTTGGTGAATTAGTAAATTTCTTTTCAAATGAAAAAAAAACAAAACACACACTTGTATCTTTGATTTAACTAGCAATTGTACCTAGGGGTGCAATAAAAAAACGTCGTGTTGTAAGCAAAGCAAGGAGATGTGGACATATACAACAAGAAACATTATATTATTCACATAATTGGACATTACATTATCAGAATTTCAAAAGTAATCATGAAAATTATTTTTCTCTCATGGAAATGACAATGAATTGTTAGTTTTTGTTGTTCAGTGTAGATGCAAAATTTGTATGGATCTATCTACTAAATAAATTGGCCATTACATTATCGGCTTTTCAAAAGTAATCAAGAAAAGTATTATTCTCTCATCCAAATGAGAATGGATTGTTAGTTTTTGTAGTTCTTATGTTACAATCAAGTAACATTGCATAAGTTTATGGATCTATCTACTATCTTGTTGCTTATACTAATGATTGTCAAATTCCAATTTATTAATAAAATCTTTGTAGACATACTTACATCCTTGTCTTGACACACTTAATCATTCTCATTCTATTTTTTTATCCATTCAACTTTATAACAAACTATATATATAAGGACTCTACATTTAAATAATTGTTGCTTATACTAATGATTATCAAATTCCAATTTATTAATAAAATCTTTTTAGGCATACTTACATCCTTGTCTTGACACGTTTAATCATTCTTTTTCTATTTTATTATTCATTCAGTTTTTTAACAAACTATATATATATATATATATATATATATAAGGACTCTACATTTTTTAAACTTACATATTTTTGACGAACTTTTATACGGCATACAATTCGCTTTTTGATGTACTATTTGTAAAAGCAAACTAGCTGCTAGTATGAATTTTTCATGCTCTATAGCATAAAGCAGATTAATGAACAAAAGGACTTCATTTTACAAAAACGCTCACAGCTAAAACATTAATATCTCACATAGCATTTTTTTACAATCATCACATGCATGACACACAACAAAAAAAATTGCATTTTGCAATTTGACAATATCAATTTTTTATGCTTAACTCACTTAATTTTCAACTAAAAAATCTAATGCACAACTTACTTCAATTTGGATTATTCACATAAGTTTGCTTTTGCTTGCCTTGTCGTTAAAATTTTTACTAAATTGATCCCTAGGGTAATGCTTTATCTCTTGTTTGATTCTTAGAGCACTTGGATCAGATGGTATGCCTTATTACTAAGCCTAGGGTGGCATGCATTGAATAGAGGAGACTTCATGATATATGGTTCATGAGTTGAACACTCCTCTTTGCACATATTTCTAAGAGATCTACCCTTCCAAGTGTTGTTTTGGATCCATGTGTTAATGTGCATATAATAACTTGTAAAACCCAATATGACTCTTAGATGTCATAGTGTCTATCTCTAGCTTCTTAGATACCATCATTGTGCTTGAATCTCATAGTGCCTAATTTCTGGGCATAGGAAACTAGCTCATTTTGTCTAAAAGTAAAATACTCATAATTTTAGTATTAAAATAAAAGATTTCCACCAATTTTTTTCCGAAGCTTATCCAAGGATCGAAATGAAAAGCCCATTCCCCAATTAAGCTTCCATAATTGTGAAGGATGTTTAGTTTATTACAAAGTAAAAAAAAGACATAACATAAATTGAAGGACCAAAATGAAAAGTCCCCACCAAATCTGAACTAATTTTTTGCTAACTACGTATGGAGTCTGGTTCAGGAATTATGTCAAACACTTTGCAACACTGTTCAAATTCTCCTAAATATTGTCCAAATCTCGTAGATTGATTTCACATTGATTTACAATAAATGTTTGTATGGTTTTGTGTTCAACACTCATGGAACATAATGACTACCAAATGTGCACATATATATATATATACACACACTGAGAAATACACTCATAACAACTCAGGAATATATTTGACAAAATGCAATTTTTTATTGCCTGTAATAGTAATAAAAATAGGTGTTTAAAATAAGATTTGAAGTGTACCTTCATATTTGAGTTTGATTTCTTGTTACAGGTGCCTGGTACAATGTTTTATCAAATTTTATGTAATTTCCAGTCTTCCAATTGATATCTTATCAAATTTTATGTTTCAAATTTTCAATTTGAATGATAATTGTTCAAATAATAATCCAATTTATAATTATGAATCATGATTCATAATTTATGAAGAAATCTACATGCAATACTCTCGACTTACCCAAGTACTCTTTTTCAAAAAGTGGCATCATCAAAAATATGTGGGCCCATGTTGCATTTAATGCATTCAAAGGTCCAATAATATTTCTCAGTGCATCTACGCAATGTCTCAACACATGGGTTATGTAAAGAAAATGCAATCTAACTCCAAGTCGGATATGCAAATATCTTTGATACATAAGACTCCAAGTCGCAGGGCCTCGCAACAAAGGAGTGAGACGATCTTCATTGGGAGAGAGAGATTCACACACATCTTTCAATGTATATACTCACAGGGAGAGAATGAATAAAGGAATCTCTGTAATGTAATCTCCAACTTTGGAGTGGAAGAGGATAGAATATCTGTAAGTCATGAAGAAGTAGTGAAAGAAGAAACTAGAGATAATGGGATTCCTAAGAGGAAAGATACACTTCTACTGGGACATACAAATGAGTCACATATAGCCATCCCTATGACAACAATCTATCGATTGCAAGGAGGTAGGATGGCTTATAGAATAAAAATAAAAGAAAATAATTTTTGTTTCTCGTTTACCTTAAAGTGTCCTCTTGCATGAATCCCTCTTCAGCATGCAGTTCACGTGGAATCCATCCACGAGCCCCTTTGGGAGGTAAGAGACAACCTACCTTTCACATTCACTTTTTCCACCCATTCACAGTCCCTGGGCTAGGGGTCTGTTAGAATCGGGAGCATTTGTACTGCAATGTATGCAAGGAACCATTTTTTTTTAGGACGAAGAGGAAAAGAGGCCAGAGAAGCCTCACCATTATGGACTCACAGAAATCAGGCCCCCAGTTATTCTTTCACGGATCTTACCCGCCTTGAGGTTTGCATTGTTTATTTTCACGTTTTTCAGATACCTTTGCTTAGATACAAATCATGTGGTTTTAAGAACTAGATTTTTTCAGGATATTTTTTAAGAACTGGATTCTTTCACCGGATTCTTATTAGAAATAGAACATCAGGATATTTTTTCACGGCAGCATATTTCACTAAGTTATTTATGTATTTTGTGCTCTGAATCATATGACATTCTCGAGAAAATGGAGCAATTTGTTAATGGCTTGAAGTTTGCAGGAGGGACTTGCAGTTTGATGCAGAAAACATTCATTAAAGAACCAATACGTTGGAGGCCCATCATTCACTTTGAGGTTATACCACCCATTCATTTGGCTTTGAGATTATATTCTTCAGTATTCTTGTAAAGATTATATTCTTTAGACACGCTGCTATTTGGTGAAACCATAAAGGTGTCAATCGGTCATGGAGCATAAGGTGAAACCATAAAGGTGTCAATCGGTCATGGAGCATGGTGCAGATTGATTTGGTTTTGGTCATTCTATTAGTTGACACCTGGACCTGGACATCAGTACCACGTTACACTACATTAAATGTACTTTCACCTGATAGCTCTTTTAATCCTATACAAAGAATTTGGCTACGCTCTGTCATTTGGGACTCGGCTCTTGGGATCCCTAGCTCTATCACAAGGGAGGGTTTCCTAATGCTATTTCAATTATTTGCCTTGTTTTTTTTGGTGGATTTACATCCATGCTAGAGTTTCTGATGGAATCCATGGTGGAGTTACATCCATGCCAGAGTTTCTGATGCTATTTTGTTTCATTGCCTTGTTTTTAAGATGGAATCCATGACCAAAACCAACTAGAACTGCAAGCACGGTAGCGAGATACTGACTTCGTTCACTTCTTCCCTTCATGGCCATGTCGAATTCGACCACCAGAGCGGCAACAAGAGATTTCAGACGACAGAAGTCCATACTGGTCACCGGTTTTACCTTTTTCAATGGCGCTACTGTCAATGTAGAAATGCTGGGCTTTGGTGTGGGTTTCACTAGTCAAGTAAGCTCAGGCTCATCTCTATTCAGACTATGATTTGATTTTGGAAAACAAGAAAACTTTTTTCTTTCTTTTCTTTATATCGTGGTAAGAAACTCATATGGCATTGTCATGCTTCTCAGTTTGTTCAGTCTGTACCTATTTATTTGTCCGAAATGGCGCTGTGATTCAAGTTACCTTTCTCAATGGCACTGTTCAGTCTGTACCTATTTATTTGTCTGAAATGGCGCTGTGCTTCAAGTTACCTTTCTGAATGGCATTGTGCTTCCAGTTACCTTTCTCAATGGCCCTCTGCTTCAGCGGTTATGTGCTTCAAGTTACCTTTCTCAATAGCGTTGCTGTCGATGTAGTAATGGATTACATAACCACCAGAAAAATCAATGACTCCCCACTGAAAGAGGAATCCTCCTCCCCATATGCTGAAAGCTCCCACTGTATATGAAAATGTGAGCCAGAGTGGCACAAAAACCATCCATGCCTTGATGTTCATTCTTCCAAGCAAAGATCCAGCCAGTAGGATCAGAGTTATGGCCGCAAAAACGAACTAGAAAAACACAAGGGTAGCCATAGGAAAAAGGGGCTCAAGAGCTGGCGTCTCCACATTTCCATTCTTATGATGGTGGATTGTTTCACGCACTATTGCTTGTTGGATGAGAAACTTTTGGCCAAGCGTAAGTCCTGCCTTACCCCAGAATAGCAGAAGCTGATCACCAAATGACATTTTATAGGCCCAGGTGACCCAGCAGATCAAAACAACTGCAAATGCATAGAGTACCATGAATGCAGAATTGACGGCCCATTTCTTCTTCACAATGCTTCCATATAGAATGACAAGGCCTGGCATGCTCTGCATTCCTACAATGGTTGCAGCTATCATCTGCCATGCATTGTCTCCTTTATTAAGCCAATCTGGTACTGTCATCCCATCCTGGTAGGCTACTGGCACCCCTCCATGGCTGCTACAACAAAAAAACTCAACTCCAATAACCAAATTCAAAGCTCTGCACACAATCCGAATGGTGATGGGACATGTGCAGTTGCAGGTAACTGATCAACGATGGCGATTATCTGAATCGTCGGACAAAAACTATCGACGAATAGAAAAAAAAATAGTATTAACTCGGGGAGTCGACTCCCACTTGTTGAACGCCTTACGACGTAATTAATCAACATATTCACTTCCCGAGACTGTAGCTTCATGTAATAGAAAGGTTACCGTCAAAGTCAACTATTGACTTTTAAGCTGTGTCATTTCGACAACCCTTATGTTTTAACTGTAAGTCAATTACTTTGCGACGACATTGTCGCTGTGGTTTAATATCAATATTAAAAAAAGTGTAAATGTACTATAAAAGAAGGCTAAAATTATTTTACATGCAGCAGAGTAATAAATGCTCTAGCTGCAGCATTGTGAACCCTTGGATCTCAAATTGTTTGAGATCCAAGGGTTCGCAATGCTGCAGCCAGAGCATTTATTACTCTGCTGCATGTTTAATATTGTTCTCCATAAAAGAAGTCAATGTTCCATCGCACGAGGAAGCACGAATTTGACAATTCCGCAAATTCAATTAACTGTAATTAATGTCGACTTTCGCAATCCTCCGTAAGTCAATTTAAGGAAATAGATGAGTATGTGATAAATTTAATGAATCAGTTAGAGCCAAACGAAAACTTGGGAAGAAAGTTTCCAGGATTTTGGGCTGTCTGATTTCCAGGTGTTTTCCCTATTACGTCTGGTTAGCTATTCAACCTGATATGCTTATTCACCTCCTCCTGTCCTTGTCAAGTTTATGTATTCGCGTCCGTCGTTTTCATGTATAAAATAGAAGGTCTACGTTTTTCATTTTTCAACCCATGAACTGTAAGAATTAACAGATACTGAATTTCAATCATTAATGGATGTGTCTAACTACGGGCTATTTTGATTTTTAGGTTGATTTTCTGTCCGAATTTTGTGAATTTAACCTACAAAATCTGTGTTTTGTGTTGTTTGTTGGGTTATTTGAAGCCCACAAATGAAATAGCATGACAAAAAAACCCCACACCCAAGCTCTGTAAGATCTAGCAGTGTTTTTGGGCCTTTTGAAAATTCTGTGAAAATTCATGGCCACTCTTAAAAACCGGCCAAAAATAGGGGAAAATCGTCTCTTGTTTAGAAACCAGCCAAAAATAGGGGAAAATCGTCTCCTGTTTAGACACCTCGATCATTGACTGAAACATTCGTTTGTACTCATATGATTCAAACAACATTCATTAACAATAAGTAGCATTAATAACAAAATGCAAATTGCAGATTTATTGAATTATTTAATGAGAACATGATCTGGTTGCTTAAATAAAGATACTTTTGATTTTCTCAAACTTTTTATGGGGTTACATCTTTTTCTTAAATTTAGATGTAATAATATTTTTAATATTATCACTATTATGTATATTGATATCTTCCTCAAATCTTCAATGATTTATCCAAGACTTGGTGTGTGTATGAAGTCTTAAGTGGTTTTGACTATAGTATGAAGCAACCTTAAGAAGCCTCTTGTCTCCCATGTCGTTTATCTTGTTTTTGTACATTGGGTACCACCTAGTCATAGCGATGCTCTCAATTGGGGAGAGAGAACTCACTTCTACGAGGAGGATAGGGTAATGCTTATTGCTTTTAATTTTGAGATTAAATGTTTAACAATGCTTTTGGATTTGTGTTATCCATCTCCATGATTCTTTAAAGACACCGTAACCCAAAATTCACAACCATATAAGATAACAAGAGTGGCAAGAGTTTCATAGAGGAGTTTCTTCTTATCCCAAAGCCATAGGTCTATTGATTTACAATTGCTTTCAAGTCTATAATAAGCTTTCCAACCTTCATTAATCATTTTCTAAATGTTATAATTCAAATTAAGCTTATAATGACTACCAATTCTAGCATATTTATATAAAGTCATTTCGTTAATAATATTAATAATAATAATTTCATTCTTTACTATAATGTAAAGATAATAAAATAATAAAATATAATATAATTTAATATTTATTATTATTTATATTTAATACATCATTTTCTTCTCTGTTTTTACTTTTGATGTCCTTTTATCTTTAAAAAAAATTAACCTTTCCAATAATTTAAGTTTTTTTTGGGTATTCTAAAATATCTTTAATATAGCTTCATATGTTTTGGTTAAAAAGTTAATTTATACATAATATTCAAATATCATTTATCAATAAATATATATATTGATGTAATCTCCTACTAGATTTTAAATTTATATGTAAACAATAGGCCCATTTCTCTTATTACCATGGGCGAATTGCATAATTAAAATGTATTTGTTTGGCTATTAAAAGATTCTCTTAATGTTGAGTTTAAAGATTATTGTTTTCTGCTTGCTATTCATCAACCAGGATAAAGGAACGACTTCGATTCAAAGGTAACCATGTAATAGGAAAACGCAACAATGCACCCATTTGTAATGGAATATTAAGCATTGAATTTATTAACATGTTATCTATCATTTACATACATTATTCATTTATGTTCTACAAATTTGGA
>LPNX010363250.1:0-64823 GCA_001517045.1 Pseudotsuga menziesii | reverse complement strand
CTTGTTAGTTATATCAATTAGTATTAGAGTCACACATGATCACATGATCAAATAAGAGATATGATATTCATATGTTCCCAAATGTAAAAGAGAGATTGAAGATAGTGTTGGTTGAATAAAATATGGTGTTGCAATGGTTTCTTAAGATGTTTGATGAAGGAATAATGAAGATAGAAGTTTCATCTTGATGTTGGTTTCATGAGACTGTCAAATTCTTACAAAAAAAGATTCGAGGGATAAGTATATAAGATTTTTCTTCACATGTGAAAACAATAATTGTTTTATGACGATATTTATGAAAAAGATGAAATATTAGCATGGTCGAATATTGATAGGTGATTTATTTTCCCACAGAATAATATCAAGCCAAAATATTGATCTTTTGGTTTGTATGAATCTGAATGCATTGTCTCTAATTTGATGTCCTTGGTCTACCAACAGATGTTTGGTGCTCTATGTGCTTACCCATAACTTGCTTGTATTGAGTGGTCTTCGAATGAAATCTATTAAACAAGTATTAATAAACATAGATGGAGTGCGGATTCAAATTTTGTATTGAAGATTTATTTTAGAGTGTGGATTTGAAATTTTCAACTCCTCATGAGTATTGCATCAAGTTTTGAACCTTTCATCAAGATTTGGAAAGACATTACTTGCATGTTTTTTTTACTAGCCTTGTTCATAATAAAAATACAAATAAAAAATGAAACTAGTGGAATCCATACTTATAGTGGGTGTCTTTTACTCACTCTATTCACTTGAAATAGTGGTGACAATGAGGAAACTACTTAAATATTGCATTGGAATTTCCTCTAATATTGTATACATTGACATATTCTGATTTATTGTTGTGGCTAACAACTAGGAATTGAATGAAATTTTGTGGTAGAAAATAATGTACAAAAAATCATTTAGGATCTAGGAAGAATTCTTTGTTATCCAAATGTCCACTAAACAAAAAGGTATACACAACTGGAGCTTTAACTATTAATGGAGTAGTTTCAATGGCTAATCCCATCTCTTGAGAGCTCTCATGGCAAGCACTACAAGGATCAGACCTTGTATAGTGGAGGTGGGCAACAAAAGGTTTTTGCAGAAATTTTTATACATATGTGCCTAAATAGTAAAAGACACAAATAAACCTAATTCATCATTACTAAACAAATAAGGCGCAACAATAACCATTATTGTTATAGAATATTAAAATATTGTTTTTTATTAAAAAATATGCATATATGTGCTCGAGAGTAACTAAATACACCAATGTGCATCTAAATGGTACATTGGATCAGGTTAGAACAATTGGGTATTCAATAAGAAATTATAATTAAAAAAACAAAATCTTTATCGGTGCACTATAAAAAGCAAACAACACTAGTGTGTACAGAATATTGGCGCACTAAAAACATTAACTATGCACTCAATAGACCTCAATATAAATTCTTATATTTAAAAAAGTAAAACAGGGTATTGGTGTGGTATCAACTGAAACACACTAATGCAGATATAATATAATGCCTCGGTAACTGCTATTATTATAGAATGCACAAAATCATTTTTTTTTCATTTTTCAATAACTAAAATGCATATTGGTGCTCCCAACAAACTTTCCTACACGAGTTCATGTTGAAGGTTCACACCAAATCAGGTAGGAATAGTTGGGTATTCAATAAAAAATGATAATTTAAAAGAAACAAAACACTTTACTAGTGCGCTATAGAATCCTAACACCCTGGTGTGTATAGAACATGGGCACATTGAAAACATTAATGGTGCAAGTTTATACTACTAAATATAATTTTTTGTATTAAAAAAACAAAAATGAATACCGGCATGTTACCTTAAATGCATTAGTGCATGCGACTACCATTGGGTGCACTACAACAGGGTAAAATAAAAAACAAATTGCCAAACCATATGTCATTATTTACATTTGATTATGTGCTTCCAACCTCTCACAAACAAAGGTGCTCAGCCCCCTTGTATGACCACCCCATTTGCAATGCTCTACAATGTTGATTCCTTTGTTTGATAACTTTGTCGGAATTCAAGGTAGTATATATCCAAAACAACATCCATAGGTGAAGGTGGTAGATATCCAAAACAAGTTTCAAAAGGGGACTTTCCAATGGAAGAGTGGATTGCTATCTTATAAGAGAGACGGATGTATATCAAATTATCATCCCAAGTCTTTATATGCTTTTGATTAGAAACCCTAAAAACTTGAACCAATGTCATGTTCACCACTTTTTTTTCCCATTGTCGACTCCTTCATTTTTGGATGGTCCATAGTCATAAAATATTGCAAGGAGAGCAAGATGGAAGTTGTTGAACTTGTATCGATATTGGGTCAACTTTCGTGGCTATAAAATCACATCGTGAGTCGAAGAGAAGGAATCAAGGCATCTCAACATTTAATTATTGTGCATCAGTAAGAGGTAGACCAATGGATCATAACTGATGTTTTGTCTTTGGGTTTGTTTATTTGGGTTGTGGGGTTGTGGGACTTAATTATATATTAATTTTGTGGTAGGTATTTCCTTAGACCGAAAGTTGATGGCTATAGGGTCAATTGTATGAACTCTAATGAAGGATGTTGAATGAATAAAGATGAAAAATTATTGCCCCTGTAATTCTTTGGAGTATATCTTATGAATGCTATCAAAGTTATCTAATGATTTATAATGTTTGCACAACTTTGTCATGATTTATATGATGAATGAATGTAATAGAGCAATGTTTTCTTTACAAAAACAGGTAGAAGTTTTTATATTTATATCATTATATCAAAAAGGTGCATCTGACTTAGAACAACCAGGCCAGTGAAATACTAGAACCAAAGAGTCATTGAAGGTCTTTACATACAAAATGGAGAACAAATGCTCTAAAGATGCCAGAAATGTGTAAATAATAATTCGAAATATATTCCAACTAACATAATATCGAAATAAGCAGATGTACTGACCTAGTAGGAAATGAAAAAAAATGAGTTAGTGGCCAAAGTAACTACCTCGGGAAGGCTCGATTCCTTTCCCTTTGATAGTATTTTTATTCTCTTCCACTTCATGGAGGACACGATGATCAAATTCCATAGAATCCATTTGAATTATACTTGTAGCATTCAGTTCAAAAGCTCTTGGGTGGTCTAATATTGCTCCTTCAAGTGGGCTTCAGTGGATACCTCATAGTCCTTTTGGACAACTCTGGTTTCATGGAAAAATTCCTCAATATGCTCGAGCTTGTCATTGGTATCTTCCCAATGTTGTCTCCATTTCCATTTTTGAGCCTTCAGATCTTCCTTGATGAGTCGCGCATTCCTTCCCATGGCCACCCTCACGTGTTTTGGGCAGCAAGCATGACTTTCATCGCTGGAGTCCACAGCGACAAGGGAAGAGAGAATATTTCTAAGTAGAGTTCATTCTTCAACAAACATAATGTCGTTTTGAGTCGATAGAGGAAAATTAATGCCTAAAGTGACAGGAAACCCAAACTTTTGACTATTTTCCATGCTAGGCCAGGGGTTGGGCTTGCATGACCCGATTGCAATATCTCGAGAGCCATTCATATGGAACCCGTCATCACAAAGAATGGTGTGAAAAGTGCCCCAGGGATGACGCTCTCCTTCCTTCTGTATATCATGTGTAGCCAGGAGGTGAGGGTTTGGCATACGTCTCCATTAAACCACATCATCTTCCTGTACTCAGGCTCGCACACGTCTTATTTAAACCACACCTTATGCCATCCCAATACCACGTGTTGCTTTCCTTTTCTTTATGAAACTGACACTTAACACAAGGAGGGTTGTGTCGCATTAGGGTAGAGTATGCATGAGCTCCATGTGGTTTCCCAGCATTAGATATCTAGCATTGAGAGAAACCGCCTTGTTGGCTGCCAAGTTAGCTTCATTATTATTTCGATGAAGGATGTGAAAGAAAGAAATGGACCGGAAATACTAGAGAAGATTCTGAATTCTGCTAACAATTTTCTTTAGTTAGAGGTCTTTTGGAAACATATTAGAGATCTTAAGAGATATGATTCTTTGGCAGTCTCCGATGACCCGTGCTTGTGTTATTCCTTTTATTCGTAGTTGTTTAAGTCCCTACAGCAGTGCAAGAGCTTCACCTTGATTGTTTGTTTCTTTTTCAAGTTCCCATGCATACATATGTTCGAGTGTCCGACGATACGAGTAATAGTCCCTCCCCCTCATGTTTCCCCTCATAGAACAATTTTATGCATGTGTTTCTCTTAGTTTAGCCTTGCAGTTGACCCTCCTCATCATAAAAAGTTAGACAATTCCTTATGTGAGACCTTTTCCTTTAGAGGATTGAATATGCCAATACTCGAGACTAAAACAACTCCCTTTGTTGGAAGATGTGCAAGAACCTTGGTCTCATGAATTTTGCACGAATAAATGGTTTTTTTATGAGACCTAGTTTCTAATAGGAAAGCATTAATTACATGGATACATTGATCTTGAAGAGTGGGATTTATGATTGGTACGAAAAGAGGTTCAAGGAATTTGTATTACAATAAGTCAAGTTGCGAGGGTGGGCTCCACAGAAACTTATAGAATATATCATTTATAGAGTGTCGTATTTGATTAATACAAAGTCACGTGGGTTGATTTCCATGTAAATTTATAGAAGTGGTTGAAAAGACTTGCAGAATCCCTAGAACACAAAAATTGACAACAAAAAACTTTGTAATGGACTTAAGGAGATCTAGTAGCATTGCATAGGCTAGATAACCCATTAACTAGAGTTGTCAAATTTTGGGTACAGAGCACTTTGATAAGATTAATTATGGAATTTATGGTCAAAAATAGCCCGTCCATATGTAGATATAAAGAAGATATCAACAAGCGAGAAAGAGGAAGGATTCCTAAGGAAATCCCATCGTGGATTAAGGTGTGGATGGTTGAATATGGATTTTCACTAGTTAACCTTATCAAAATATAGGAGTAAAACCCTCTCTCCATTGGGGGTGTGTTCGAGGTGATGCTGAAAAGTTGGATAAAATAGGAATTCCACATAATGGGGGAAGGGGGACCTGATTATGGCGCAAGGGATGAATGTGTATCCATAAGATCATAAATTTGTGAAAAGTGGTGGAACACGTAGCTGAGAAAAGAGAAGAAAAGAAGTGCACAACTAGAAGAGAAATTGCAGAATGAAGAAAATAGTGAGGAGGGAGTAAGTGAGTTGCAGAAGATGAAATGACAAGAGGAAATGGTTAGTTCATGGTTAAGAGGAAGAGTAATAAAGGTGCAAGGTGAACCATCAAGGGAGAGATGGGAAGAAGTCCTGTCTAATATGAGAGTCCAGTTACCAAGTAGCATATTTCCAAATCACTCGCCTCATCCAACCCTTGAAGGTGTTGTGGAATATTCAGAATTATATGGAATTGCGGAAAATGATGGAACCCCAGAAAGTGGAGCCAAAATTATTGTGGAAGGAGATAATTGAAGCGATGACAACAACATGCCCTCGACTACCCATGGGCTCCTTTACAAAATTTAACAATTTTATTTAATAACCCCATTTTATGATTATCTTCGTACAATCAGATAGTTGTTAGTCCTAGAAGTATACAAGTTTATACATTAGTAACTGGAAGTAGTAGCAGTTTGAGCTTGGATCAACATAATAGTAGTAACACCATGTCTTATCCCAAACCTCAAGTATTTGTTTTGGTAGGACCTCTAGTCACTGGTATGTGTGAAGTAAAAGCAAGTTTGTCTATGAAGTTCCTAGAATTCCTAGGGAAGAGGAAAGGAAGCAGATGCAGAACAACACTGGTTCCTCTCTCAAGTCATATGCAACCCAGAGAGATGGCTCCTTCCTCAAATATGATTGATTTCTATACCACGGTACACAAAATATTTTTCCAAAGGTATTTGAAGATGATAGAATGAATGGATTCCAATTCTCTATCTCTAAGGTTACAAGAAGTAAAAACGTTATTTATGGATGGGTTCCATATGTCGAATTTAGAAGAGTAAGGAATCGCAAAATTGATAGAAATCCAATAGATAAAGGGGGAATTTGCATGTGATTATGTGCAACGATTTAGAGATGTTTTGGCCATAAAATTTAGAAAAATGACATGGCCATAAAATTTAGAAAAATGACAAGCTCCATATCTTAGGGCCTTCAGCTTCACGCTTCAAATCCTTCAACCTGCCATTGATACTCAATCTTTAATAAAATAAAATATTTACAGCTAGTGTACACAATCTCTTCTCTATTCAAGAAAGACAATGTTTAAGGAATCTCCCATTCATAGGAGCCCCTCCAATGTCTATCCTATTTTTATGTTGCAAACTAAATCTATTATCTCCTCGATATGAAACAAAAACATATGGACCTTTGCATAAGTAATCAAAATTTCCATGTTTATCTTCCTTTCTAGCATTCCATATTAAAACTAAGTCATTTATTTGGAAATCCCCTTCTTTGATTTTTTTGTCAAAAGTTTTCTTCATTTTTTCTTGATGTACGTGGACTCTATCATATTGCCTTTCTCTCATCTGATGGAGTTCTATCAATTGATTAATCCTTCTTTGCATGTGATTTGGTTCTTCATCCTGTTCTTAGAACAATTTCATGACTGGTAAACCTAAGGAAACTAGAAAAATTATCCCTACTCCATACACGAGTTGAAATGGTGACATGACAATATCCCTTTTTGTACTTATCTTGTCTTCCCATAATGCATATTTGAGTTTGGTATGCCATTCTCTTTTATTTTCCTCTGACATTTTTTTAATGATTCTTACCAAACTCCTATTTGAAGATTCATCCAACTCATTTCCCCGAGGATAATATGTAGTTGAATTATTCAAATTGATATGATACTTATGACAAAAACTGATCAACTTATTTGACTTGAAGGATTGTGCATTATCTATCACTATCCTTCTAGGACATCCAAATCTAGAGAGAATTATTATCAAGAAAATAAATTATAACTATATCAATGGCTCTCCTCGTGGGTATAGCTTCAATCCATTTTGTGAAATAATATGTGGGAGTGAGGATCCAATTTTGTTGACTAGAAGAACTTGGATTGATTTCTCTAATAAAATATAATCGCCATTCTTGAAAATGTGCTTCCACTAAAATTGGATTCAAAGGGAGAGGTAAAAGCCTTTTTTTTCCATCAAAGAGTTAACACTCATGACAAGCTGTAAATTCTTTATATACATCGTAAAAATACTAGGCCAATAAAATCCTCCTCTTAGAATCTGTTGACAGTTTCTTTCTAAGAATGATGGCCTCCACATATTCCCTCTTGAAATTCCTTCATTGTTTGTTGGGCTTCATTTTCAAGCAAAAAGTTTAACAAAATACCCCCTCAATCCTTCCAATACAAATAATGATTCAAAATACTAAATTTTGTTGCTTTTAATTTCACAGATCTGGCTCTAGTTTTGCTTAATTTCACAAAAGCAGTGTGGGCCTCAAGAGTCTAGTTTACACATCAAATTCATGAAGGTGCAACTTCCACATACAAACTCTATTTGGGGTGCATGATATCCCATTGGAAATATGTCAAAGAGAAGAACAACTTTTAGCAAGGATAGGTAGTTTTTAAACCATTCAAGGACCATTTAGGGCCTCAAAAGTTTGGCACATGAAAAACCATAGGAACTTACCAAGGATATGGATAATCATTGTTAATTAGGGAAAGAAGTGGGTAGCCACCGATATTCACATGTATCATCTAGGTTCTTGGGATATATACCCAACATAATAGCCATTTTTCTAAACTTAGTGGCGTAGACTTGTATAGTTTTCCCTTGCCTTTGTCGAAAGTAATGCCAATGAATCCACTCGTTCTCTTCATACCCATTAGCCTAAAATTGAAACTTGGTTTGGTTTGAAGTCCTCGTAATTAGTTACTTAGGGATCACTCTCCATCTTAAGTGTATCCATGTTGCTTTCCCACCATGTTTGAGCATGCCCTCCCAACTTCAGTAAACCAAATGATATCTTTTTCTACTCTAGTATGTTATGGACACTAAAATAAACTTCTAAATTGTGCAACCAAAAATCCATCATAATAGCATAAATCTCAATAAGATTGATTATAAAATCTTTTTGCCACCATTAATCAAAGGTCCATAGATTAAACCAAATTGATAGTCAACAACATTATATCATTTTAATATCACATCTTTATACCATGAATAAAAAATCATTTTAATATAAAATCGTTATACCACAAACCATTAAGAATATCATGATAGTCCAAATATTAAAAGATTTAGACCTAGTCAAAATGGCCTAATGTTTAGACAGCTACATTGATATCGTTGTCTTTCTCTTAGTCAATTTATTCAAGCTTTCGTTGGATTATACGATTGTAGAGTAGGTCATAGAGGGTTAGCAGGTTAGCAGCAAAGTCAAAAGATTGACGATTGACTTTGCTATTCGGTTTCTCCATGACCCCAATCTACACTTGGGTTACATATGCTATCTGGTCACGCTTTACAACACGATGTTTGAACGCAGAGTAGTCGTGACTGAATGCTATGGGTCAATTACTTTGTCACGACATTATATCTTTCCATGAATGTCAAAAGTGAAAACATTTGTGAATAGTTTTGTATTAATATTACAACACTAGTTCCTTGAAGTCCATTGTTCTTGGCACGAGGGAGCGCAAATTTGGCGACCCACAAATTTGATCAACTGTAATTAGTGTCGACCTTCGCAATCCTGAAGCTCAAACAATCAAATAAATGAACGAACGAACATAAAAGGTAGAGTAAGTAGTGGACCAAGAAATTAGATTGAATGATGAATTTAAGGAATCGGTCAAGTCTAACGAAAGTTGGAAAGAAAGTTTCGAGGCTCTTGCGCGGTTTGATTTCTCGGCAGCAGTTGGTCTAGTCAGCTACTGAATCTGACTATGCGTATTCACCTCCTTATATCTCTCTTTGCGGTGCCCTGCGGTTGTCTATATAAATACATCGCCCCGCCTATTGTATGATATCTGCCTCCTCATTTCATTCAACTTCAACTGATAGGATTGAGGATCGTTTCCGATCTGTAATAGCCATTGCTTTTGTTCGTTTCCTGTATTCCTGGAACCATTTGAAATATAGCAGAATAGGAGGCTAGACTTTTCATTGATTGATTGACGCGAGAGCCACCCGCACCCACATTATCAATACTTGAAGTATTGCTTATCGAAGACGGACCATGAAGACTGGGTGCAGATTGTTTTTCTTCTTCTTGATTTCAGTAGCAGCAACAGTATTGAATCAAGGTGCAGTCGATGCAGCAGGTAGAGTCCTGAAAAATAGGAATAATATTGTAACAGCCCAAACTGATACAATTCCATGTGATCATCACAATCTTGTTAAATCTGGAGTTTATGTCGAAGTGGGAGCTGATATATTGAAGAGTAAACTTCCTTCTGGTCCAAGCCCAGGAGTAGGTCACAATTACATCAATTCCTTGGGTTCTGAAAAGATGAAGACAAGCGATACACTGAAGATGAACAAACTTCCTTCGGGTCCAAGTGGAGGAGTCGGCCACAATTACATCAATGCTGCTGGATCCATGGAGCCGAGGAAGGCATCAGCAGAAAGATTAATTACTACGACGCCGTTGAACAAACTTCCATCAGGTCCCAGTGGGGGCGGAGTAGGGCACAGCCATAACGATTGAGGACCCATAACCAGTACCCAAGTGTCAAACCCAAACGTTGGTCAAAACATATTGTTGATTATGGATCTATGTCTGTATCGAACTGTAAATGTAAAGATTAGTCAGAGATAGATGGAATAATTAGATTTCACGTAGAAAATAGATCACGTAGAAAATAGAAGGTCGACTTTTTTTTCATTTTTATTTTTTCAACCATGAAGGGAAAAACTAATAGATACATAACTTCAATCATTAATTGAAGCATTGTTTTCTAGTAATACGATTCACACAAGAGCCATTAACAATAAGTCGCATAAAGAGCAGATCACAGATTAATTGAAGTATTTAGCCTCAAAGGTGTTTGGAAATTTTTTTTATTCATTTTGTTATTCTAGTTAAGTTGGTTTAAGTGTAGCTATATGTTGTCAACATTTTTCAGGTTATTTATTTATCAAACTATGAGTTATTTTTTATATATTTTTTCTTTTTACTTCATATTATTTCAGTTATATTTAATGAATTGTTAGTTATCCATTCAGCTATTTCTTATCCATGCATTGCTTCTAGTTACCTATTTATCCTTTATCCATGCATTGCTACCAGTTATCCATTACTAATAATTATTTTTAAATCTTTTTTTAATAATTGTTATTTTATACTCTGAACCATAAAATCAATCTTCAATAATACACTTGTCTCATCCTCTTTAGTGGATGCAAAAACATAGACCTTAGTACACCACAAATCTCAAATAAAAACATTTAAACAACATAATTATGCTTGGCTTCGATATTTCAATTACATATCCATATCGAAAAGTTAATTAAAACTTTTACATTAATCAATCCAAAAGTTAATTAAAATTTTTACATTAATCATGGTATAGATTATGCTTGGCTTGGGCATCTCCAGAACATATCCAAAAGTTAATCTTTTAAGTATAGCTATTTAACTTTTTTATTCCAGAACATATCCAAAAGTTAATTCTTTAATCCTTTATGTACAACTATTTAACTTTTTTATAGTTGCCAAAGTAGAGTATATTTCAATAGGTTTGCCAAAAAAATCAATTGAATTTCAATTAATTGATATTTTCTTAAAAAATTACTATAAAGTTTATTAAAACTAGGATAGATCCATTTTAAAACCGATGTATCAAGCACCGAGAGGGATCCAATTTCTTGAAGTGTACATTTTTTTACCATTTAGATCCCTTTGGGTACTTGATAGATGTAGGATTAAAATGGATCTATGCTAGTTTAAATTATATATATATATTTTATTTTGATGTTTTTTTTAAGTCTAACCAGTTTTGATGTTTATCATTAGTTTGGGTCATTTAGATCGAAGCCATGACCCACGAGAAACCACTCCAGGGTAACCCATTGACTCCATACTACTATTGTGTGACATGTCTACATGGATTAAGCATTTATGTGAATTTTGGTATTTTGACGTGTCTACGTAGCCATGCCAGGGCCCAAGAGTTAATGAAGGAATTAAATCCTTCTGCCATATCCATCTACCACACTGCACGCGAGTAAGGGGTTAACGCATGGATGATGGACAATGGAGTCCCATGGTAAATTGTAATTTGGTAATGGACAGGAGCTTGGGGTGGGGACCTCTAACTCAAACAACCAAAGATAGAAGAAGAACAATGCTTCCGTGCCTACTTCCAGTGCCTTGTACCAAAGAACAGTAAGTTGCAGGATTCAAGAACACTGCCAAAGTCCTTCGAGTTCCCTGTACCACCGACTTGCAAGCTGCCAGAGTCAGGAACATTGCCAAAATCCAGTGTCACTACCACCGAGTGCAATTTGTGGCTTCCATTGTCAACTTCAAGGTGATCTCCTCCAAGGATCCAAGCTCAGTTGGTAAGTATTAATTTCACCAATTTCTAGCCTTGTAGGTGTAACTTGTAAGTAGTAATTGTAATTTAATTGCATCTCTAGCACAATTTGCAATAGATAGTCATAGAACTGTAGGAATGATACTGTAGTCTGTAACACCTGATTACCTTGTAACACACATCTCAACTTTGAAAATGCATCTTCTATTGATGAATTCCATTAAAAACCTTTTCTCAACCACATATCAGATGAATATTTAGATGACTTGATGTTGATTATATGTTCCATATACTAACTGCAAGAAGCAGGAACCACCTTCCGAATTTTTGGCCGAAAAGAGATCGAAACCCCTAAGACCTGTAGCTTTGGGGATTACACTACCATGGAGAGGAATATTGTGATCCCCATATTCTTAATTTTGATACCTTGAGCTTCCGAACATGAAAATGCATCTTTAATTGATGAATTCCATATAAAAAATCTTAAAAATAGCCCCATTCTCAACCACATATCAGACCAAGATCTAGATGGGTAGTGGGTACATGTTGGTTATATGTTCCATATTGTGATTTATGAACTCTAATGCAAGAAGCAAAAACCACCCTCCCAATTTCTGGATGCAACATGATTGAAACTCCTAGCACTTCCCACTTTAAAATAGAAATATCCAAATCCCCATTTTCAATTTGGAAACCTTGGGGTTTCTAAACATGAAAATCCCTTGCTTCTTAACTTCGAAACCTTGAGTTACTAAACATGGAAATGCATCTTCAATTGATGAATTCCATTGAAAAACCCTTTGTCCACCACATATCTAACCCAGATTTGGATGGGTATACACTGGTTATAAACTCATATGTTCCATATAGTACTTTAGTAACTCCACTACAAGAAGCAGAGACCGCCCTCCCAATTTTTGGATGAAATAAGATTGAAATTCCAAACACCTCTCACTCTCGAGAGTCTTAGGTATAATCTATATAGGAATAGTGAAATCCCTAGATTCTCAACTTTGAAACCTTCATCTTCTTAACATGGAATTGCATCTTCTTCAACCAGACACATATTTTAGATAGGTATACATTGGTTATATGTTCTAAATTACGCTGCTAGTATGTCTAAGTAGAAATTTATGATCTACTGCAAGAAGCAGAAACCGTGCATGCTAGTGATACGGAACATGCATAGATATCTATGGATAATGTGATCTAGAGTGTTGGGCACTAGACTCTAACGTCTGATAAGTGATATACTGTATTTTCTGAAATCCATAATAGCCAGTATCGCATTATCAGTAAAGGGAAAGAAGGTTGGCAATTTGTCTTCCCTGGTATATTATCTTATGGAATATCATCTTCTATTACTGGTAAATTGTCTTCTTGCATGGTTAAAATTATTGGCAAACTGATATTGCTAGTAAAAAGACTTTCAAACATCTCGCTATGAGTTGAAGTTTTTTTTACATGTGATCATCGCAATCTTGTTAATGTATTTTATGTTGAAGTGGGAGATATATTGAAGAATAAACTTCCTTCTGGTCCAATCCCAGGATTAGGTCACAATCACATCAATTCCTTGGGCCCTATGAAAATGGAAGGAGGAAATACTTTGAAGGTGACCAAACTTCTTTTTGGTCCTAGTGGAGGAGTCGGCCACAATTACATCAATGCCACTATATCCATGGAGCCAAGGAAGGCATCAACAGAGAGATTAATTACGACGATGCCATTGAACAAAAAATGTCTACTCTATGGTTTTTAATAAAATATGTCTAACCCAAGAATCCATATAAATCTATATAGAGGAAACATTAGAAACATAAAAAAATAAGTTGTAATATAAGGAAATGAATTGAAATACATTTATAACCAATCTAGATTTAATGGAGAGGTAATACAATTTCTAACATAAAATTCAAGGTTGGATGAAAATGAAATATTGTCTATACAATTTTCAATGAACATAGAGATCTATAAATACAAAAAATTGAGTGAATCTAAAAAGTATGTTCATTAATACCAAAACTATTATTTTGAATCGCTTCAATAACAAACTTCACTCCTTTCCAAGAAGCAAATAACTACTAATAAAATAACACAAAAAAGTATTCTCGTGATGCACATACCTAAGACATCATTCAAGCATAGGAAAAACCCAACCATTATTGAGCTCCATTGAGAGAAGGAATGCCTTATATATATTTATTCTTTCTTATCTTTGTGAACTCAAGGAGAGACATACTCCCCTAGAGGAAATAATCATTAGTGAAATTGTCTTTTTTGTCTCTAGTGGAGATGTACACTTATGCAGGTTGGCGATGGTGTTATGGATGTCGTGATATACCTTATGAATGAATAGGGAAAGAAAGGTTGGAAGTATCCTAAGGAGGTGTCAATGGTGATAGTGGAAATGACTTGAACAAGGTTTGAACTCAATAGTGGAATCAACTTGATCAAGGGTGAAGAGTTAATCCAATTTGAACTTGTGATTTCAATAAGAATGGTTTAAGATACCTCTTCCCCTTGAATCCTAATTTGGAGACCAAATGAAAACCTTAGTCAATCATCATTCCTGCAAACATTGATAGTGATATCCAATCATAAGGCAAGTTTTCATCCTATGATTTTTGGGGGCCTTAGAGTAGTACATTCATCACTATGTCAATACCAATGGAGCCATTTGAGATTGATGGATGAACTCTTTTGGCCAAGTCTTTAGATCAACCATTCACAAACCCAATGAAAGAGGAAGCGATCCACTATCTCTCTCACCATCATGAATATCCATGTCTCACTTCTCAATGATGAAGTACATATTGATACAAAACTGATCAAGGAACTTGCTTCAATAAGAGCCTTGATTATTATGTTTGTTCTCCTACCTAACCAGCTAACTCTAGCGAGTCTTGATTGAATCCTAGAGCTACTTGTACCCTTGAATGAGGTCCCTCCCACTATATAGATACCATAACTCTAGTAGGTATTAAAACACAAAATGACGTAGAAATATTAATTGAAATAAGCTCAAGAATCAATGGTGATAGTGGAAGTAGGCACAATGTAAGTAGGGCCGACGAGTTTGTAAATTAGAATAACGATAACCAAAAATTTATACTTTAAAAGAACTTAAGTTCCAAACATTCAACTTTCATAATTACATTTCCATAATCCAATAACAATTTGATTTACCAAAATTCCAAATCCACTTTCATAATCACATTTCAAAATTCCAATAACCATTTGATTAGCCAAAGTTCTATATCTAGATATCATAATACAATCACATAGCTACATTAATTATAAACCAGTAGAAAAAATGACGAATCAATTCTAATTCTCACATTAGAGGAAATTTCAACTCAAAATGGGTCTCTTAAAGAAAATTAATAAAATAATAGTTAAAATAATAAAATAATATTTATTAATTTTGGAGGAAGAAAAGAAAAAAACTACTTTTTTCTTTGTATTTTTGACATATCTCCTTGTGTTTTTACTCAAATTTCGATCGGGAGAGCTCGTCGGATGTGTAATTAATTCCACATCCAATGAGTATCCACTTGGAATACTTTTGATGGACCCCGCTACCCCAAAAATGAGAAATACCTGAAAAATGTGATGATGACATAATCATCACGTTTTTTTAGGTATTTCTTGTTTTTGGGGTAGCAGGGTCCATCAAAAGTATTCCAAGTGGGTACATCATTATGTTTTTTTCAAGTATTTCTTGTTTTTTGGGTATGGGGGTCCATCAAAAGTATGCCAAGTGGGTACTCATTGGATGCAGAATTTAATTACGCATCCAACGAGCTCTTCCGATCAAAATTTGAGTAAAAACACAGGGAGATATGTCGAAAATATGAACAAAAAAAATAGTTTTTTATGATACCTATCCCCAAATTTATATTAAAAAATTGTTTAAGACCTATACGATATTTCAAATTTAAAACAATTTCATTGGCTAACACATGATAACATGGAATTTGAATTAGAGTTAAAAGGCCCATTTTAAGTTGAAATTTCCTGTAATGTTTATGATCATCCAATGCACAATTTAACTATAGATTATGTGATTGAATTCTCTATTAATACATTACTTATTCGCCTTACTAGTTGGGATTTGAGAAGGAATAGTTGTAAATATATGCTAAGTAAGTTGAAGCATGTTGTCCATTGATTTCAACTATGATAACCTACTAAAACACAACCGTCATTAATGCATTTATTTGCTACTAGGATACTAGCTTACCACAATAGACTACCAATCAATGATTTATTTGCTACTAGGCTACCAACTTACTAAATGTCATTGTTAATTAATGTTTGGCAGTTAGGGTTGCAGTGATTACTAGTTATAAGATCATGGCAAAGAGTGGAAAGGTATAAACTCATAGAATTTATGGATAACATTTGTCAATATAATACAAATTCTCCATCAAAGTTAACCTAAGAGAAACAACTATCAAATCATTTTATTTTGAGAAGTTTTCTCATTCAAATCCCCTCATTTTAGACAAGTTTTCTGACAGAAAATTGCAACATAAATATATAATAAAAGAGTGTGTAACTCTAAGTTCCACACATCACACACGACTCTTCTTAGATTTTGGAAATATTTTTGTTCCATTCTCCTCCTTTAATATATTGATATACAGTCTCATTCAATTATGCTCCAAGCATCCAGACTCTTGAACTAGCCATAGTTGATGAAATCATGAGTGCATGGCTAGTAGCGAAACCACCTTACATTATATCACATGTCCCATCAAACAAGTGATCATTGTTGCATACAAAAAACCAGACATAGCTTTGCAAAACATGGTTTTGGAGGATTTGAACCCTAAAAGAAGACAAGGTTGTGGAGCATAATTTTGAATACTTGCACAATATCATGATCTCCTTTGGCTTACAACAATGAAGAAAATTCCCATATACAAATCCAAGAAAAGGGATGCTATTATGAAACGAAGAGTAGTAATGAAAATGCAACCATACTATGATCCTAGGAAATGAGATTTTATGTCTTCTTCCTAAATGCAGCTATGCTTAAAAAAAAGAATTTAAGTATTAGATCATATCAATCATGTTACCAATAATAGCGTACATATGCGTAATTTATACTAATGTAAAAGCTACAATGATATCCAAACGATAGAAAAATTTTAATAAATTGTAGAACATCAAAACAAGCCATTTCAAAATCACATTGTGTATAGTGAAAACAAAAAATTGGTATACACTTTTTTCCCCTTTTTTTGATAAAAAACTGCAAAATTTTATGTCTTTCAACTTAAACCCTTTCAAACCCATACCCCCCTTAGGAATTTCACCTAGACGTAAACAAAAATGGTTTAGATAATTCTATTAGCTTCATACTCATGTTTTTTCAGTTTTTTTTATAGACACATAGTAGGACAAATTTGACAAGCACCGACGACATATACTTTAAATTTTTAGGCTTGGATAATTAGTCACATGTGTTCCCTTCATTTTTTTAGAGATGGTTACTCATTTTACAGAAACCAAATATACGTTCATAATCTACACAGGTTGTACTTTGTAATGGACTATGTGTTGAGGATTTTCAGACCTAAACACTATTTTTTATTATTTTTTGAAATAACATATGTTTAAAAAATGGTTCCTAATTGACACATGTTTGTGTCCTCCCATTTTCTTTCAATTATGACTCTTATCATACAAACTAAAACTATCCTTTCGAAAAGGACAATGCAAGGAACATCCCTGTGAGTTTTTACATTTTTTTATTGTTATCATTGTGTTGATCTTGAATTTTCAATGACTGATTCTCAAAACATTGTATAGAAACTTCGTGTTTTCATTAAAAAATCAACTATTGTAGTATTGAAAAAAATTCATAACCATTAAAAATGTTATTTCCATTAAATTTTTTATAAAGAACTTAGTAAAAAATAATTACGATCGATAGGCATTTCAGTATTATCTGATATTTTGGACTTCCTTGAAGAGACCAATAATACTAACTTGAGAGTAACAAGTGTACAACCAGGATTCATTTCATGGTCGTCCTATCTTGTTATGCTTAACTGCATCTTGATAAAGATTTAAATAATATTCACTTGAGTTAAGCAAATTTTAGTTTTATTTTTTTGTTTTTTTCATATCAGTTTTTTTAATAAATAGTATTTGTTTTATATTTATATTAATTAGTTTAATGTTTATGTTATATTATAAATGGATAACTATAATGATATGGTAATTGGTTTAATGTTTAGCATTTGTTTACAACCAACCATCTCAACAAAACTAAGTAGCTAGATGGGCCTATTGGCATTCACCAACCACTTTACTTGGAGTTGTGGGGTAAAAACATGAATATGTGTGTTTGCTTTTGTTGTTTTATGAGAACACAATGTTTTCTTTTGACTACAATTTTTTCATTGTTAAGAATTCAAAATTTTCATAGTATTTTTCCAATGGAAAAGTACATAGATTGTACTAGTGTATCTCTTAATTTTCATTAATGTTTCATGAATATTTTCTTAAATATTTGGAGTTTCATCACATATGTTTATCAAAATTTTACAACTTGTACATGCTATTTATAAAGATATCAATCTTGTACAAAGAGTCCATCCATAGCTTAGTCTTGTTCGGTTAATTAATTGAATCGACTTTCACTATCGACTTTATTAAAGGCTTAAGTTTGTTGTGCAATTGTATCCACGTATGGATTTAGATCTAAGTAAATCATATTTGGGTCCATAAATTATCCAGGACAGTGATAGTTAAGTTGTGTGCGATAGATTTGTTCTGATTTGAGCATTAAATAACTAGATGGAAGAAGCTACATGTAGCGTGCAAATAACTTTTAAGCCTAGTTTTAAATGATTTAAAGTATCATCATGATTTAAATTTTCATAAATAATGCTACTGAAATGTATGGTAGACTAAGCTGGCATTGTGGTTTTGTTGATATCTAATTGTCATTTCTCAACCATCTAAGAATTTGACAGGCTAAAATTGGAGTAGCCCTTCAATTGCAAAGTTGCAAAATAGTGGTCAATTTCAATATTGAAGGATCTGATGCAAAATTAATTTTATTTTTTCTGCATGGAAAAAGTTGTTTTTCTCTTCTATGAAGGGTAAAATAGGTCCTGAAGGGCATTGAAGGCTTCAAATTTGAAGCCTAGCTGTCAAGGAAGAGTATATTTCAATCGATTTGCAATAAAAAATCAATTGACTTTCAATTAATTGATATCTTCTTAAAAGAATACTATAAAGTTTATTAAAGTTATTTCAAAAATATATATTTAATTGAATACTGTCAAAAATAAAAATATTTTTTTAAAATTTGAAAATACTATGTATTTATTTACTGATTGGTTCATATATTTGACGTAAAAAGTTTTATCTTGTTATAAATATAATTGCGAGGCATAAAAATAATTTAAAAAAAAATAGCAATAGCCATGTGTTTAGTTTATTAATTATTTGTCATATTTCTTTATTACTCCATCAATATCAACTACCATATTTCCAAGTTGCATTTATAAAAAACTAATAAGTACTTGTACCTTTCATTGCTTCACTTATAATCCCGTTGCCCGAGCCAATCCTTGACTTAAGCCTGAGCAAGAGACGATACAAGCCAAACCTACTGACAACTCTATTAATATCTAGGAAGGGCGAATGGACATGTAGACACCATTTATTATGGTATATTTGGATAATTTATTTGTTTGGAAAATGAAGCCATTTCAAGTTGGAAAAAAACAAAGTATCTAGATACTAGGAAATTCCAAATTTATTGCTCCAATAATGGGGCAGAGTTGGAATTTGATGGGAATTTTTCTCATCATAGGGCATCTTCCCCATCAAATACATGTATTATTTTATAAAACCATATACTTAAATCGACAAATAAGTAATATAAACATTTTTTTGACGTTTAACAAGTTTTGTAAAACATCATTAGTTTGGGTTGTCAAGATGGAAGACACGTCCCACGAGGGACCAGGTTCTAGGTGTCCAGCCTCCAGGGTAACCGAGTCATTGAATCCATAGTACTAGTGTGTGATGTGTCTACATGACTTTACCATTTATGTGAATTTCAGTATTTTGAACTGTCGAAGTACTCATGTTCCACGGAGTCACGAGTCATGCAGCATGCCGAGTTGCCAATGCAGCCATGCCAGGGCCCAAGAGTTAATAAAGGAGTTAAATCCTTCTGCCATCTCCATATACCACACTGCATGCAGGTAAGGGCTTAACCCATGGATGATGGACAATTGATTCTATACCATGATATTGGTAAATTGCAATTTGGTAATGGACCGGAGCTTGGGATGGGGACCTCTAACTCAAAGAGCTAGAGCTAGAAGAAGAACATTGATACAACTCCTCCTTCTAGTTCTGTACCACATAATTGCAAGCTTTAGGATTCAGGAATAGTGCCAAACTCCTTCTGAATCCCTGTAGAACCGACTTGTAAGCTACAAGATTCAGGAACATTGCCAAACTCTAGTGCCACTACCACCGAGTGCAAGATGTAGCTGCCAATGTAAACTTCAAGGTGATCTCCTCAAAGGATCCAAGCTCCACTGGTAAGTATTAATTTCTCCAATTTCTAGCCTTGTAGGTGTAATTTGTAAGTAGTAATCGTAATTTAATTGCATATCTAGCACAATTTGAAATAGATAGTCGTAGAATTGTAGGAATGATATTGTAGTATGTGACACCTTATTACCCTGTAACACACGTCTCAACTTTGAAACCTTGATATTTTTTAGCACATAAATGCATCTTCGATTGATGAATTCAGTTAAAAACCCTTTATTAACCACATATCAAATGAATATTTATATGGCTTGATGTTGATTATATGTTCCATATACTAACTACAAGAAGCAGAAACCACCCTCCCAAGTTTTGGACGAAATGGGATTGAAAACCCTCAGAGACCTATCGCTTTGGGGATTACACTATCTTGGATAGGAATATTGTGATCCCTAGATTCTCAACTTTGATACCTTGATCTTCTGAACATGGAAATGCATCTTCAATCGATGAATTCCATAAAAAAAATTATAAAAAAAAAACCTTTCTCAACCACATATTAAACCAAGATCTAGATAGGTAGTGGGTATATGTTAGTTATATGTTCCATATAGTGATTTATGAACTCTAATGCAAGAAGCAAAAACCACCCTCCCAATTTCTAGCTGAGACTTGATTGAATCTCCTAACACCTGCCACTTTGTGGATTCTCAGGTAAACTCCTCCATAGAATTATCGAAATCACCATTTTCAATTTGGAAACCTTGGGTTTCTGAACATGGAAATCCCATGCTTCTTAACATCAAAACCTTGATTTACTGAACATGGAAATGCATCTTCAATTGATGAATTCCATTGAAAGACCTTTTACCAACCACATATCAAACCCAAATTTGGATGGGTATACACTGGTTATAAACTTATATGTTTTGTATAGTAATTTAGTAACTCCATTACAAGAAGTAGAGACCACTCTCCCAAGTTTTGGATGAAATAGGATTAAAATTCCAAACACCTCTCACTCTGGTGATTATTATGCATAATCTATATAGGAATACTGAAATCCCTATATTCTCAACTTTGAAACCTTCAACCTCTTAACATGGAAATGCATCTTCTTCAATTGATGAATTTAATTGAAAAAATATTTATACACTGGTTACATGTTCTAAAATACGTTGCTACTGTGTCTAAGTAGCAATTTATTAACTATTGCAAGAAGAAGAAACCACCCTCCCATTGCTTGGATGAAACATGATTTAAACTCCCAAGCCCCGTTGCTTTGGGGATTCTCAGGAAACTCTATATAAAAGTGTGTTGGAAATGAAACTTGAATTATTTGTAGTAAATTTCCATGGTTCTACCAATACAGCTCAACCAACCAAAAATAAACCCTTTGTTTTAAAGGACATGTGGACTGTTTCTCAAGCACATACATACCAATATTTAGATGGGTAGATGTTGGTTCTATGTTGAGTTCCTCATATTATTTGTGACGCTTGCAAGAAGCAGAAACCACCCACCAATTTTTTTACTAAAACAGGATTGAAACTCTCAATACTGGGCAATTTTTATATTTGCAGGTAAATTTCATTCAAATATGGGTGGAGAATAAAAAATGGGCTAATTGTAATAAACTCTCACTGCACTCTGACTCCATTTGGGTTATTAGGATAATTGTAGTAAACTCTCACTTCATGGACCCCAACCCACTAGATAAAAGTAAAGTTCTTTGTCAAAGGGCATGCTTTGAGATTCTCATGAAAAATCAATAGAGTAATGGCGTGATAAAAAAAAAATTAATACAGTAATGGTGTGATAATCAAACTTAGACTAGTTATAGTAAATTACAAATTTTCCATGGCTCTATGACCTGTAGCCATGGACAAAAGAAATGATTTTTTGTCAAAGAACATGTTTTAATATTCTCATATAGATAAAACACATGAAGGAACGTAATGAAATCAAACTTGGACTAGTAGTAACTCTCACTGCTCTAAGACCCTAATCCAATGACTAAAAGTAAAGATTTTTATTAATGGGCATGCTTTGAGATTCTCACGTAAATCCCAAGCATGGACATGTTTACGTCATCTAAGACAAAATGCATCTTAGCTGACAAAAGAAGCCCCTATAAAAACATGCATCTAAGCCGAAGTGCTGAAAATCAAACTTGAACTAATTGCACTAAATTCCGACCCCTCTCTGCCTAATGTTAGAATGGGTGCCCTGTAAAAACTATTCATTTTATAAATAATTATGTTTATCCATCTTTAAAATATTAATGGGATTATCAAATCATTACCAATAAATCTATCATAAGGAAGATCCATTCTGGTTTTCATTAAATTTAGCATAATACCCACTGCCCATTCTTCCTTTGTTAAATCCATGTTGGAGATATGTTAATGTAACTCTTAATATAGGCTTGAGAATAATCTTAATCTTATGTGAATTAGGAAACTTGATGACCACTTTGGTCAAATAACCCACCGATTTGGAGAGTAAAAATCCTCTTACTAGCTCCAGCCTCCATGTAAATATGTATCTAGATTTGGGCGTTTTGACTCGGAACTGGTTTTGTTTTATTCCATGTCATTAAATCATTTACACTGCTTTATCCTTTGAGAATTTTTATTAAACTGCATGTTTTTGGCTATGGTGTATTATACACATTGAAAATGAAACTCAACTCAAACCCTTCTAAACTAGTTTTTTCTCCTTGCAAATATATGGATATATGTTGCATTCTAAATTGAAAATGAACATCAACTCAAAACCCACCTAAAATAGATCTTGCACTTTACAGATATATGGACATATGGTGTATTGTAACATCAACCCAAACCCAATTAAACCATTTCTTGCACATTGCAAATATATGAATATATGGTGCATTGTAGATAGAAATGAACATTAGTTGAAACAACTGAAAGAGATCATGCATGTTGCAAATATATGGCTCATGTAATATCCTGAATTTTGGACCTAACACTTATAGGCATGTGTCTATTGATTATGATGATTATCTTGATGTTTTATTTTATATTGGGTCAAGGACCCCACTGCATTTGAACATGATGATTTGTTTCATATATTGGGATTAAGCCAATTATTGATGATATATGTATATGCTTGTTGTGTTGGGCGTGGACCCTGAAGCAAATGATTGATCAGATGTTTTCTGTTGAGAGAGGAGCTCTGGAACACTTGAGTGATTGATGAATTGTTTTGAGCGAGAAGCTCTGGAACACATGAGTACTTACCTTTGTGTTGAGCGAGAAGCTCTGGAACACATAAGAAGATAATTGGATGTGTTGGGAATAAGCCCTGGAGCCTTCCATGTTGGTGTTGAGCATAAACTATGGAGCATCGGATCCTTAGCCATTGTATCCCGAGGTGGATCGTACAAATACATCTTAGCATTTAGTGTTGAGAGAAAGCTCTGGAATTACATTATGTTTGCAACTCCGTACTATAGGCATTGAGTATGGGCTCTGGTAATCACTAGGGGTTGCTGAAAAGAATTTAATAACTTCTGAGTGAAAACGACTCGAGAAAAATATTGATCTCATCATGCTTATTTATAAGTGATTAAATGAAATTTTGAATTTCTATATTCTCATCAAAGTACTGAAGAGATACCACATTATATGAGGGAAATACAACATGCAAGGATGTTTAGAGTTGCCTAGGCTAGTAGACCTAAGCCACCTATCTACTTGACCTTAATGAAGAAGTGTCATTTAGTGGAGGGATCATGGTATATGATTCCCAGAGACAAATGTTAACAAGTGTTATAATACTATGTATTTTGTACATAGTATGTATAAACAATTAATTATGATTAAATATATAATTAAATAAAAGAAATAAGAGAAGCTCCATCAATTATTATTTATAATTAAAGGATTAATAAATAGTATAATACCTATGAAATTTTAACTACGAACTAGTTAAAATTTCCTAGGTTAAGTATTGAAAAATACCCTAGTAATTAAAAAGGGTTAAATCAAGAAACCAAGGTTTCTTGATTTAAATGTCCCTTTGACTAAAAAGTATGTCTATAAAGACTAAAGCCAAGAAAAGGCTTGGGAGTTCTGATTTTTATCTTGGAGAATTATTATTTCTGCCTATTTTTGCTCTCAAGTGTTTCCCCGGAGAATTTTCTCCTGCAAGCAAAAGAGGATTGATTCAGAATTGAATACCAATTAGGAAACCCTACCTTAGGAGCTCTAAGCTACTTGCATGTCGGAGTCCATCTTGGCGGGATCTAGATTAAAACCAGGAATGGTTGGGAGGAATGTGGTAGTTCCCAAGTGATTTGGTCATCAAAATCAGAGGTCATATCTGCATTAGAGGAAATTTGGGGTCTAAAATGGGCCTTATAAGAAAACGTGCCAAAATAAGTTTTTGTGAGTTGGAATTCAAGAACCAATAAAATTTCAATAAAATAAGTCAACCATAATGGTTGAATTGGCATATTTGTCATTAAAAGAAACTACTTTTTTTGTTCGTATTTTTGACATATCTCATTGTGTTTTTACTCAAATTTCGATCGGGAGAGCTCGTTGGATACGGAATCAAATTTCACATCCAACGAGCTCTCCCAATCGAAATTTGAGTAAAAACACAAGGAGATATGCCGAAAATACGAACACAAAAAGTAGTTTTTTTCTTTCTTCCTCCAAAATTAATTAATATTATTTTATTATTTTAACCATTATTTTATTATTTTAACTATTATTTTATTATTTTCCTTAGGAGGCCCATTTTAGACCCCAAAATTCCTCTAATGTCTTAAATTAATAATGTTGGTTATTTAAAAAGTGTGCAGGTTCAGCCATTGAAGGAGCTTCATGAAGAAAAATTACAGGTATGAGTTCTTAATATGTCAAGTTCATTTCTAGGGTAAATGTAGGATGCTTTATATAAATGCTCTTTATATATTTTTAACCCTGGAAATGATGGTTTTGTCCATATCTCCTAGGGTTACAATTCTTAAAATATAACCCTAGACTCTCTATGTTATCTTCTAGATTAAATGATGGATATGTTAGATGAATGTTTTCAATTTATCTACTAACCCTATGTATTTGATTTTCTGGCTAGACTTTGCTAGGATTTGTATTCTCTTCAATACTCCCTTGGGTCGTAAATGTTATCATAGGCTGGGATTGCATCTCTAAAGTTTGTTTCTGTATTCATTCATTATTCAGAAATTATTACTATAAACAAGGTAAATCCAGACCTGTTATTTATTGCTCATATATTCTTTATAAACTCTACTGACATATTTCATTTGTCAGTAGAGACATGTTCATATTATAGTAGATTTAATCATAGGAGTAAGTTTAAAGAAATAAATATACTAAATAGATACCTTAGGGTATTATTTACAAACAGAACTACTTTATAGATAAATATATATATATATATATATATATATATATATATAAGGCCATCCAGTATAAACACTTATGAAAACTATCTATACATTTAATTCCGAAATTAAATAACTCATCTAAGACCTTTCAAGGTTTTCCATAAGAAGAATATACTAGTATTGAACCTTTGCATTTAAATTATCAGTGACATAACTAAATAAATGAAGGAAGCATCGTGACCATCCATGTGGTCCTTTACAAATATTTGTTCATGATTCATACAAAATAATCCACAGTTCCATCCATTTTCCATCTTTACATAACTCATCAAACATTACCATAACCAAAATAAAATAATACATCTTATACAGTAATCATATCCTATTAAAATAACATCAAAATCATATTATAAATCCATATATTGCAAACAGGAACAGGAATCGAATCATGTGGGCATGCAAGCCTAGTTTGTTTTTATTTATTAAAATACATTCATCACATTACATTAAAACCCTACTTGCTAACAAAGGTCGCGACATCGATTCCCATGGATGTCGAGACCCAAGGAAAATCCATAATGAAAGACCATAATAATTGTATGTACAAAACAACAACTAAATCCCATAATCATTTCTTACACAAGCCACACTATACATCAAATTGTACGCAGGCTGTGGTTATTAAAATACATCCAATACAATATAAATAACAAATGCAGACATTAACGTCGAGATCCTAAGACCCTAAACCAATCACGGCCTCGACCAAGTTTTAATATAGATACATAGAGTCCATTTATCGGCTAATACAACAAATGCCATTGAGGGTCTTTAAGCCCTGGTCTCTACAAAACCAACGAATGCACAACACTCACATAAGTTACGACCATGCCAAATTAAATCACACAGTGAGTCTTAGAACATATTACTCTGCTAACAAATCACCCCTACACTACTCATTAAAGTTATCTACAGTAATGAAATAATATCACAGAGCTAGCATAGCCACGATGGGGTAGGCTCAATCCATTCACAGCTTGGCCTCTCAACCACCCACGCTGTTCACATAATCAAACCATTAAAATATACATAATACATAGACCTCAAATGAAGGCGAATTCCTGTGTCCAAACCAAACTATTAAACCATAACTTAGCACATTCATTTACAAACACAGTAAGCCAAAAGTGACATAAGTCCTTTATTAATTTCATAGAGTATAAACATCATACAGAGCAGGGTAAAAATTGCAGAGTATACACCCAGTCATTTCCAAAGCCAAAACGAAGTCTTACGGGCATGCCAATGGGCAATGGCACCATTTCAAGCAATGGTGCATCCCATCGCTCAAAGGCCCGAACCATGTAATCACTACAAACCCAAGAATTTATACACAGAACCAGAGGGAGTGCGATTTCACTCCACGACCGAAGCCTTTTCAACATTGTTCAAAACCCAAGTTTGTAATCATATTCCCGAAGGCAAAATTTAAAACCCCACATCAAAACTCACAGCATAAAACCCCAACCAAGCAAAAATATATGCGCAGTCTACCTAAGAGGGATGAAAGGTAGCAAGTAAAAAATTCCTCGCAGGCTTACCATGGCCACGATTGCAAACGTTTGGAGCCCACAGAAGTTAAATCCATGCTGCTCCTCATTCCCTTTCGACACCTGCAAAACACAATCGAAAATGGGGATGAGAAGTATGGCCACGCTCAAACATTAAACCAAACCAATGTGCAGGCGTATAAACCCAATGAGGATATACCTTAGAGTCTGGAGGCCACCTCCATGGCCTTCCCCTTTGCAGAGCCAAAACACAAAAACCCCAAATGACAACACATTACACAACCATCGTGAGGCAAGCCTAAGGGAAGGCTGTCACATTTATCCAAATGCACCAGCTGGAAACCATTAAAGCCATATAAAAACCCACTCTCCATATTTTATGTGTCGCTGCATTACAACGTATGACCAGCTCTAACATGAAGGCTTAAACCCTGCTATTGTATGGTTTATACCATACGTTATAGTTTTTCCACCCTATTTCATAACACCTTGTAACTTTACAAATACACTATAAGCAAGGTTATTATATTACAATGATAGGGTTTACGTGCAAAGTCCATTTCTGGTCTGCGCTAGCCTTAATTCAACCCAAGACTTACATGTTTAAAATAATGTAATCCACCATAGGGTTCAAGGCATAATGGTATATGAATCTTAGGCTTAAGAAATAAACTTCACACCATACAATTAAGTCCTGAGCTCTTGCTTAGCGAACATGGCATATGGAATATGCGATGTTAATTAGTTTAACCCTTAAGAATCAATGGGTAGGTTTTGAAGGCCACTTATCTAACCTGCAAAATGGAAAATATGAGAGGAGTTAATAATTACTAATAGACTAAAACATAAATCGTAATTAATACCAAGATATGAAATGAAGCATTTAAAAGACCCGACGGAAGTATAATTACTGAAACAAGAGCTTTAGCAATAATAATTAAATTGACAAGAATAGTAACTATACCTATTATAATTTAGATTCAATAAGATAACCAAATTCAACCAATAGTATGATCTTTAAGGTTGCAGCTTTCTGTGCACTTTGAACAAGTTTCTGTCGCAAGCTTGAACTGCATGTAAATAAAAGAGGTTCCTTAGTTTGATTGAAATAATAAATCTTGCATAACAAAGTAATACTTTACCTATGGAAATTGAACCCAAGAGATAGAACAATTACACTCACAAAATTGCTAATCAAACATGCAAAATTAACACCAAAGGAGACTGAAATTGGAGCATAACACTAATCTGTATTGAGTAAGTGTACAATAGAAAAAATTATGAAGTAATAGGCTGGTGTAATATATAATTACATGAGATATTTGAATGCATAAGGATGCCATTTGAAATAGTCACAAAGCAGGCTTACAAAATCTAGTCAAATCCCCAATAGGTGCATAAAGCAGTTTCCAAATCTATGAAGATTCTCAAGAATTTGCTAAGTCAAGTGGGAAAGATAAAGAGGTATGGAAAGACAACTCATACATGCTTTTATTTTGAGAAAAGGAGGGAGGATGATGTGGGAAAAAAACAAGGCAGTTACACCTAGACTAGCTTTTCCTTTTGCCTTAAATCAGCTATAAAGCAAGGAAACTTTTCAAAAAAAGAAGATATGCACTTTAAAGAATCTGGAATAAAGTAGACATGCTAAAATTGGTTTCCAAGATGTTTCCCAAGCACTCCATGACTCATTTTTAGCATGTGTTTACTTCTAGGACATGTAGAAGGCAACTAGCATAGAATGGAATCTACGAATCTAGGTAATAAGAAAAGAATAATTAAATTAATGTCTAACGTAGGTAACTATGGGTTGATTATTCTAACACCCCCCCTTAAGCCTAAATTTATGACTAAATATCAGAAAACTATAGGGCCTAGCAATAAGGCTTAGTCACCCATTACATACTGCTTGTCTATACAACCAAGGAAAGAGGCAAAAACCTAGTGGGAAAATCCTCCCTTAAACATGGACAGGAAAAACAAAATTTAGAAATCTTGTCATCAATTATGCTTCACAGCATGATAAGCATTCCCCAATAGTGATTTGATATTGCTGAAAGTCTTCTGACAAAAAACGTTGGTGAAGATGTCTACTACTTGTTCTGAAGATGCACAGAAGAGTAGAACAATAGTACCATCATGGACAATATGTCTGATGTATTGCATATGGATCTCAATGCACTTGGTTCACTGTTTTTGAACTAGATCATTTTAGATTCTAATGGTGATCTAATTATCATAGTAGATAATAGTTGAAAACTCTGATTCGAAGCCACATTCTCGAAGTATCCCCTGCAACCACAAACATTGAGTTGTTGCATTTACAACTCCTCTATACTCTGCTTATGTAGATGAGAGTGCTATGGCACTCTGCTTCTTGCTTGACTAGCTGATTGGTCCTTCTGCAAGCATGAAGACATATCTTGATGTAGACTTTTGATCTGTGTTGTCACCTACCCAATCACTGTCAGTAAACCCAATCAAATCAAGATCAGATTTTGCTTTGTAGAAAATCCCATGAGTTCTTGTTCCTTGAACAAAGTTTAGGATCCTCTTGGATGCCCTCCAACGGATCTCATGAGTCTGATCCATGTATCTTGAAGCCACACTAACTGCATAAGATAAACCATTTTGAGTGAGTGTAAGATAAAGCAAACACCCAATCAATTGCCTATACAATGTATTATTTACCATAGGAGAAGAACCTGCTTCTTAAAGCTTAACTCCTAAAAGGAAGGGAGTCTTTCTTGTCTTGCAATATTTCATGTTGAACTTGATGAGAAAATCTGAAGCATACTTGAACTGATGTACTTTGATTCCATGTTGGGATTGAGCAATTTCAAGACCCAAGGATTGGCTCAACAATCCCAAATCTGTCAAAGAAAATGCATAATTCATTGCATCCTTCAAGGAGGAAATATCTTTCTTTGAACTTCCTATAATCAATAGGTCATCCACATATAAGACAATAATCATCAAAGAACCATGAATCAGCTTCAAATAGACATTAGGATCATACTTTCATTGAAAAAAACTCAGTGACAGCAAAAAGTCATGAATCTTGGCATACCAAGCCCTGGGGGCTTGCTTGAGCCCACACAATGATTTATTTAACCTGCACTAACACTAAATATGGATTAGAAACAAACCATTCAGGTTGCTGCATGTAAATATACTTAGTGATATCTCCATTTAGGAAATCACACTTCACATCCATGTGATGCACTTCCCACTGCTTTGAAGTTGCAATGGCTAGAGCTACCCTTATGGAGTCCATCTTTGCCATTGGTGCAAAGGTTTCATTGTAGTCAATATCATGTACTTGTGAATATCCCTTGGATACCAATCTTGCCTTATATTTCAAAGGTGAACCATCAACAGAAAACTTAGTCTTGAAAACCCGCTTACATTGAACTAGCCTCCTCCCTGGGGGAAGATCAACCAGTACCCAAGTGTTGTTCTTCTGGAGCGAGATAAATTCTTCTTTCATGGCTAGTTTTCATATTGGATCATGTGTTGCATATTCATATGTATGTGGATTTTATTCAACCATCATATAGTACTTCTTAGAAAATATGGGATCTTTCACACAAATGGCACTCTCAAATTTAGTTCTAGTCCTCCTAGTGTCATTAGGATTTCCAGCTAGTTCCCCAGCTGCATGAATGGTATTTTATTCCCATTTTGGTCTTGTAGGACTGTTATAATATACAATAAAATCATCATTATCATACATATTAGAATCAGAAAACTCATTAGTCTCTTCACTTACAATCAATGGTTCTAGTGGTGAAGAGGACTCTCTAACTTCAACAACTGCTGAAGGCTCTTCTTGGAACTGAACACTTCTTTCAATGAAATATTAGTTAGTGCTCAAGTTGATTAGATTTTACCCTTTTGAATCTTCAAAATACCCAACAAATAGGCACTCTTAGCATTGGGGTTGTAAATCCTTCCTCTTTTCAGTTGGAATTCTATCCCAAGCCTTTGAGCCAAAAATCCTAAAATGGGTCACATATGGCTTGTGCCCACTCCAAGCTTCGAAAGGAGTCATACCATCAAGCTGCTTATGAGGCACCCTATTCTGGATGTAGGATGCACATTTTATAGAGTTGTCCTAAAACTTTGGTGGAAAAGTCTTAGCCTCCATCATCCTGGTTTCCATCTCCTTCAGTGATTTGTTCTTCCTCTCAGCAACACCATTTTGTTGTGGTGTGTAAGGGATCGAATGCTACATCTGAATACCTACACCTTTACAATACTAAATGAACTCATGCTTGACATACTCACCACCATTGTCATATTTGAGGATCTTGAGTTTCCTCCCAGACTAGTTTTCAACCAAGGATCTAAAGACTTTGAAGAGGTCAAAAACTTTAGACTTATGCTTTAGGAAGTGAATCCAACAATACCTAGAAAAATCATCTATGAAGGTCAATGCATATTTGGCTTGACTCATGGAAATATGAGGGAATGGACCAAAAATTCCACTATGGATCAACTCAAGAGGTGCAGATGTTCTCTCATGACTAGCATTCTCGTACCTATGCTCTCGGTGTTTTCCTAGGATACAACCTTGACAGACTCCCTTAGAAAACTTGATCTTTGGTAACCCTATGACCATATATTTTTCACTCAAATAAAAAATATATTTGTATTTAATATGGAAAAATATTTCATGTCAAAGATCGCTTGCTTCATTAGCATGAATCAGAGGAGAAGAGGGGTTTGATTATGGTAGAAAAAGGTAAAATTTGTATACCTTCGAAGTGTGATCAACAACACCTTTTTCTATGACTTTACCATTTGAAATCTCAGTGATTTCAACATCATTAGGGAAAAATATGACCTTATTTGGAGACCCAGTATGATTCATCTGATACACTGACAAGAGATTAGAGGAAATACCTAGAACATACAACACATTATTGAAACTACCATGGTCAGGATCAATCCTACCGTTCCCCAAACTGTCAGTGAGAGAGTCATTTCCCAAAAATATTTGTGGACCTTTCGACATGTCAAGAGAGGAGAATGTCTCTTTTGTTGAAACCATATGTCTAGAAGCTCCATAATCTATGATGAAGCTAGGTGTGCTTGATGTGCCAACAACCAAGACATGTACTCTCTCTCTGTCTTTTGAATTTGATCCTCCTTCCTTCTTCTTTGAGCAATCAGGAAGGGAAATGTTATTCTTCTCCAGGAGTGCGGTCAACATGTCAATTTGATTCTTCATACAAGAGCTCTCAGGATGATATCCCTTACTACAGTATGCGCACCTACTCATCTCTCCTTTATTCTTCTTCTGCTGGGATTTCTTGTTGGAACCTTGGGGCTCCTCTTAAGACATAGACTTGTCTCTATTTTTCTCAGGTGGGTTTTTATCCTTTTTCTTGATTTTTGAATCTACCCTTGAATCTCCAGTAACCAAAGCTTGTTCTTTGGAAGGTTTGATGGTGCCCATCATCACCAACTTATCTTGAGGGGTTCCATGAAATCTGCAAGATTAGGCATATTCCAGGCTCGAGCTTTCAACTTGGTGGCATGGAAGGTAAAAAAAAAACAATGAATAGTCAGGACCATGCTTAGAGAGTATGGCCAAGACTAGTTTCTCTTCCTTCTTTTTGATCCCACACTGTTTTAGCTGCAAAACAAGAGCCTTAAACTTTGAAAAGTAGAGTTGCAATGATTCAAATCTACTGGGACTCAAAGAGATCAACTCATTCTCGATTTGATGTCCTCTCATCTCATCTGTCTTTCCAAAAATATCTTCAAGATTCTCCCACACTTCATTAGGTGATGTCAATCCATCAAGATGGAAGAGGAGGTCTCTTGAAATGCTCATACACAAAATACCACAGGCCTCATCTCTCCTATTGTGCCATTTAATTTTCTCTGTAGCTACATTGGGCTCTACCTCAGTTTCCATAGTCACCATATAGAGACCTTTATCTCTCAACAATATCTCCATCTTAGCTTTCCACTCAAAGAAATTGAATGGAGTCAAGATGATCTTATGAGATTGCTCCATAGCTGAGTAGTTGTGCCCTCCAGTCAGCAGAATGCGCTCCCATTCAATCATGTCGAACCTGTAATAACAATTTGAAAGGAGATAAATCGATCTACAAAGGATTTGATACCATGTGGAAATTGAACCCAAGAGATAGAACAATTACACTCACAAAATTGCTAATCAAACATGCAAAATTAACACCAAAGGAGACTGAAATTAGAACATAACACTGATCTGTATTGAGTAAGTGTACAATAGCCAAACTTATGAAGGATTAGGATGTTGTAATATATAATTACTTGAGAGGTTCGAATGCATAAGGATGCCATTCTAAATAGTCAAAAAGCAGGCTTACCAAATCTAGTCAAATCCCCCATAGGTGCATAAAGCAGTTTCCAAATCTATGAAGGTGCTCACGGATTTGCTAAGTCAAGTGAGAAATATAAAGAGGGATGGAAAGACAACTCATACATGCTTTTATTTGCAGAAAAGGAGGGAGGATGATGTGGGAAAAAAACAAGGCAGTTACACCTAGACTAGCTTTTCTTTTTTCCTTAAATTAGCTATAAAGCAAGGCAACTTTTCAAAAAAAGCAGATATGCACTTTAGAGAATTTGGAATAAAGAAGACATGCTAAAATTGGTTTCCAGGATGTTTTCCAAGCACTCTATGACTCATTTTTAGCATGTGTTGACTTCTAGGACATTTAGAAGGAAACTAGCATAGAATGGAATCTAGGAATCTAGGTAATAAGACAACAATAATTAAATTAATGTCTAATGTAGGTATCTATGGGTTGATTATTCTAACATACCTCTCAAACCATCATGGGAGAACAAGTTCTTCCACTTCGCCCACTTTGTTTCCACAAACAAAGTTAAGTTAGGACTCCATAATTAACAAGCGCGACGATGCAAAAAGGACGAAGCACATGAATCCAATGACGACGCATAAGCGACAAAATTATAAACATAATACTAAGTAGTAAACAATAGTACAACATCATAAGTAAAATAAATTAAAAGTAATGTGTTATCTCCAAAAATAAATTTATTTTGATAGGATGAAGAATTCAATTCATGTTATGAAAGATTTAAAGATGACTAACAAATTGAGGGTCTCTGGTTTTTCTATATTTGAAAAAATTGAAAGTTTTAGCTTTCGGTGGCTTAGGCGGGTTTTTCAACAGCTCATTATCCATCAAAAATCTTTGTTTCGATAGCTAACAATTTAACGCAGGATCAGGGTTAACCACCAAAAGCTGGCCTGATCGATTATTTGATCAAAGGACTTTCGTTGGCTTAGGCGAGGCTTTCAAACAACTCATTGGCCACCGAAAAGTGTTGGTTTTGGAAGCTTAGCGAATGGTTGAAGGAGGGAGTTAACCACCGAAATCAAGTGAAAGGTGTTGGGGAAAAAATTGGTTTCGGTGGCTTAGGCGAAAGCTTTGATGGTTCATTAGCCACCGAAAGGCCTGTCTTTCGGCGGTTAAAAGAAGATATCCCGAGAGACCACAATCCACCGAAAGCTAGTTTTACAGCGCTATTTGGAAATAAAGTTTCAGTGGCTTAGGAAAATAGGTCAACATTTCATTAGCCACCGAAAGCCTTGTTTTAAGTGGCTAGCAGATAATTTCTTGGGGGCCCTTAACCGCCAAAAAAGCCAAAAGAATAGACTGTTAAAAACCTATCAAATCAAGGCTCGTCAGCACAATAGCGATCATAAGAGGGCACGATAAACCACTGAAAAGATAGGAAAACTGGATCAAGGCATAAGTAAATGATTAAGGAGGTCGTTGTTCACTTGATGAGGACTGATGTGATTTGAAACCCTACTCTTCCCTCCATCTATCCAAAAAACTGCAGAAGATCTCCACTGGGTATCCAGTTTGCATTAAACATGATTGTTGGGAAAGGGGTCTCGAAAATATCATTAAAATGCCATCGTCCTCTAACCCAAGCATTTCTCATGCAGTTAAAACCCTCATAATCAGTTCCCAACCATCCAGTACACTCCACCTTTAGTTATAGGAATCCTCACCACTAGAAACCACCTCTAAGAGTCAGCTTGCTAAAAACTCTTCCACACAACTTGAATTGATTTTTTCGTAGGAACTTAGGATCACATTCAACAAATGAAGAAGGGAGGACCTGCTCTCAGGGAAGAGTTGGGAGACATCAGCTACCTGGAGGCACATCAAGAAGTCTGCCAATTCTTCCAAGATGTTAGCTACTATAAGTTTTGTGAGAAAATTCAAGGTTCACACCAGTAGGTGGCTGAGGCATTTTCTCTCTTTTTCAAAGGCTCCAAGGAAATCATAGGTAAGGAATAATTTATGTTAGATGAAACCCTAATTGCTGAAGTGATTGAACTCCCTAGCACTGAGGAGAAGTGGTTTAAAACCACCATTACAAAGGATGTAGAGTTCAGATCTTATATGAAGCCTGAACATAGAAGGGTGGTGTGGAATAAAAGTGTCCCATCCTCCTGCCTAGAAGACAGGTGGCAACAATTACTGAAGTCCATTATGGCCTATATAACTTGTGAAGGAAGATACAATAGGGCCATGATTTACCATTTCAAATTACTAAACCACTTCACAAGAAAAATCCCACTGAATTTACCTTTCTACTTACACAGGAGCCTCGCAAAAATGGCACACCAAGTGAAGGCTCAGCCAACTAAGATTGCTGGAAGATTGTCTCATCATGGTCTTATCCAAGTCCTGGTCCAAGAATTGCTGAAGAGGAGAAATATGGCATGGGAATATTTCTTGTTTTGGAATGGCTTTGAAATAAGCCTACAGCTAGAAGAAAAGGTGAAGTCTCCTTTGAATAAGTCTAGCACGCTAAGGAGTGGAAAAAGGAAGAGAAGGGCTATATCCCCAACAATAGCAAAACAACCTCCTTCCTCTTCTAAAGCGAAGCAGGTCAAAAGAAACCTAGATTTAAGTGAAAAGGGCCAAGAAGTCACAACACATAGTGGGAACATTTTGAACCTTCCCTACTCAGATTTAGAAGAGGAAAGAGAGGAAGGTACTAACCTAGCAGTGCAAGTTGTAGCAGAGATTGAAGAACTACCATCACCTACACCAACAGAGCAAGATGAACCAACAGAGAAGGCTTCCTCTAGCAAGCCCAAGACACAAAGGATAAATCAGTTGCTGAGATAAGTGTATGAAATGAAAATTTTAGAAAGAGAGATAAAAGAAAAACAATGCTATATTGACCATGAGGAATAAGCAGTTGCACAATTTTTACCTAGAGATGAGAGAAAGGTATATCTTTCTAAAAAGACTAAACAAAATATACTGAAGGACAACACAAGGCTGTACTGAATGATCAGGATTCAGAGGCTGCAGATGAAGGATGAAAAGCTAAACCCTAGCACTCATCTCACATTGGAAACCCTAGCTGAAGCTGTAGTAAGCCTTAAGCCTCCAGAATCAAGCTAGGTTGCTGCTAACCTTCCTAACATGGATCCTGCTGAATAAAAAGATAAGCAAACAAAACTTAAAGAAATAATTTTGGAGGTTGCTTAAGAATTTTTGCAGAACAAGGCTTTCGGTGGCTTAAGCGGATGCTGAGGCAGTTCATTAGCCACCGAAAGCAGTGCTTTCGCCAGCTAACAGAACCGACATTTTGACCTCTTAACCACTGAACGAAGAAAAAGGTATGGGATCAAATTTTGGCACGAAGGACCGATTTTGGGAAAACATGAATAGCTCAGGGACAAAGTATAAATATGAAGGGCACTGAATAACAACATCAGGAAAGGTATGCTTCAGTTTTGCAGGACATAAAGGAAGAAAGGGTCACCAACACTAAACTGTCAAAGTAAAATAGTGACTTATCTGGCAAAGGACTAGTGGCCATTTATTCCCAGTACTCACTTTAGTTATCAGAAGGTTCAAACAATGAACGAGTTCTACAATTAGATAGACTAGTAGTTAAATTAGGGTTTTTTGACCTAATTATGCAAAAACTATTATTTTGTCTATTTTTAGTAAATCAAATCCAATTTTTCAAGATCTGAATATTTTTGTAAAGGCTATAAATCCTAAGACTTATGTTATTGAAAGGGTTTGACTTCAGGGACTTGTAGACCATTATTATTGTCAAGCTTCTCATATTGCTCATGACCTAACATAAGCTCTTTTGCTATGATATGTTCATCTTCCATTTTCTGTCTATTCTGTGCTTATNATATATATCTGTTTTATGTATGAATTTGCCAGCATGATAAGTTCTCCATCTCTGCACCATATTATCAAACCTATGAATAGTGGTAGTTAGAAGCCTTATCCTTGATTGAGTTTCATGCATGTCTTGAGAGTGTGAGGTTCTGTTATAGGTCACCTGACTTGATCCACTTACCAAAACCATAAAAACATTTAAGTTACCAGGCATCCTCGAGCTACAACCTAGAGGAGTTTCCTGGAGTGATAACATATTGGCATCGTTTCCAGGGAGAGGAGACTAAAGCTCAGCGTCCCTGGGAGACAACATAGATCCTGCTTTGATGATAGACAAAGTTTGGACACTATTTCGGTTGTAATAATCTATCTGGAGACTCCATTAAAATAAGGTGGCTTCAAGAAAACCAAGTACCAGATCAAATCCTCAAGGGCCACCAGCAACACCTGTTTTAGATCCATAAGAGATTCTAAGAAGAGCCAGGGCTTCACTAAGGCAGACCAGCAGTGCTACAAAGCAAGCTACATCAGGTATTTCAAGAAATATTCCTACTATTATTTCTTCTGCTGAAACATTTAATTCTCAAGAATTTATAAATACATCAGAAAATTTTAGGGTTAGGGTATCTTCAAGCATTGTTTCTTGTGAAGATCCAATCCATAGTGACTCCACTAGGATAATTTTACCACCATCACCCTTTCAGCTACCACCTGCATTAGTAGTACCTTCGTCCACCCTTTCCATACCCATTTCCAATATGGCTGCCCCTTTGACAAAAAAGGAAAGGATCTTGGTAGCTAGGTATGCCCCCCTAAATTTGCCTACCCCACTTTCGGCCATGCCCACTAGAGACTATCTCAAATACATGCCTAAATTTATAGGAGAGGGATATTTCATAGCTGAAGAACATCTGGAGGAATTCTACATTTATGATGAGAACACAAATATAGAACAGGAAGATGTGTGGACTAGGGTTTTTGTGCAAAGCCTAGATGGTCAGGCTAGGAAATGGTTCAAAGAACTTCCTGCTGGATTAGTAGCAGGCATTGAAGCCCTAGATGACATATTTCTAAATCATTGGGGAGAGAGGAGAGACCACCTCTATTATATCATTGATTTTAGCAACTTGAAAAAAGAGAATGGGGAGTCTGTCTCCAACTTCACCAAGAGGTTTAACAATATGTACAACAAGATCCCCACTGAGATCAAGCCCACTGATACCTCGGCCAGGATCACTTATACAAATTCCTTTTACTCTGATTGCTTCCTGCTTCTCAGAGAGAGGATATCTGCCTCTCTATCACTCATGCAGGATGTTTCCCTAGAGGTAGAATCTAACATTGTGGCATCTCATAAGGTCAAAGGAAATATATATAGGAAGAAACAACCCACAGACCCTCTTGGGGCTTCTTCATCAGATAACACGATAGACAAAATGGCCAAACTATTAGATAATTTGACTGCTGAAATGTTTAAGCTAAATGACCGAGGGCAGATACCTGTGAGGGGTAAAGGGCCAAGTGATTTTGTTCCCTGAAACCCAAATTTTGTCGCTTACAGAAGAGGCAACCCCCCAGCTCATATCCTCATAAGGGAAAGGAATCAAGTTGAAGATCAGAGAATCAGAGCTCCCCTTCATAATGTTGTACTAGAAGAAGAACCAGAGTTCATTCAGGAAGAAGGAGAGGCTGAAGACAACATCCACTACATGGAGGATGAGGTTGACTATTCTTTTCTGACATAGGTAGAATATGAGGAAGCCCTAATTGATGAGAAGATCAGTGAAGAAGCAGTATATCATGTAGATGGTCAAGGAGGGTATAATCTTAGGTCTAGGCTAGTTTTTCCCCCTAAGAAGAATGTTGTTCTTGCAAAGTAGCCTGCTGTACCAACTAAAAAGGTTACTATTTTACCAAAGAAAATGGCTATCATTCCCAAACCATTGCAAAAACCAGTACATTCATCAAACCATGATCCTGTCCAACTCAAAGCTCTAATACAAGAGGTAAGGTTTCCTAATAGACTACATTATTCTTTCAACCTTGAGTTGGAGTTTCAGAAATTGAAGAGCCCTTTCCCATTAATAGAGCTAATGAAAAATGATTCATTAAAATCTTCAATACTGAATTCTCTTCAACCAAAGATACATATTGAACTGACTTTGTCAATTTGGAAGATGATAAACCTATTGTAACCCTAGTCCCTATGATTGAAGAGCTAAATGATTCTTTCCCACCTTTCTACATATCTTTGAATATCCATGATAAATTCCTTCATAACTGTTTGTTGGACTCAGGATCTTCCCATAACCTAATGCCAAAAGTTGTGATGGATGAGCTTGGTCTCTGCATTACAAAACCATACCATGATCTATTCTCCTTTGACTCCAGAAAGGTCAAGTGCTTGGGCCTCATCAAATACCTTGTTGTAAAGCTATCTCAGCTACCCTCAAAAAGCATCGTGATGGATATTGTAGTGGATGATATCCCTCCTAAATTTGGTCTCTTACGGTCTCGATCTTGGAGTAAAAGGATAGGTGGCACCCTTCAGATGGACCTTACATATGGTACAATCCAATTGTTTGGAGGGGATACCAAGAGGCTTTATAGAGAGAATCAACTTGCCTACATCATAAGCAATGACAAGAATTCAGTGAACCACCCCATCTATTCAGTAGACACATATTTTGGGTCATGCATTCTATAAATAGATGATTCTCAACAAACACTACTCCAGCTTACTAAGCCCACCTGTCAGCAGCCCGAAGTAGTAATGACATCAGTATGGAACATGTATTTTGATGGGGCTACCACTCAAAACTCAGCAGGTGCAGGTGTAGTATTGATCTCTCCATCCAAGGAGAATATTCATCTATCTTATAAGCTCGATTTTAAAACCACTAAAAATATAACAAAATATGAGGCCTTGCTGTTAGGAGTGAAAGCTAACAAGGAAATGGGGATCATGTGCATGAAAATCTTTGGAGATGCAGATTTTATTATACAGCAAGTTGACAACACCTTTCAAGCAAAAAATTTCAAACTAAAGGCTTACAGGGATGAGGTATGGAAACTTAGAGACTCCTTTATGTTTTTTGAACTTTCATATATACCTAGGGCTATGAATCACCTGGCTGATTCCCTGGCTGTCTCTGCAAGTCTGTTTGTTCCACCTTTACCTCCTAGGCTCAACTATGATATTCAAGTCAAGTACAGACCTTCCCTGCCAGATAATGTAAAATTTTGGAAGGTGTTTGAGAATGATGATGAGCTTAGTAAATTCCTCCAGCTAGTAGATGAATTCTCTGATATGCATATAGATCAGGAAAACCTAAACATGGAAGAATCCCAATAGCTCAAGTTGAAAGATAAAGTAGCTAATCAAAATATTGTTCAATTACCCAACAATTATATACCTCAGGGTCTGGTACCCCTAGAAGAGATTTTTGATCATAATGATATACCTCTCAAGCCTGCCAAAAAGGAGAAAGACCCTGCAATCTAAGAGCAAAACATAGATATCCAAATCCATCCAAAACTCATAAATCTGTCCACTGAGTTGATTGATGATCAGAGGGCCAAATTTTGTGGCCTGAGAAAAGAATTTGCTGATATCTTTGCCTGGGAGTACAGTGACCTGAAAATCTATGACACCAATATCATCCAACATAGGATTCCATTGGAGAAGGACACCATCCCTTTCAAACAGAAGCTGAGATCCATCAGTCCTCTCCTACTACCTATAATTGAAAAAGAAATCCATAAGCTCCTGAAAGACAAAATAATAATTGCCCTCAGGTATTCCAAGTGGATTGCAAACTTAGTGGTGGTAAGGAAGAAGAATGGGGAGATTATGTTATGTGTGGATTTTAGAAATCTGAATAACTGCTCCAAAAAAGACAACTACCCACTACCTAAGATGGAACACCTATTGCAAAGAGTCTCAGAGGCCAGTGTCATGTCATTTCTTGATGGTTTCTCTGGATAGAACCAAGTTGTTGTGTACCCTGATGAGCAAGAGAAGACTAATTTTACCACTCCCTGGGGCACTTTCATTATGCCAAAATTCCATTTAGACTGATGGATGCTGGGGATAATTTTCAAAGAGCCATGGACCTAGCTTTTGTAGGATTGAGAGATAAATTTGTGCTTATATACCTGGATGACCTCACTGTTTACTCTCACAACCATCATGAACATTTGCAGCACTTGAGGAGGGTATTTCTGAAATACTGGAGGTTTGGGATATCACTCAACCCTAAGAAGTCCCAATTTGCACTCAGTGAGGGGAAACTCCTATGTCACATAGTCTCAGCTGAAGGTGTGAAGATTGATCCGGTCAGGGTTGAAGCAATCCAGAAGCTATCCATACCAAGGTCAAAAAGAGATATTAAGTCCTTTTTGGGCAAGATAAATTTTGTCAGGAGGTTCATCCCTAACGTTTCTGACTTGGTAAAGCACATAATATCTATGTTGGAAAAGGATGCAGAAACCAAATGGATTGACCAGGAAAAAATCTCTTTTGAAGACATCAAGAAGGCTATCATGGAAGCCCCAACCATGACTAGTCTGGACTATACCAAGAGTTTTTACATCTTCTCCTTTGCATCCTATGACACATTGGCAGTTGTGCTACTACAAAAATATGATGAAGGTCTCGATCATCCAATTGCATTCTTCAGCAAGACATTGATGGATGCTGAACTGAAGTATGATCCCATTGAGAAGCAGGCTTATGCTCTCATCAAGTCATTGAAAACTTTCAGGATTTACATTCTACATGCAAAAGTCTTTTCCTATGTCCCTTTAGCTGCTATTAAGGATGTTTTGACTCAGCCTGACATTGATGGAAAGAGAGATAAATGGATTGCCAAGATTATTGATTTTGACATAGAGGTAAATCGCACCAAGATAGTAAGAGGCCAAGGTCTGGCCAAAATCATGGCTAAAGAAAACAATGAACTAATGGGGATAAACTTCACTTGTGTCAATTCAACAAAATTGCAAACTGAAGTAGCAAAAGAAGTAGTTCAGGATCAAAATGACATTCAACAAGTGGCTGAAAACTTGTCTTCATGTGAGTGGTACTCAAGTATTATTCATTTTCTACAAAAATTAGAAGTTCCTCCTAGTCTCACTCCAAATCAAGCACGAGCTCTTAAACTAAATTCTGTTAAATTTTGTGTAGTTGATAAACTGAGTATTGGAAAGATCTGTTTGGGGTTTTGTTGAGGTGTCTCAATAAAGAAGAATCCGTTAAGGTCATGCATCACTTTCATTCCAGCACATGTGGAGGCCATCATTACTAGAAGAACATAGCCCACAAGATTCTGAGGGCAAGGTACTATTGGCCATTCCTTTTTGCTGATGTGTGTACCTTTGTGAGAGCCTATGACCAGTGCCAAAGATTTATAGGGAAGCAGCAACTCAGATCCTTGACCCTTAGGCCTATTGCAGTGAATGTGCCTTTCTAGCAATGGGGTCTACATTTCATAGGTGAAACAAATCCCTCATCCAGTGGTAAGCATAAATGGATCCTAGTAGTCACAAACTACTTTACCAAGTGGATAGAGGCAGTACCCACCAGGAATGCAACTCATTAGGTCATCATGAAGTTTTTATATGAGAATATCTTTATCAAGTTTGGCTTCCCAGTTAGGTTGGTGACTGATAATGCACCATCTTTCAAATCCATGGCATTGGTTAATATGTGTGATTCAATGGGAATTTAGTTGGTGCATCAACATCTTATTATCCTCAAGGCAATGGCCCGGCTAAGTCATCCAACAAAAGCCTAGTTGGGATCATTTGAAAACTATTGGAGACAAATCAGAAAAGTTGGGATTCTAAGCTAAAGTTTGCTTTATGGGATGATAGGGTAATAGACAAGAGATCTATAGGGACTTCTCCCTTTAGACTAGTTTATGGTACTGAGGCCATTTTTCCCATTCAGCTAATTCTGCCAGTAGCAAAAAAAATTTAGGAGGAGGAAGATGAAGCAAATGATATGGTAAGGAGGATGATGGATTTGGTGGAGTTGTAGCAATTCAGGGAACAAGTGATAGGAAAGTCAAAATATCATCAACAGAAGATCAAGGTCATGTTTGACAAAAGGGAAGAAGAGGACAACTTTCAGGTTGGAGATTGGGTCCTCAAGTGGGATACTGTCAGACAGAACAAGGGAAAACATGGAAAGTTTGAATTTCTGTGGATTGGCCCTTTTGTGACAGCTCAGATACAGAAGAACAACACCTTCAAATTGTAGAATCTGGAAGGGGAGGAGGTGTTTGATGGCCCAGTGAATGGGCGATTTCTGAAACTCTATTTTATTTGAGGCTCTGAGGCCTTGTTATTGTAAAATATTAGTTAGTAGGTTGTTCTTGCTTACAGAATAAACTCCATGCCCAATGGAACAGTAGATGATAGTTTTAAGTTTTTTAGTTGTTTTCAAGGAAAGGAATTTTGGTCTGGGGTTTTTGGGACCTCATAGGAAGGTTCCCATCCCCAAGTAGGAGCCAGATGGTATCTCCCAAAATAAATTTATTTTTATAGGATGAAGAATTCAAGTCATGTTATGAAAGATCTAAAGATGACTAAGAAATTGAGAGTCTCTGGTTTTTCTATATTTGAGAAAATTGAAAGTTTTAGCTTTTGCTAGCTTAGGTGGGTTTTTCAAAATCTCATTAGCCACCAAAAAGCTTTGTTTCAGCAGCTAACAGTTTAATGCAGGATCAGGGTTAACCACCGAAAACTGGCCCGGTCGATTATTTGATAAAAGAACTTTTGGTGGCTTAGGTGAGGCTTTCAAACAGCTCATTAGCCACCAAAAAATGTTGGTTTCGGCAGCTTAGCGAACGGTTGAAGGAGGGCGTTAACCACCGAAAGCAAGTGAAATACATTGGGGAAAAAATTGGTTTGGGTGGCTTAGGAGAAATATTTGATGGTTCATTAGCCATCGAAAGGCCTGTCCTTCAACAATTAAAAGAAGATATCCAAAGAGACCACAATCCACTGAAATCCATTTTTACAGTGCCATTTGGAAATAAAGTTTTGGTGGCTTAGGTGAATAGGTTAGCATTTCATTAGCCACCAAAAGCTTTTTTTTCACTGACTAGTAGACAATTTCATAGGGGCCCTTAACCGCTAAAAAGAACAAAAGAAGAAACGGTTAAAAACCTATCAAATTGAGGCTCGTTAGCACAACAAGGATCATAAGAGGGCACGATAAACCACCGAAAAGATAGGAAAACTACATGAAGGCATAAGTAAATGATTGAGGAGGTTGTTCTTCAACTGATGAGGACCGATGTGGTTTGAAACCCTACTCTTCCCTCCATCTCTCCAAAGAACTGCAGACGATCTCCACTGGGTATCTAGTTTGCATTAAACATGATTGCTAGGCAAAGGGTCTTGAAAATATCAACAAAATCCATCGTCCTCTCACCCAAGAATTTCTCATGCAGTTAAAACCCTCATAATCAGTGCCCAACCCTCCAGCACAATCCACCTTCGATTATAAGAATCCTCACCACTAAAAACCACCTCTGAGAGTCAGCCTACTAAAAACTCTTCCATAGAACTTGAATTGAATTTTTTGTAGGCACTCAAGAGCACATTAAGCGAATGAAGAAGGGAGGGCCTACTATTAGGCAAGAGTTGGGAGACATCAGCTACTTAGAGGCACATACAGAAGTCTGACAATTCTTCAAATATGTTGGCTGCTATAAGTTTTGTTAGAAAATTCAAGGTTCACACCAGCAGGTGGCTAAGGAATTCTATCTCTCTTTCGATGGCTCCAAGGAAATCATAGGTAAGGAATCATTTATGGTAGATGAAACCCTAATTGCTGAAGTGACTGAACTCCCTAGCACTAGGAAGAAGTGGTTTAAAACCACCATTACAAAGGATGTAGAGTTTAGATCTTATCTGAAGCCTGAACATAGAGGGGTGGTGTGGAAGAAAAGTGTCCCATCCTCCTGGCTAGAAGAGAGGCCACAGCAATTACTTAAGGCCATTGTGGTCTATATAACTTGTGAAGGAAGATACAACATGGCCATGATTTACCATTTCAAATTAATGAACCACTTCACAAGAAAATCCCCACTGAATTTACCTTTCTAATTACACAGGAGCCTAGAAAAAATGGCAAACCAGGTGAAGGTTCACCCAACTAAGATTGCTGGAATATTGTCTCATCATGGTCTTATCCAAATCCTGATCCAAGAATTGCTGAAGAGGAGAAATATTGCATGGACATGTTTCCTATTTTGGAATGGCGATGAAATAGGCCTACAGCCAGAAGAAAAGAGGAAGTATCCTTGAAAAAGTCTAGAACCCCAAGGAGTGGAAAAAGGAAGAGAAGGGCTATATCCCCAACAACAACAGAACATCCTCCTTCGTCTTCTAAAGAAAAGTAGGTCAAAAGAAACCTAGATTTCAATGAAAAGGGCCAGGAAGTCGCAACATATAGTGGGAAGATTTTGAACTTGCCCTACTCAGATTCAGAAGAGGAAAGAGAGGAAGGTTCTGACCTAGTAGTGCAGGTTGTAGCAAATATTGAAGAACTACCATCACCTACTCCAAAAGAGCAAGATGAACCAGCAGAGAAGGCTTCCTCTAGCAAGCCCAAGACACAAAGGATAAATCAGATGCTGAGACAAGTGTATGAAATGGAAATTTTAGAAAAAGAGATAAAGAAAAATAGTTCTATATTGCCCAGGAGGAATAAGTAGCTGCACAATTCTTACCTAGAGATGAGAGAAAGGTATATCTTTCTAAAAATACTAAACAAAAGATACTTGAAGGACAACAAAAGGATGTAAAAGATGATCAGGCTTCACAGGCTGCAAATGAAGGATGCCATGCCAAACCCTAGTACTCATCTCACATTGGAAACCCTAGCTGAAGCTGTAATAAGCCCTCAGCCTCTAGAATCAAGTGAGGTTGCTGCTAGCCTTCCTAACATGGAGCCTGCTAAATAAAAATATAAGAAAACAAAACTTAAAAGAATAATTTTGGAGGTTTCTCAAGAAATTTTGTAGAATAGGGCTTTCGGTGGCTTAGGTGGACGCTCAAGAAGTTCATTAGCCACTGAAAGCAACACTTTTGGCAGCTAACAGACCTGATATTTTGACCTCTTAACCACCAAAAGCAGAAAGAGGCACAAGATCAAATTTTGGCATGAAGGACCGGTTTTGGGAAAACATGAATAGCTCAGGGATGAAGTATAAATATGAAGGGCACCGAAGAACAACATCAGGGAAGGTATGCTTCAGTTTTGCAGTGACATAAAGGAAGAAAGGGTCACCAACACTAAATTGTCAAAGTAAAATAGTGACTTATCTAGTAGTGGAGCAGTGGTAGTTTATTCCAGTACTCACTTTAGTTATCAGAAGGTTCAAACAGTGAACGAGTTCTACAGTTAGATAGACTAGTAGTTAAATTAGGGTTTTCTGACCTAATTATGCAAAAACAATTTTTTTCTTTGTATTTTTAGTAAATCAGATCCAATTTTTCAGGATCTGAATATTTTTGTAAAGGCTATAAAGCCTAAGACTTATGTTATTGAAAGGGTTTGACATTGGGGACTTGTATACCATTACTATTTTCAAGCTTCTCATATTGCTCATGACCTAATATAAGCTCTTTTACTATCGTATGTTTAGCTTCCATTTTCTATCTGTTTTGTGCTTATGCTTGAATGTGTTATTCATGTTTATTGAGGTTAGTTGATGTCTGATAGATATCATCCTATTAGCATATTGCTTATTTGAATTATAATTACTTTCCTTTTTATGATTAGCCATTTATATATATATGTTTTATGTACGAATCTACCAGCATGATAAGTTCTACATCTCTGCACCATATTATCAAACCTCTGAACAGTGGTGGTTAGAAGCCTTATCCCTGATTGAGTTTCATGCATGTCTTGAGAGTGTGAGGTATTGTATGTCACCTGACTTGATCCACTTACAAAATCATAAAAACATTTAAGTTACCAGGCATCCTCTAGCTACAACCTAGAGGAGTTTCCTAGAGTGATAATATAATGAATGAAATATAAACGACAAAACATAAGAACAACTTACAACTAAACAGAGATACATAAAGTGTACAATAGAGTTCCATAAGTAAATAATGTTCCATCTAGGTAGTTTTTACTAGCCTATAATTTTTTTTCGATTTTTGGGGACATTACAAGTGGTATCAGTGCCCAGTTTCAATATTGAGAGACCTATGGGCACACCAAGCATTTACGCAGAGAAAATAAAGTATGTTAATTAAATATGTTACTAATAGAAATTTTTTTTCTGTCATTTAAATATTTTTGTGTTCATAGGAAATTTTTACAGAACTGATTAGTTTATGAATACTGAGGAAGAAAACAGTTGTCAAGGGAAGATGACCACCCCCACTCTGGAAGCGGAGCTGGTGGTAGAGCTAAACTCTGATGTTTTGAAAACTTTACATAGTCTTCAAACTGAATTGAAAAGTTTTAGAGAAGAAAGACTGAATGAAAGGAGGGAACAACAAGCTATAAATGAAGCCTTACTGAGAAATATGACTAGAGGAAGCCCGCAAGGTAAACCTACTCCATCCACAAACAGTTCCAAAAGAGAACCTTACCCAAAATGGGCCAACAGCCCAAGAAAAGAGGAAAAGAATGTACACCCAAACCAACTAAAGAAGATCATCACAATCCTTCTAGTGGTGACTCACTTTCTCCATAGAGAAAGAAACAAAAGAGTAATGATAGTCTTCAGGGGGAGTTCCAAAAAATAAGAGCCTCGGCCTATGACGGTAAAGTAAACACGGGGGTAAAGGATAAAGAGTGGCTGCTTGGCATGAGTAAGCACTTTCAGGTTCATAGCTATTCAAGTGAGATGAAGGCTCGGCTTTCCATCTATAGCTTGAATGGAAAATCAGCAAGATGGTGGAGAGATTTAAAACACACCAAGAAATATGAGCTGCGAGAAATACGCTGGGATACTTTGCGAAAAATTTTCCAGGAAAAATATATGTCAAAAGATTCTTTGACCGAAAAGTGAAAGAGTTTCACAAACTACGCATGGGATCCATGACTATGGATGCGTTTATTAATAGATTTCTAGATCTGTTACATTATGTACCATACATCAAGGAAGAAAAGGTAAAGATATAGCAGTTCCTAGGATGTCTTCCTCCCAGTTTCCAGGATAGGATTGAATTTTACATGCCTAAGGCTTTGGATACCATGCTGCACAAAGCTAGGCTCTGTTATGAGCATGGGCAGTTGAGGCAAGAAAACCTGAACCGAAACCGAGACAAGTCTAAGAACTTATTTGAAACCACAAACCTGGGTCCAACCCAGAGCCATACAGAAAGTAGAATAACAGCTTTCAAGCAAACATGAACTTTAATAAACCTAGTACAAAGCCTTATGTACTAGTTGCTAATGTTAACAAACCAATAGCAAGTGGATCCAATGTTACCCAGCTACAGATCAAGTGTTGGAAATGTAGTGGGCCTCATTATGCCCGTGATTATAAGAACAAGATCGATGGGGTCTTGCACAACTTACAAGAAGAACCAATTGTAGAGGACATATCTGGAACACCCCAAATCTATGCTACATTGGATGGCCATCAGGAAGATCATCAAGCTATGATGGTTGAGATAGAAGGTAAGATCTTGAACACATCTGTTTCAATACTTATTGATCCTGGTTCTTGTCGAAGCTATGTTGCACCTAAAATTATTGATATACGCAAGCTAGGAAAAGTAAAGCATGATAAACCTTGACTGGTTCAGTTAGCCATAGGTACGAAACGAAAGGTTTCAAAAATTGTAAAATAATGTGAGGTAAACCTGAATGGTTTTATTACGAAAGTAAACTTGGACATCCTACATTTAGGATCGTACGATGTACTTATCGGCATGGAATGGCTGGAACAACACCATGTCATGCTCGATTGTTTGCACAAGTCTATCTTGTGTAGTGATAGCCTAGGGTAACAAGTGAAGGTTCAGGGCATTCTAAAGAAAGTCTCTGTAAGACAAATATCTGCCTTACAAGCAAAGAAATGTGTTAGGAAAGGCTGCAAGTTGTTTGCAGTAAACATGCAAGACATAGAGTCTGATAGGGAACAACGCATAAAATAATTCCCCATTCTTGAATAATTCAAGGATGTGTTTCCCGAGGAAATCCCTAGATTACCTCCAAAACAAGACCTAGACTTCTCCATCGAACTGACCCCGGGATCAGTTCTGGCCTCCAAAGCCCCTTATCAGATGAGTGTATCTCAGTTGGTGGAACTCAGGATGCAATTATAAGAGTTGGTAGAGAAAGGGTATATCCAACCGAGTGCGTCCTCTTGGGGAGCACCGATATTGTCCATATCAAATAAAGATGGTACAATGTGGATGTGCATTGATTACCATTAGTTGAACAAAATGACTATAAAGAACTGTTACCGAGTCCCCTAGATCGACGACTTGTTCGATCAGGTAGGAGGAGCCCAAATCTTTTCAAACATTGGCCTACGATCTGGATACCATCAGGTACAGATTCACGATGAAGATATTCACAAAACCGTCTTTCTTACAAGGTACGGGCACTACAAGTTTGTAGTGATGTTTTTTGGGTTGACCAATGCACCCGTGAACTTTATGTGTATGATGAACAACATATTCGGTAGGTATCTAGATAATTTTGTCCTAGTGATGATGATCAACCGAATCTAAATGTGAGGCAATCCAGATGGTTGGATTTCCTAAGCAAGTATCATTTTGAGCTTAAGCACATTTAGGGAAAGGAGAATAAGGTTGCCGATGCTTTAAGATGATGAACTCACATGATTTACAAGGTGACTTTGAGTCAAACCGATGCAGATTTGCATGAGAAGATGAGAGCGGCCAACAGAGTTGACCCCTTCTATGTAGACATCCTCCAGAAAGTCCAGGAGGATAGGCTATTTCAACAAAAAAAAGAATACAAGGTTGATGAATCCAGACTGCTATGGTCCAAGGATCGTTTTCATGTTCCAGAAGGACGGTGCCTTCGGTCTAGAATCCTCACAGAATTTCATAGGGAACCCTACTCAGGGCACCCGGTAATGGAAGTGGGAGTTCATTAGTATGGAATTTATCACCAATTTACCGAAAAGTAAGAAGCAAAAGGATTCTATTTTTGTTGTCATCGACAAAATGTCGAAGGCAGCACACTTCATCCCTGTAACATCGACCTACAAGGCCGTGAACATTGCTGGTATATTATTGAAAGAGATATTTAGATTGCATGGGATACCCAAAGTAATTTTCTCAGATTGAGATATTAAGTTTATAGGAAACTTCTGGAGATCTTTATTCTCTGGATTAGAGACATGGTTGAACTTTAGCACTGCATATCACCTATAGATAGATGGGAAGACAGAGAGAGTAAACCAAATTTTTGAGGACATGCTCCAAATGTATATCATGAACAATACCACGAAGTGGGAGGACTACCTACACCTCATACAGTTTGTGTATAACAATGGTTATCAGGCTTCCGCTAAGATGAGTCCCTTTGAGGTGGTCTATGGATATAAGTGTAGAACACTGGTTAATTGGGATAGCCCGGTGGATCGTCTCATGTTAGGGCCTTATTTGTTGATGTACCTGAGAAGTGCAGCTTCAGAAGTGCACTATGGTCCAATTGAAAGTGTAGTGGAAGCACTTTGAAGCTGATGAGGCTACTTGGGAGAACGCGGCCACCATGAGAAAGGATTACCCTACCTTGTTTCATGATATCGTTTCAAGTCCCTATAACACTAGGGACAGTGTTGTTATAAGAGTGGAGGGTTGTAATATCCAAAATTTTGAACCTAACACTTATATTAGGGTGCCTATTGATTATGTTGATTATCTTGATGTTTTATTTTTATATTGTGTCGAAGACCCCATTGCATATGAACATGATGATTTTTTTATATATTGGGCATAATCCAATTATTGATAATATATGGATATTCTTGTTTGTGTTTGGCATGGAACCTGAAGCACATGATTGATGAAATGTTCTGTGTTGAGCAAGGAGCTCAGGAGCTCTTGAGTGATTGATGACTTGTGTTGAGCGAGAAGCTCTGGAGCACATGAGTAATTAACTTTGTGTTGAGAAAGAATCTCTGAAACACATGAAAAGATAATTGGATGTGTTGGGTATAATACCTACATCCTTCCATGTTGATCTTGAGCATAAGATCTGGAGCATTGGATCCTTGGCCATTGTATCCATTGGTGTATCATACAAGTACATCCTAGCACTAGTGTTGAGCGAGGGGCTTTGGAATTGCACCAAATTGTAACGCCTTATTAAAGCGTTGAGTATGGGCTCTGGTAAACGCTAGGGGTTAATAATCCTATGAGTGAAAATGAGTCGAGAAAAATATTGATCTCATCATACTTATTAATAAGTGATTAAATGAAATTTCAATTTTCTATATTCTCATCAAAGTACTAAAGAGCTACCACATTATACAAGGGAAATCCAACATGCAAGGATGTTTAGAATTATCTATCCTAGTAGGCCTAAACCGTCTACCTACTTGACCTTAATGAAGAAGTGTCACTAAGTCTAGGGATCATGGTATATGTTGCCCAAAGACAATTGTTAACAAAGTGTTATATTATTATGTACTTTGTACATGGTATGTATAAATAATTAAATATATTAATAACATAAATAAATGAAAGAAAGAAGAGAAGCTCCATCAATTATTATTCATTATTAAATATTAATAAATAGTGTAATGTCTATGAAAGTCCAACTAGGAACTAGTAGACAGTTCCTAAGTTAAAATATTAATAATTGCCCAAAGTAATTGAAAAGGGTTAAATCATGAAACCAAGGTTTCTTCATTTAACTGTCCCTTTGACTGAAAAGTCTGTCTATAAAGACTCAAGCCAAGGAAAGGCTTAGGGTTCTGATCTATCATTAGAGGAGTCATTTTTCTTCCTGTTTGATCTCAAGTAAATTCTTGAAGATACGTTTCGTGGAACGAAAAGGACAAATTGCTCCAGATCTGATACACTAGATAGGAAACCTTACCTTAGGAGCTCTAAGATACTTGCATGTTGGAGTCCAGCTCGGGGGATCCGTATTTAAACCAGGAATGATTCTGGGTCATGGTTGGGTGGAACATGGTAGTTCCCAAGTGATTTGGTCATCAAAATTAGAGGTCATCAATTGAACATAATTCATCTTTCCCACGGGGGAAAAGGTTTTAGTATAGTTGATTCCTTCTTGCCGAGAGAATCCATTGGTGACCAAATGAATATTGTGGCTTTCAATAGCACCATCGGAGGTAAACTTGGTCTTATATGCCCATCAACACTTCATGACATTCTTTCAAGGCGGTTAAAGAACAAGTTCCCATGTATGATTCTTCTTCAAGGAATCAATTTTTGTAGTCAAATCATTCTCCCATTCTGGCACACCTTGAGCATCAACATATGTATCAAGATGATAGGTGTCAAGTACATGTGCCATTAAGCAAACATTACCACAATATTTTTGACTACAAGTCTACTGACCAATATTTAGATTTCCAGCATCCTATCCAACAACTTCAATTGTCTTAACAATCCACTGAGGTAAGAAAGTCGTCAATGACTTAGGTTGGTGATTATCAGTCGTGTGAGTCGAGAAAGTCATACTGTCAACTTTAATAGTCATAGTAGGTTGAATAACAATTGATTTGGGAGTATAATTCATTGATCTAGTCGATATTCCAAAAATGGATACAGTCGACCCAGACTTGTCAAGGATGCCAAATGGGTTGTTCTTCAAAGGACTAGTAGAGGAATTCAATAACTTATTACTTGAATTCGTCTCATAAAAAAAAACTTTGACTCAATATGATATGTTGTTTGACATGATCAAACCATCTATAGGTTTTCAATTCATCAGAGCAACCCATAATGATGCAAGAATGACTCTTAGAATCTAGTTTCTTTCTACATTTATAACTTATGTGCACCCAAGAAACACATCCAAAGGTTCTGAGGTGTTTGATAGAGGGTTTCCAACCAATTTATATTTCTCAATTAAAGTCATGTCAATGAGTGGTTGAGTCGGTACAAGGTTCAGAAGACAATTTGAGTAGTAGATGGATTTTGCCCAAAATTATATCATGATGTCCTTGGCATGAAGTAAGCATATGGCCATTTCTAATAAGGTCCGATTATTCCTCTCTATGAGACCATTTTGATGAGGGGTGTGAGGAACATATCTCTACCAAGAAATTCCATTTTGCAAGATATATTATTTAAACTATCAACTCACATATTTACCAATATGATCTAATCTCAAACATTTAAGGGGTCGAACACACCTTCTCAACCAGTTCTCTAAATTCCTTGAATCATTCAAAGAGTTGAATCTTATTATTTATGAAATAAAACCACATAAATCGAGATAAATAATTAGTAAATTCCAAAATATAATTCTCACCTGCTATTGATGGTTTGTTCATGCAACATAGATAACTATGAATAAGCTCCAGTCATTCTTGTGCACACCATGCTTTTCTTGAATCAAAGGTTCCTGGTGATGCTACCCAAGCATAGATCCTTCACAAACTCCATTAGGTGGAAAAATATTTTGGAGACTAGTAACCATATTTTGAGTTACGATCATCTTCATAATTCAACATGTTAGATGCCCAAGTCGTTCATGCCATATACGAATTTTGTCGTCCATTTGAGAAATGAGTGTAGTCAATCTAGTCATTTGGGAAACATTTAAGGGAGGGTCACATAACTTATAAAGTCTATCTTTGGGATCCAAAATCCCCATAGAAATAATATTCCTACCAAGCATCACATCCTTTACAATAGAGCGATCCGACTAAAACTCAACAAGCTTCTTGGTATTCGTCAATTGAGCAACTGACACCGTATTTGCAATTATGATCAGTACATGATAGCCGCCAGATATACGACCGTGTTGACACTCAAAATATACATTTCTAGCGATAGGGAGAGTGTAATCATTGAAGACATAAATCTTCTCTTCGAGAGAACCACTTAAGGAAAATAATAGAGAAGAATCCTTTGCCATATGATGAGTACATCCAAAGTCCACTATCCATTTAGTCTGATTGGTACAAGCATGTAATGCTTGGGAAGTGCTAACATAGAAGGTATAATTTTCAGGAGGTCAATTGGTCGACCGTCCAGTTGAGACACTATCCTCTAAGTGCTTGAACTTTTATTCTAAGTCCTTCATCTTCTTCCAATATTTCTTATTAGCACATACCATCTTTGTGTAATACCAACAGGTCTTCTTCTTCTGACTCGTCTTCGTCGTCGATGACTCTTCGATAGTCCATTTTGTAGGTTGGTCGATTAATTATGGTTAATGGTCATGCCGACCATGCTATTTAATATTTTTCTTTACCTTTCCTTTTAGTAAGTGAGCTTGGTTTTTCCCACCAAGATTCCCCTCTTCAAGCAACATCTTTTGGTCCTTGATTAGGAGATCACATAAATCATCAAAGGTAAAATCCTTACCATATTTCTTGCATGACATACAATTATCCCTAAAGGAGGATCATAAGACATCATAAGGTGTTTTCAAACTCATCAAGGCCATCTCAATGAGCTTCCCATCCTTCTTCAAAAAATTATTTCCACATTCACTCAATTTTTGTTGTAGCTCCTTGATACGAGCTAAATAGTCCTTGATCCGATCAAAGGAAAGATGTTTCAAATAGATCAATTGTTTCTCTATCTACATTACTTCACCTTCATTTATCTTATTGAAGAAAGTCTTCAGCTTGGTCCATTTGACCCGATGACAGTTGATCACTCTTGAATGGAAGCGCATATCCCTCGAAACATAGGTCATGCTAACACCCACAACTTCATCCTTTTTAACATCGATGGAAAAATTAGCATCGACATCCATTAGATCAATAATAAAATCCTTTCTGAACTACCACATCCTTTTCTCTTAAATAAGGTTTCAATATCTATTGCCCAGATAACATAATTATGTCCTTTGAGAACAACATGATCTATCTTGGAAGCCATTCTTTTGATCTAACATATCTTTTCAAATTTGAGGTAGAGGTATCAACCAACAAATATTCCACCTAGAGTCATTCAAGCCTAGATCTGACTCAGTAGGATTTGCAGACAACAGGGCTAGGACAAAACTGCTGCTCTAATACCATGTTGGGAAACCTTTGTGTGTGAACAAAACAAAAGAAGGGAACAATATTACAAGAAGAAAGGTGGTATCTAAAGACACCATTGAAACACTTAAGAATATCACATCATGATAATAACCACATTGAATGCATAATGATTATGATAAAAACATATCAAAGTGATATGCTAGGAAACCCATATGACCGCCTATTTATAGTTTCTAAATCTAACCAACTTCCTTAAATTGAGGAAGATATGGTCCAAAAATAGGGGTCTTTGGTCCAAATCATTTATGTAGAATCTGAAATGTCACAAAGTTCAGTCAGATTTTGTAGTTGCGCCAACCATGACCATGTCTCAGTTGTTCAGTCTCTCTACCGCCTTTAATCGTCTACTCAGCTAGTCGCATGTCATCTAATGATTGATTGTCTCTAGAATATTCAAAGGTGTGATGAAACATCAAAATTGTAGGTTCCAACATGATCATCTACAAAATTGATGTGACTAGTCATGACTGAAACCAACCTATTTGCATCTAAAATTTCGATCTACCATGCGTCGAGATGAATCAAATACATAGAGACACGAACTAATTATCGTTAATACATAGTTAATTTATATAACTATAATTATTAATAATTTACATAAAGGTAACCCAAATTTCAATGTAACAAGAATTTTATGGGAACATACCAATGTCACAAATGATTATGTAATCTACTATAAATGACACAAAAAGTGATGCAAAAATGATACATTAAATGTAGTGTCAATATGTGTGATGCAAATAATGACAGAATAATGCTACTAATTCAACATAAATGATCTCACATAAACATGACACAAAGGAATGGCATTTCTGTGTTGCATCGAAATGTGTGACCCAAATAATGACCAAAGGTAACACTTTTGATTCAAAGGTGGCACATTTCCATGTATGACAACGTCGAAATGTGTGATGCAAATAATGATGTAGGATAATGTTGATGACACAAATGAGGATGAAAAGTAGAATTCTTACGCAAAATTTAACCCAAATATGATGCATTTTCATGTCACATGGTATTTGTGATGCAAATCATGGTGCATGATGATTTTAACCTAATCAAAATGTCACCCGAAATGTGTAGCAATTTTCATCGTGAAAACTATAAAATTTTTAAATTATAAAAAATACATTGTCATGCCACATTGATATCGTTGCTAGGGTTTCCATTGTGCGCTAGCTCTATTGGTTGAGCGCAATGAGCTTCATACATACGATGTAGAGATTGATTTTATTCAATGTCTTTGTCAATTCTTTTTCAAATGAAAGAAGAATACACGCACTTAGGTAGAGTCATTTTAACATAAAATCTTATAAACACTTATAGTTAAGATGGATTTAAAATATTAAATTTTTTATTTCTATCATATTCAAATATAATAAAATTTTAAAATCTCATTCTCTTTTCTTTCCAATAAAATCATTAACCTTAATCAATAATCAACAACATTATAACAATAGATTAACAAAACAAAAAACAAAAAATTAATATAAGATATTTATACCACAAATTCTTAATTAATAATCATCATTTTAATATAAAATCTTTAGATTAAACCAAGTTGATAGTCAACAACATTATTACAATAAATAAAAAAATCATTTTAATATCAAATCTTTATACCATGAATAAAAAAATCATACAAACCATTAAGAATATCATGATAGTCCAAAGATTAAAAGATTTAGACCAAGTCAAAATGGCCTGATATTTAGACATCTACATTGATATCACTGTCTTTCTCTTAGTTAATCAATTTATTCAAGGTTTCGTTGTTAGTCGGTCGTAGAGGGTTAGCAGGTTAGCAGAAAAGTCAAAAGATTGACGATTGACTTTGCTACTCGGTTTTTCCATGACCTCAATCTACACTCGGGTTACATATTCTATGAGTAGGTCACAATTACATCATTTCAGCTGGGAAGGCATCAACAGCAAAGAGATTAATTACATCATTTCAGTTTGTTCAATGGTTGCACCCAGTTTTAACACGAAGCCTTCATCATTACCTTATTGCCGGCCTCAAGCGCGCTCATAACGCGCTTTTGCCCTTCATGTGCGGAGGCTAACCGTGAGCACTCGTGACGACACTTGGTGGGTCCCGGGTGCAAATGGGTTGAAAGATTAGCTTACTCCTATTTTTATCAAAGCGATATGATGAGTACATCCAAAGTCCACTATCCATTTAGTCTGATTGGTACAAGCATGTAATGCTTGGGAAGTGCTAACATAGAAGGTATAATTTTCAGGAGGTCAATTGGTCGACTGTCTAGTTGAGACACTATCCTCTAAGTGCTTGAACTTTTATTCTAAGTCTTTCATATTCTTCCAATAGTTCTTATTAGCACATACCATCTTTGTGCAATACCAACAGGTCTTCTTCTTCTGACTCGTCTTCGTCGTCGATGACTCTTCGATAGTCCATTTTGTAGGTTGGTCGATTCATTATGGTTAATGGTCATGCCGACCATGCTATTTAAGATTTTTCTTTACCTTTCCTTTTAGTAAGTGAGCTTGGTTTTTCCCACCTAAGATTCCCCTCTTCAAGCAACATCTGTTGGTCCTTGATTCTAGGAGATCACATAAATCATCAAAGGTAAAATCATTACCATATTTCTTGCATGACATACAATTAGCCCTAAAGGAGGATCATAAGACATCATAAGGTGTTTTCAAACTCATCAAGGCCATCTCAATGAGCTTCCCATCCTTCTTCAAAAAATTCTTTCCACATTCACTCAATTTTTGTTGTAGCTCCTTGATACGAGCTAAATAGTCCTTGATCCGATCAAAGGAAAGATGTTTCAAATAGATCAATTGTTTCTCTATCTACATTACTTCACCTTCATTTATCTTATTGAATAAAGTCTTCATCTTGGTCCATTTGACCCAACGACAGTTGATCGCTCTTGAATGGAAGCGCATATCCCTCGAAACGTAGGTCATGCTAACACCCACAACTTCATCCTTTTTAACATCGATGGAAAAATTAGCATCGACATCCATTAGATCAATAATAAAAGCCTTTCTGAACTACCACATCCTTTTCTCGTAAATAAGGTTTCAATATCTATTGCCCAGATAACATAATTATGTCCTCTGAGAACAACATGTTCTATATTAGAAGCCATTCTTTTGATCTAACATATCTTTTCAAATTTGAGGTAGAGGTACCAATAAACAAATCTTCCACCTAGAGTCATTCAAGCCTAGATCTGACTTAGTAGGATTTGCAGACAACAGGGCTAGGACAAAACTACTGCTCTAATACCATGTTGGGAAACGTTTGTGTGTGAACAAAACAAAATAAGGGAACAATATTACAAGAAGAAAGGTGGTATCTAAAGACACCGTTGAAACACTTAAGAATATCACATCATGATAAGAACCACATTGAATGCATAATGATCATGATAAAAACATCTCAAAGCGATATGCTAGGAAACCCATATGACCGCCTATTTATAGTTTCTGAATCTAACCAACTTCATTAAATTGAGGAAGATATGGTCCACAAATAGGGGTCTTTGGTCCAAATCATTTATGTAGAATCTGCAATGTTACAAAGTTCAGTCAGATTTTGTAGTTGCGCCAACCATGACCATGCCTCAGTTGTTCAGTCTCGCTACCGCCTTTAATCATCTACTCAGCTAGTCGCATGTCGTCTAATGATTGATTGTCTCTAGAATATTCAAAGGTGTGATGAAACATCAAAATTGTAGGTTCCAACGTGATCATCTACAAAATTGATGTGACTAGTCATGACTGAAACCAACCTATTTGCATCTAAAATTTAGATCTACCATGCGTCGAGATGAATCAAATACATAGAGACACGAACTAATTATCGGTAATACATAGTTAATTTATATAAATATAATTATTAATAATTTACGTAAAGGTAACCCAAATTGCAATGTAAAAATAATTTTATGGGCACATACCAATGACACAAATGATTATGTAATCTACTATAAATGACAGAAAAAGTGATGCAAAAATGATACATTAAATGTAGTGTCAATATGTGTGATGCAAATAATGACATAGAATAATGCTACTAATTCAACATAAATGATCTCACATAAACATGACACAAAGGAATGACATTTTTGTGTTGCATCGAAATGTGTGACCCAAATAATGACCAAAGGTAACACTTTTGATTCAAAGGTGGCACATTTCCATGTATGACAATGTCGAAATGTGTGATGCAAATAATGATGTAGGATAATGTTGATGACACAAATGAGGATGCAAAGTAGAATTCTTATGAAAAATTTAACCCAAATATGATGCATTTTCATGTCACATGGTATTTGTGATGCAAATCATGGTGCATGATGATGTTAACCTAATCAAAATGTCACCCGAAATGTGTAGCAATTTTCATCGTGAAAACTAGAAAATTTATAAATTATAAAAAATACATTGTCATGCCACATTGATTTCTTTGCTAAGGTTACCATTGTGAGCTAGCTCTATTGGTTGAGCGCAATGAGCTTCATACATACGATGTAGAGATTGATTTTATTCAATGTCTTTGTCAACTTTTTTTCAAATGAAAGAAGAATACACACACTTAGGTAGAGTCATTTTAACATAAAATCTTATAAACACTCATAGTTAAGATGGATTTAAAATATTAATTTTTTTATTTCTATCATATTCAAATATAATAAAATTTTAAAATCTCATTCTCTTTTCTTTCCAATAAAATCATTAACCTTAATCAATAATCAACAACATTATAACAATAGATTAACAAAACAAAAAAAGCATTTTAATATAAGATATTTATACCACAAATTCTTAATTAATAATCATCATTTTAATATAAAATCTTTAGATTAAACCAAGTTGATAGTCAACAACATTATTACAATAAATAAATAAATCATTTTAATATCAAATCTTTATACCATGAATAAAAAAATCATACAAACCATTAAGAATATCATGATAGTCCAAAGATCAAAAGATTTAGACCAAGTCAAAATGGCCTGATATTTAGACAATGACATTGATATCACTGTCTTTCTCCTAGTTAATCAATTTATTCAAGGTTTCATTGTTAGTCGGTCATAGAGGGTTAGCAGGATATTAGATAAGTCAAAAGATTGACGATTGACTTTGCTACTCGGTTTTTCCATGACCTCAATCTACACTCGGGTTACATATGCTAGGAGTAGGTCACAATTACATCATTTCAGCTGGGCAGGCATCAGCAGCAGAGAGATTAATTACATCATTTCAGTTTGTTCAATGGCTGCACCCAGTTTTAACACGAAGCCTTCATCATTACCTTATTGCCAGCCTCAAGCATGCTTAGAACGCGCTTTTTCCCTTCATGTGCGGAGGCTAACCTTGAGCGCTTTCGACGGCACTTGGTGGGTCTCGGGCAGGGATGGAATTTGACGGGTTAATGCCCGTCATGGGTCAATTTAGCCGTCAAATACCAACTAAGATTTGACGGAGACCGTCAAAATCTGAATTAGAATACATAAACCTTTCATATTTTGATTGTTAACGGCAATTTTGACGGGTGTTAGCCATTTGAAATTCCAACCCTGGTCCTGGGTGCAAATGGGTCGACAGATTAGCTTACTCCTATTTTTATCATCGATTCCCATGTTGGTTTAGTGGATTAGTAAATTTCTTTTCAAATGAAAAAAAAACAAAACACACACTTGTATCTTTGATTTAATTAATCAACATATTCACTTGCCCATATTGTAGCTTCATGTAATAGAAAGGTTACCGTCAAAGTTAACTATTGACTTTTAAGCTGTGTCCTTTCGATAACCCTTATCTACAATCATAAATACCCAATTCATGTTTGTGCACATGCATAAATACCCAATACACAACTCAATCAAACAAAAGAAAACATAATTATACCTTGATTTGTGGATCTTCACACTGTCTTCTTATGCTTTACCTTTCAAAACATCATTCAACATACTTCATATTTTGTCCTGTTGCAATAGTTTCATGTTAGGACCCATCAAATAAATTTATGTTTGTTTATGAAAATAACAAAACCAATCTAAATAAATACAATTCTATTACAATGTAAATTACAATACTATTCAACTATTCAAGTAAATTAATTGTTAAGAATAGATCACTTGATAAAATATGGATAACCAAAAATACTATGTATATAAGGCCATCGATCTAATCAAAACGCCATTTCTTGCCTCTTAACTATGGAAATGTTTCTCAACGCTATTTGTAACAAGTTCCAATGGAGGATTCAAATAGCAATAGTGGAAATTATACACTAAAATTAAAGAAATAGATGTTTTTTAATGTATTCTTCCTTACCATTCATTGAGCTCCTCTCCATTTCGAGAATAATTTAATATTCTCTACTAAACAGGACCAACCACGTGAAGGTGGGAGCTCTTATGGATCCTCTCGCCCCCCTCACATCACTCTCAACTCCCCAAACCCAATGAATCTACTTGCAAATAACAATTTATTTCACTATTTCACAATCCAAAAAACAATGCATCTACAATGCAAATAACAATGCATCTACTCCAAATTATTTCACTCAATAGTTGAAAGACGCTTTCATTAAATCATTCTTTAAATCATTCATTAAACCATTCAATCATTCAACAGCTGAAAAAACCATTCATTTAGTCAATGGCAAAAAAAAATCAGTAAACCATTCATTAAAGCATTCATTCAAACATCCATTCATGAAATAGAGGAAAAAACAATGAAATGTTTTTTTTTTATAAATAAGAATTACTCAAAATTTGTTTAGTCACTTCCTTTTTACTTTTCTTCTCTTTAAATATTTAGTTAGAGTCACATCTTCCGGAATCTGATCATGGGTCTCCCTACTAGTTTGCTTGCAAGGTTGAACTTCAGGTAAGGGGTGATGAATTTCCGCAATAATGTCAAAATATTTCATTAATATATTTATATTTTGATAAATACGAGTAATTCATTTAAAAAAAACATTACGAATGTGTGTTTTTACCTGCCATGGGCACATAAACATGTTCAACATTATCTTGTACAGGCCCAACCTATTTAGTGTTATCTGCATCTACATGCTCTGTAGTTGAATTGTGTAGAATTAGAATTAATGTTCATCATCTACAATGGTCTATAAAAAAACGTAGCACATTAATAAATTCATTACTAGGATGAGAAGCATGATCTTCGTTTGGTTGGTCATGTACATCCTCAACATGAACGAGATCATTACTTTCCTGCATAAAAAGGAATAAATAATTTATGTTAATTTATTTATAAGGAATAAATTGCATGAGCATTAATAAATTATCATTAAACTATACAGTTTTTACATACCTGGGCACCATATGGATCAACAAAAGATCATGCAGTATGCCCAGACAAGCTTCTACGGTGTTCAAGAACGACATCAAAGCCCTGTTCGAAACCAAACTTCATGTAATCCGCACTGGGAAATTCTTTGAACCGACCGGCCTTCATATTTGCATGATGTCATTAATTTTACATTTTTTTTCCAGAACGAAACAAAAATAATAATCTGTATGATATTTGGATGCAGATTCAGGTTTTGCGATACTTACATATCAGGCTGCCAAGTTCGAGTAACCACCAGGCCTAAGTTTGTGTTGGCCAATTTTTTCAATTCTTGCCTTGGTGCCCTTAGATGTGTCCGAGAGCCTAATTAAGTTTTTAAATATGTTAGTCGATGTACCAAAATTGATAAAAAAACTAGTAATAATAAGGCTTACCACTACATTTTGGAATGTATTGCATACCTCCTGTTCCAGCTGGTTATTAAATATACATCTATAAACCACTATTGTTGTTTCATCATTGCTCCCAATCAAGAACAAAAAAATAGACATGCCTTCTCTCCCTACATTAAGTCCATGTGCACATAATAAATAGGTTTGGTACTTCCTAACTTTCCTTTTGACAACAAAAGTGAAACATTAAACAATAGACTTCCTTTCAGCATCTTGCACAACTGATGGCTTTGATCGAACTGTATAAGTACTTTTTTCCCAAAGTAAATATTTTGAGACCTACAAATGAAGGGGAGCGAGATGAATGGTTGAAGGGATCCAATGGAGGATGAATTGATGCCCTGTTCTGCCTACCCAAAGGTCCTTTTATAATGAAGATTATCCCTAACTTATCATTGATTTGTAGTCTCATATTTTTCACCCATAATCCTCTAAGAAACAGAGTTTTATGCCCATCTAGTATGTATCTTCATGTCACAAATAGCTACCACCACAATAACAGAGTTGGGAGATTTCAAATAGGTACCGCCACAATAATGGAAGAAATCAGACTAGTTGCTATAGGAATTCTTGGAGGCATATTTCCCAGTGGTAACCTACAACAATCATATATATATATATATATAATCTATGGTGGTGAAGAGTGAACATTTCCAGATCTGCTACTTGCCACATTCGGGAATGAAAATAATGTTTTAAATACATTTATATCAGTTTGTAATATTTGCTAATTTATTCCTTTTAGCTTGTCATAATAATTCTTGTATTCCCATATTAATTTTCAACCCTAAGGTAATGCTAACTTGTTTTCCCATACTAATTTTCAACCCTAAGGCANTCCTTTTAGCTTGTCATAATAATTCTTGTATTCCCATATTAATTTTCAACCCTAAGGTAATGCTAACTTGTTTTCCCATACTAATTTTCAACCCTAAGGAAACCCTAAGGCAATCCCATAGTAGAAAGAACCAAAAAAGACTATTTCGCACAAATCAAAAGGCTCTTAAATTAACTATATCATGCCTTCCTCAATGATTTGATGAAACTAAGGGGATGGAAAAAGGGAAAGGAAACATCAAAGATCACTCACACCAGGGAATAATTCTAAAGCTAACCAGCTGTCTAAACCACAAAGGTCATCTTATCGTGTTAATTGTAAGAGGGGCAAAAAGAATTTGACATGGTAAAAATTGACATAAAATGTTCAAATAAAAAATGTAGGACATAAAAATACCTAGTACTTGCTTCAAGACCCAAAGCATAAACCATTAGATTCATGATTTTCCATTAATGGCCAAGTATTACCTAACCCAATTTCCAGTGAATTAATCACCTCACGGTCGAATCAAGATATTGGGCCAAGTTTATTATAAATTCCAAGAAGCAACCAATAGAGCAACCAAACANATGGCCAAGTATTACCTAACCCAATTTCCAGTGAATTAATCACCTCACGGTCGAATCAAGATATTGGGCCAAGTTTATTATAAATTCCAAGAAGCAACCAATAGAGAAACCAAACATCCACTCTATAGGATCTCCAAGAACTAACATCATTCAAGTGAAGGATGTATGCAGACTACTGTAGAAATTATATCTCTACTCATTCGATTTCCTACAAA
>LPNX010363215.1:0-27695 GCA_001517045.1 Pseudotsuga menziesii | reverse complement strand
TCCCACTTTTGAAGGGATCGATCCATCTTTTTAGGATTGATAGTTACTGTTAGTTAAGACATATTTTTGTATAAAGACAGATAGAAGATCTGTATGTAGCGGTTGGTTGCCTGGTAGTTTTGGGACTATGCTGGATGTATATTGAACCAGATTTCGCATAGCATATGCTCTTTACAGCTTCACAGGTTCTATTTATGAAAGTAATATAATGATGTTTTGCCATTGTAGTCTATGAATTGTTGTCTTTGATGATTCTTTTGCTTCTGTGGTCATTAATAATCCATGTTGTAATTCTCATTGAAGATAACAGTTATCTTTATTAATGAACAATAGCAGTTACACTTTATGTTTCAGGATCATAGAATCCTTGGTATGAATTGCTGTTTTGAATGTTATGCTATTTGAATTTTGGGATTTTCCTTGTTGCTATCACTGCTTTACCAGCCTGTTATACATTTCAATTTCTCTGTGAATACTTGTATTAAATTTTCTGATTATTTATATACATCTGTATGTATTCAACTGTCTATACCAGATTTGTTCAGTGTAAAGTGAGTCATGTTTAACCTATGAAAGCTCTGTACCATATGAAACTCAGCTAGTACTTTGTACCACTGTAAAGTATCTTAGCCTTAGGATTTGTTTTAGTTTATCTTGTGATTTGATTTTATTTTGATTTAGTCTTTATCAGACTTAAGATTTCCTTAAGCTTGGATCCCTTGTAGTCTAGGTCCAACTTTAGGGATAACAAAAGGAATAGAGAAGCATGGATAATAAAATACAATGTAGATCCATGTGATAGAGGACTCAAACTTGGACATAGCTACCAGACATACAACGTAGATATATGTCATACAGATGCAAATTTGAGCATAGCCATGACCATACAAATGTGGATCCATGCTAGATATACAAAACTCCATCGCAACCTAGGGAAAAGCAATGAGCGCTTTAAACAAATACCTAGGGTCTTCATCTTGTCTTCCAAAAAGTACGATTCTATCCATGTGATTACAATGATCTGAATTCAAACATGGTAGAAACCACTTGATTACCGGCCAATGATGTGAACCGTAAACAAGTACGAGGGAGATCACCATTAATGTCAATGATTCCCAATGTACTCTAGTACAATATACTAAGTGTGAATAGATGTCATGATGTTGAACACCCAGTTGATTCTATCGATCAAAGGTCAATGATGTGAACCTATGTCGAGAGCAAGAGAATCTGTCATTAAGACATACAGATCTCAAGGTACTAAATATTGTTTCGAAGACTATTTCTTAGATGATGAGCTGATGTCAACGGGAAAAATCTCGTCGAAGGAGGGCCATGATGAGTCCCACATCGACAACGTGAAACTCAGAATGATAGTTCTAGAATGATGTGAATGTAGTAACCATATGACTGACTCAAAGATACTGACACAAAGAATGTGTAGACTACAGAGGTAAAACTTCTTCAAATCCCCTTTTAACATTGGGTTATATGACAAAAATACTCAGCATCATGACTGAATGGGACAAACACACAATACGACAGTGGAAAATGCATTCTTTTTAAAGACTAAAAGGAGTGACATGACTCATGAAAGTGGATTATCGTGGGGACCAGCTGAATACCCAATTGACTGACATGATGTGCAGACAAGTGCCATGTTCAAAGGTAATGACAAACAACTGCCATTATTTACAAAATGATTCCATTCCCATTTACCCCATCATGATCAATGAGTGCCTATTTTTGGTTTTACGAGTTCAAAGAGTGTAACAAACACTTGAAATAGCTTGTCGGAAGACAAGTCCAGACTCATATGTTTTACGAACCTGGGAGAGGAGGGGTTCGTTCCCAAAATGGGTCTCTCAATGTTTAATTTAACGAGTCCACTAAAAGAAAACTCGGTATCATTCATGTTTAGAGAGTCTGAACGAATATGGAAGAAGACTCCAAAGGGGTCCTTTTTCGTATGATTTAGTCTCTAAGGCCTGAAAAAGTGTAAAATCATACCTTAGAGAACTCTTCCAGTCATGATTGGCTGGAGTGTTCCTTTTTTGTAAATAGTCCTATTCGAACCAAAAAAGAGATAACCTACCGTTGGACGGACGACTCTTCAAATACATTAACGAGCATGAAGAAGACAATATCGCTCGACGATATTTTCATATTTAGGGATCCTGAAAAGAGTTTAAAGACAACTCCATGAGGTTTCTTTACACAATTTCATATTTTATGAGCCTGGAAAGAATTGGAAATGGACTCAACGATCTTTTTGTGTTTAAGGAGCCTGAAAAAGAGGTGAAAATAAGACTCCATGATGCTTCTTTACACAATGTGAATTTTTTATGAGCCTGGAAAGAAACTAAAATGAACTCAGACCTTTGATACTAGGCTTAAAGAACGTGATCAAAGAGCTGTAATGAACGCTCATTGACCTTTTCCATTTTATGAAAGTGCAAAAAAGCCATAAACAAACTTCCAAAGCTTCTTACTATGGTTCTCTTATCCGGAAATCAACTCAGAAACAAGTGTTAAATGCATTTATAACTAGCATTAAGGGATTACGAGAGATAAACTTTGACTAAAATATTATTTTATATAAAAACTATAGTATGTCAGACCCAAAAATGCCTATATAAGTCATGTAAATAGTAAAAAATCAAATAAATTCACTATTTACCCATACTGGAGAGCACTTGGAGCATTTTCTTAGCCATATCTTTTGCAGCTGATACCGGGAGTTTCCACCATCTGTTTTGATCATTGTTAGTTGCAGGTAATAGCTAACACCCTATTATTTCATTTCATAGTGTTTATTTTGAGTTTTGGTGGGGTTTTGGGATCATATGGCAAGCCCTAAAACCTTAAACACGGGCACCGCGGATACCCCTTGTGGGATACGCGGTACCACTGGAGAACCACGCCTATAACACACTTGACAGGTGGTGCCACCACCTATATCCAATGGTGCATAGGTGGTGTCAGCCATGGAGACTTTAAACTCATAGCATGAGCAATAATAAGTCATTCTTTTGATTTTTAATGATTAGGAATGATTCTAATGCATACTATGATTGTTTTTTACAGGTCTTGGTTGCTCAAAACATGGTGATATGGAAAGAAAGAACACATGACAATGATGATGCCTTTGCAGAGAGAAATGCAGGTTGTATTGCAGCATTATGGGACTGCGAGATCTTGAAGTTCTTCCGGACCCCAAGCATGGTGTCACATGAGCAGTTACTGGAACACATACTGCAAATGTGGAATCCAGAGCAGTAGTATTTCGAGGTGGGGGCCCATATTCTTACAGTGGAAGTAGAGGATATCTACTTCTTGACTGACAGGTTCCCGTGGAGGAGATATTACCACTTGAGATATTATAGATTATCACTGTGCTCTAGGGATGAGCACATCAAGTAAGAAGATCCCCGCTAGAGCAGTGATGGATGGGCCCCTATGGAGCATCCTATTTACTATGTAGAGGGTGGCCGAGAGTCAGGGTGTGCACTAGGCTTCTAGGGCACACATGTTGTATGCCATAGAGGCCATGGCACCCACAGTGTTCAACTGGGTAGAATCCATGCTTCCAATATTCAAAGATCAGCTGACTAAGTGTCGGCAGGGAGAGCTAATGCAGTTTGTCTTTGGCTCCATTTTAGTCTGCTTCTTCTTCGATCGGGTTCCACAGATGAGACCTCAAGTGATCTTCTAGAGTCTGGGTCCAGGTCATGGATCGTACAGGAGCAGGTAGGGGAAGGGTGAGGTTCAGTGATCTATTCTTCAAATGGCTCCGAGATTAGATCCTCATGGTTGAGGATTATTCTTACGCAGGTAAGGACTTCATCGTAGATCTTGACCTACCACTCCCACTTGGCGGACAGTGGGGCGACATCGGTAAGAAGCAAGAAACCCTAAAATGGATGAAATCTTTTTATGTTTTTTGATGTTTTATATTTTTTATGTTAAGTGACAAGACCTATATATTCTCATGCAGATGTTGGAGCAACACGACTTGGAGGAGAATCTCCACTGGATAGGCGAGCTGGAGCCCGCTTTGTGCCATAGGGTGATGATATCACTGGGGAGCTATAGGAAAACCTGGAGAGGTTGACCTTGGATATCCTAGATGCTGACATTGATGACCTCTCGATGAGATATCAGAGATCCACAGTGGGAGTACCAGGGCGATTCAGTAGGATGCTACATAGGGTAGTTCGAGCAGTGATGTGCTATCATGAGCACCACTAGTGTATGAGATATGTATTGAAAGATGACATCTTCAGGATTTTGTATGATGATTTTTACTGAAATCCTACATGATTTAGATGAGGTCTCGAGACCTATTTTTTGTAAACTTTTTCGTATATATATATATATATATACATACATATTTTTACACGATGTTTATATGTTTCAAATGGAAAATTCATTTTCTATTAGTTTTTTGTGTATTTGAATGTTTATTTACAATGTACCATGTTTGATTTTGATGTCATGAATGAGAAATATGATAATATAGGATGTAATTAGCTAATGAGTCAGTAACTACATTATGTTCCCTAGGGATATGCCTATAGGTAATGGTTTCAAATGATCTTTCTAGAAAACGTACTCTCTGGAAGAGGCGAAGGAGCACCGAGTTTCTAATGGTGTAAACATGGTTTAAATGACAAACCATGAGTTGTGAGTCCATCAAGACTACCAGATCATGAACATATTGGGAGGCAGCTTCAGTCAGAAGACCGATGACTGCTTCATACTCAGTGATGTTATTAGTAGCGGGACCTATACAAACCACTTTTGAACTGATCAAATCTTCAGCTAGGGAATAGAGGACCCAAGCAGCCGAGGAAAGATTCAAGGTGTGGCAGCAAGCACCATCAGCGAAGCTGTAGAAATCCATCTTCATGACCAAAACATGGTATTAACAGATGTAGACACTAAACTCAAAACCATCTTGAAAATACTAAAAGAACACTGAAAGACAATCAATATACATATATACAAGATACTATCCAAGAAAGACCTAGGAATAGTACCTTTTTAGGTACAACCCATTGCGAGGTTTCCCCAAAGGGATTCCATCATAATCAATGAGCTCATAAGCTCCTTTCTCTAACACCTTATAAATAACGAAAGGTCCATACCACATGGACTCAAACATACCCTTCCCTAGTTTGTCATATCTCTGATCATAAGTCAAAACTAGGTCACCCTTGTTAAAGACACGAGGTTGGATGGATTTTTCATACTGTGCCTTGACGCATTTCTTATGTGCCTCGTTATCCAAGGAAGCATCTCTCTAAGTCTCCTCAAGGTTACTCAAGTACAAAAATATTTCTTCCTCCGTGGAAGTGTCTAGGAGAAGTTCGACGGCAAGTTGTAAGGATGGAATCTGACATTAAATCAGTAAGATAACTTCGAGTCCATAGATAAGCTGGAATGGTGTGAAACCAGTGGTTGTTTTCACAAAAGTTTGATAATCCCACAGAGCGGAGAAAAGAATGTGGTGCCAGTTGGATTTATGATCTCCGACCATCCGACGAGGCATATTTTTCAAAACTTTGTAATGGCCTCTACCTGACCATTAGCTTGTGGATAATACGACGTAGAGTTTTCATGGAGAAAACCTATCTTGGAACTCATTTCCTCCATCATTTGATTATGGAAATAGGATCCGTGATCAGTAACGATGGACTGCAAAACTCCAAATCTAGCTATGATATGATTGAACAAGAAGAGAGCAGTAGTCTTACCATCTTTTGCAGATGTAGGCATGGCCTCAGCCCATTTTGTGAAATAATCAAGGGATACGATGATGTAACCATGCCCCCCAGCTAAGGTAGGCTTACAATGCATGAAGTCAATCCCCCATTTGGTGAATGGGCCAACGACAATGACGGGGTGTAGCGGAGCTGGATGGGTGCGCTTTTTAGGATAAAAGTTTTGATAATGTGGGAATTTATTAACAGCCTAATGATATTCTTTGAAGATAGAAGGCCAGAAATAGCCAGCGTGAAGGATTTTCTGGGTTGTAGCCATCCCAAATAAGTGACCGCCACATGCTTCAGAGTGGCAATCATTTAACACATGTTTAGCCTCCTCATGGGTGAGGCATCACCGGAGAATTGAGTCAATCCCACGTCTATACAAGGTATCATTTAGGATGAGATAGTAGTTCATGTGGTGACGGATATGGTGGGGATCATCGTGGGATAAATGTGGCTGAAATCATTGTGTTTGGAGATAAATAAGCAAATCTCTATACCAAGGATTGGTAGTGCTAATCATGAATAGGAATTCAACCATAAATGAATCACTAGGCTAAGATTCTGTCGAAGCACAGGGAAGATCACACATAAGTTCGGCAAAGACCAAGGATTTATTTGATGTGGCTTTGGAAAATTCCAGATCAAACTCCTAAAGTATGACTATCCAATAGGAGTAATGGCCCTGAGCACCTGATGAGTTAGGATGTAATACATCAGGTTCTGGTCTGCCAATATGGTGGTAGTGTGGAGCAGAATGTAGTGACAAAACTTTTGTACAACAATGACTATGGCCAATGCTAACTTTTCCACATGTGAATAGTGAGTTTTGAAATCCATGAGATTCTTACTGGCATAATAAATCATGTGCTCCTAATTGTGGATATTTTCCTGCCCTAAAACCATGGTGATGGTAGTAGTAGAGACAAAAATATACAAGAGAAAGTCCTTTGAATAATCCGGGGGGTGTATCATGGGTGAATGATTTAGAGCATGCTTAAGATTATCAAAGGTGCATTGGGCATGGTCATCCCAGAAGAATGGAGTGTTATTCTTGAGGAGACACATATAACCGTGCGTTTTCTCTGCGAAATTGCACACGAAACAGCGGATAAATTTTTCCTTCCCTTGCAAACTTTGGAGTTCAAGGAGATTAGTTGGGGCTGGTAGATCTAAAATAGCAGCAATATTTCAAAGGATTGATCCAGATTCCATCCTTGGATACCACAGAGCATAGAAGAAATCCCATCTCAACACAAAAAACACATTTATGTGGATTGAGATATATATTATAATGACGGCATCTCAGGAATATGTCTCTAAGATGACCAGGGTGGTCCTCCCGTCACTGTGTATGAGCAGGGAGGTCGTTAAGGTATGGTTCAACAATATGTTTAATATCGTGAAATGCATAGGACATCACATGCTGGAACGTGGCTCCAACATTTTTCAAGCCAAATGGTAAATTCTTATATGCAAAGGTTCCCCATGGGAAAATGAATGCTTTCTTATGCTGATCGAAGGGTAATATCTCAATCTGATTATAGCCAGAGAAGCCATCCATGAATGAAAAGATGACACTTCTAGCACAGTTGTTGATAATATGATTGATGTGTGGGGTAGGAAAGTTGTCCTTGGGATAAGCTTTATTTAAATCCATAAAGTCGATATAGACTCTAATGGTGCCCTGCTTTTTATTGACATGGACAATGTTCGATACCCATTCCATCAGGGGTACAGGATAAATAAACCCAGCTTTGAGAAGTTTCTCAATTTCAACTTTAATAGCTACGGCCTTCCAAGGATGGAATTTCCTTAGTTTTTTCCTGATAGGTTTAGCCATGGGATAGGTTTTAATCTCATGGATCACAATGGATGGGTCAATCCCCAGCATCTCTTCATAGGACTAGGTAAAAATATCATGGAATTCTTTAAAAATTTCCTTGTATGCTTTAGATTCATCTGCCGAGCAATTATTCCCAACATGAATGTGCTCGATAGTATCAGGCTTGGCTCATATGTCAATCGGATTCATCTAAGTAATGTTGCAAAGGTTTCCTTTAGAATTTGTATCTTGCAACAATATAGGACTTTGGGGTACGGTGAAAATATCAGTAGGAAACGAGGATGTAAAATCATGGCTAACCGGACTGGTGTTGGGGAGGAAAATGGATCTATGATGGTGATCCTCCCAAATGGGCTCATCCATATTCATGATCTCCATAATGGAATCATTGGAAGGAAAAGTCTCAGAGAGATAATCTAGAACAGGAAGAGAAGGTTCTAACCAGTATGGCAAATGGTAAGGATCCGAAGCCACTAGATGAATATCATTCATGTGATCATTAGAAAATGTTTGAATGTTGTTATACATAGCTTTGTGTGGACTCAACAAGGTGGAATCAACAAATTTTTTACCCTTAGGCTCATAATCAAATGAGGCGATCATATGGACTATCGCGGTATCTGTGCTAGGAGGAGTGGATGGAAAATCCGCATAAGGGATGAATCCTTCAACATGCCTACCCCAATCGATTGGTAAGAAGGAGGGGAATGGCCTAACATGGGGATGTTATAAGCCGTGGAGGTAGTAACATTCAACATACAAAAATCAAGCTGATCAATAGTAACAATTCTCCCTAGATGCATAAATTGGACTGTTCGAAATACTATTGAGGTGACAGCAGTCATGGCATAGAACCAATTTCTTCCTAGAAGGAGGTTGTAATGTAAAGGGGCATCTACCACTTCTACTTGAATGGAAACAGTTTTACCTCCCAGCTCGACCGCTAGGGCTGATATGATACCATGGGGTTGGAAACCCTATCCATCAAAGGCCTTGAGGGTAATAGGTGATGTTACAAGCTTGGGAGAGCCGAGAGCCTTCCAACAAGTTAGAGATAAAACCAAGGTTGAAGCTCCTTCATCTAGTACTGTTCGAAAAATTTTCTTTCCCACTACTTTCATAATGATCTGAAAAGCAAGTTTATGAGGTAATCTAGGCTTATAGTTCTCAACAATGAAATGAATCAAGTTAGTGTTATACGGGTCTAAAGCTTTTAATATTGTCAACAAGTTTTTGCGCTGTGTAGGGCAACTTTGGAGTACTTCTAAGGTAGACATCACACAAGGTGCCTGAGCGAGATCTTCAACCACATTATAAAATTGAGCAGCTCGAGCATTGGGATTAAAGACAACCTTTTGAAGAGTACTCTTAGGTGGATGCAAAAGCATGTCCAGAGTAGGATTCTCGATAGATAAGGGGACAATAGACGAGGATTCTAGAGAACTAGTAGAGGGAGTTTTCCCTGAAGAGGAATGATCTTCTTTCTTATTTGCAGGTTTGTCATAATTCTGACTTCGAGTTTGCAGATTCATGGTATTTGAGGACATCATACAAATTTCCTCTGATGAACTAGAGTTGCCCTGATTAGACATGTGGTTTATCAGTTGTTGTTGAGAGGGAAAATGATCTGTAAGTACTGCAAGTGCGGGATTGGACTTCAGAAACTGGGAGATTTCGTCATGACAAGGACACTCCTTTGAAAAATGGTCACCCCCACATAGCAAACAAGGATATTTTGCCTTCCTTTTCCCTTTGTCATTATCACTGTTGGTTGGTCTTGGAGTCTCCTGTTGGTTTCCAGGTTTTTTATTTCTATTTTTACCTTTCTTTTTATTATTACCCAAGGTTTGAGTACTTTGAATAGAGTTGACCTCGACGGAAACCTTAGGAGTTGAAGGAGTAGGGGTGGCAGTTTGGGGTTGTTTGGCAGGTTTCGTTGTAGATGGGGACTGGATTGAACCAAAAACCCCATCAGCAGGTGCTTCTGCTCGTGGCTTAGCGGGATTGGTGATAGGGTGAGGAGCTTGAGGAATCAGGTCATAAAGAGTTCCAGACTGGGAATAAACCAAATCTAGATACTGAGCCCAATTGATAGCATGCTCTTCAGTAACGGCACCGCCCATAGCCACATCTCGAGAAATAGGAGGCAACAAGGATTTGTTAAACCAATCAGGTAATAACTGATCCAGAATAGGGAACTTAATAAGCCTTCTCCACCTTCTCCACTCATGAATGTGATCGAATATGTGGGTGGAGGTGTTCTGTCATAGAGAAGTTAAAATATCATCCTCATTTCATAATGAATAGGGAGTTTCAAGTGTGTAATAAACATGGTTTCCAATGAGCCAAAATACACAAACGAATGTTGTGGGAGTTCAATGTACCACTTCGTGGTTGTACCGGTCAAAGTTCACTGAAATAGTCGTAATCAAACGGAGTCATCCATGAGGGAGTTTGAAGAAAACCACACATGGAATGTCATAACATGGTTCTTCAGATCTTCTCCCTTCTTTCCATCGAATTTTAGAATATCCGATGGTAACTTTACCAGAATGGGAGGCCACGAGGGATTGTGTTGAATAGGGTCATTAATCAACTTGGACAATTCAGGCAAGTCCAAAGTTGCTAGGAAAGGTAACTGCTGATTGGGTTGCACATACTAGTAATATTGATATGTCATATAATTACCAGTAGGACCATAAGTTGATTGAAAAACAGGTTGCTGTGACGAAGAACTAATGAAAAATATACCTGCAGGGGGTTAATTTCCAAGATCAGGACCTCTAGGATCATTAGAGCCTCCTGGAGGAGGACCACCAGGGCCACCAGGACCATCGAGACCACTAGGACCACCAGGACCACTAGGACCACTAGGAGGCAAACCACCAGACCCTTCAGAGCCACTAGGAGGTAAACCTCTAGAGCCTCCGAAACCACTAGGAAAAGGGCCATCAGACCCTCTAGATCCATAAGGAGGAAAGCCACGAGGTCCCCCAGGACCACTAGGACCACTAGGACCAAAAGGAGGAAATTTTCCAAATCCTCCAGGACCATTACGCCCTCTAGGGGGAGGACCTCCATAAGGCGGTCCTTGGGCACCTCCTGCAGTATGTATAGGTATCCCTCCCATAGTTGGCATATAAGACCAGTTGGGTTTCTTCCATGGCATAAAAGTGTTACTAGGGAATGGAATTCCATCATAAGGCATTCCTGTAGGATTGGATGGATGATTACCTATAGGTATTTGATAACCATAACCTCCAGAATTCGGAACGGTTATAGGTTATTCCCCCAAGGGCTGACCTGAACTAGATGTGGGATTAACCACATTAGTATGGGTGGGAGGGACATAAACGATAGCTGGTTCTATGTTATAGGTATTCCCTTGACTAGGTACAATTCCAGTGCCAGATAACGTAGGTCATGCCAGGGGTTGGCCCCTGGCACTAGAAGGTACTGATGAAATGGGAACTAAAGGTTGGGCCATAGGCACAGAAGACCTAGGAGGATTAGGAATAGACATAACATGAGAGGTGATAGGGGTGGTAATTTGACCTAGGTTGCGTGGTGTCACTGCATGATCTATAATCGGTTCAATGGGTCTCATAGAATCGGCAAGTGAACAATATCCCACAGGAACAAATGTGGAACATGATGGTGTCAGGCCTAATAGTTCATCTATTTTCTTGTCAATCTCTTGTGCACAGAGAATGGAAGCATGATATTTCCTATGTTCTTCTTCATCTTCAGAAGAGTTTAAATGGGTGCCAAATGAGGCAATGGCCTTTCCTATAGAGGTATCCCAAAATAGAGCATTGGACCATAATCCAGATGGGTTGTATCGTCAACATGACCTTCCATGGGAGAATGGAACAAGGTATTTCCCCGAGAAGGTTGTTGGACCAAGGGAGGTGAGTGTGAAGAATATGGTACTCCACTTTCTACAACCACATTATCTCCCACTTGGGAGGTGGTAGCAGCTCCTTGGTCGATAGCTTCCATTGGATTCTCTCCTGAACCAGGAGTAAAATTAGGTGGCAAGCCCCATACTCTTCTAGAATTTCTTAACTCAACCAATTTGTACAGTTCCTATCTAACCTAGGGTATGAAAATCTAGAAAACACACCAAAAAAATTTCCCTACACAAGCTAAGGGCAAAACAAGCACATTTAAAATGATAGGAGGAGTTCAAAAAGTGAGGTCTCTCACCAAGATTGTCAAGAAGGTTCCACTTGCGATACACATCGAGGGTATGTGTGTATTAATCTCCCCAAATGTTGTTTTCGGTGTATGGCTCCAAGCAAGATGGCCGAAGGGCTTTTCTCAGATGGATAGGGTATCCTAGTGGGGTCTCTCGATATACTCAAGGTACGTGGGAGCTCGAATCAATAGTAGTGCTGTCTAATACATAACCGTACACAAGGGTCCTTTCGATATAAAATTGAGTATGTGAAGTACCTTTCTTTATACCTCAAGGGTACGTGAAAGGCCGTTCGATATACCGACGGTACATGGAAGAACCACGTGAGTCTCGGGATGTAATGCAGACAAATAACGACAGCTCCATGGTTAACGACACCCGAACACATCTCTAACATTGATACATAAATTTTAACCTATAACTACCATTAATTTTAAAGTGGATGGTTAGGTGAATGCATGATGTTTTGACAGAAAAGTAAAACCATGCAGTATGCTTGTGCAAATATTTCACTTTACCGTTCAGTATGCTTACTTACGGGAGAGAAAGAGAGTATTTTCTTTTGTTTTAAAACCAAAAAAGAATTCCAAACAACAGTCTTGAACACAAAATTAAAGACAAGCAATATTTTTCCAAATTTATTTCTCTTTTCTAAAAGCAATAAGAAGGGGAAGAATCTCTTTTCCTAAAATAAAAACAAGAAGCACACTATATGCAAATGCACTCTATTTTTTCAATTTTCTCAAAACATAAGCAAATATAACTTAAAACTACCATATTTTTTATTTTGATTGAGATAGTTCTAAATGCATAAGAGATGAAAGAACATGAATATCCTAAAATCTTGTAAAGCCAATCAGAGAACCAATGTCCAACGCTCAATGATGATAACCTAGTCTTAGTAAAAAAAATTCTTTTTTAAAGGAAGGAAAAATAAGTTTACTATGCAAAAAGAAATGAAACCTAGAAGATAATCTAGTGTTCTTCTTCTAGTATATATAACAAAAATGAAAAGAGATATCCCCAACACCCTAATATTTTCAGAAAACAAGAAATCCTTTCACAAACACAACCAATAAGCATAGAAGCAGATGAACAATCAAAAAGCCTAATCTAGCTTTTAAATTTCTGAATCAAACAAATCTTAAACCATAAAATTTTCAAGCCACAAGCATAAGATTCTGCCACACAAGCCTCACAGTGCAAGACTAAAAGCAACACAAGTCAAATTTTTACAAAAAAAAATGAGGAAAAAGGGCATTGGAATGATGCCTACTTGGCACCGTGCTTCTTAGGTGTTGACAGGGCAGTTCTATCCCAGCATCACTTCTTGCCAATGGGATATAGGCGGTGGCATCGTGTGCTGCCTACTCTGTTCAAACAGTGGCACCACTCCTCGTACCCTGCATAGGCACGGTTCCCTATAGAAGATCAAAACACAAAGAGAACGATAGATCAAGTCAAAAAAGGACTAGATCAAGGCAAAAAATGCTAGATTGAGTATGGAAACATAGCATAAAAGTTTGAAATGACTCACATCTAAACATATCTAGAATTTTCAAACCCAAATTGACTAAGTCAAAAAGCAGATATGACTGAAGAGAGTTGGAGAAAGAGCCTAGATTTGGACAGGAGTTGAGAACTGAAAAATATCATAACAAATGATACATATATCTATTCCCTAGCAGAGTCACCAGATTTGTTAGCTGGAATATTTCACCTTCTACAAAGAGTAAGGTGTTCCACTGGTCTGAATGGTTCAGATCTAGAACAAATGAAGGACAGAGGTTGAAGACCCTCCATGGACCTTGTAGATACCTGGAATGTGATTCTTTGATAGTAACCCTGTGTACTTGCAATCAACTTAAACACACAAACACACCAAAGCTGCCAGAATATAATCTACTGATCCATGTTAGTGACTAAGGAATATAGCAACATACATGTGAAATCAAACAACAACAATAATGTGGGATAAAAATCAACTTGCATTAAGATAAAAATTAAGTTTACAACCAAGCCTTATTGTTGATATGCATCTCCATGAAACCAATCACTCTCATCCCCATAAGCTACGAATCTAGCTTTCTATGCTTTGCAATGGCTTGGGCCAAGTGATCAATCCAACATCATAACAATACCTTAAGAGTTCTCCCCTCAACCATGGATATGAGCTTGTATTTATAATGCTCAATGGATAGATATGGTTGAGAGATTAGTGGATGAGGTGGCCTCTAAGATCCTAGGACGAGGGATCTCGAGCTCAACTGACCCACAATGATAGGAATAAGGGAGGACATGAGGCTCATCATCTAGAAGCCTCGAGAAACTTCTCTTTTTTTCTTTTTACCCAGGGTACTGTGTTTCTCTTTAAATGACAGAGCAGTTCTGGTAAGAAATGCTTATGGACTAAGGGTGTCAAAACCCTGAATTTTCACAAAAAAATAAAATTTTGAGATAGCATAAAATGTTACAGTTGCAGTTAGATAACTGCTAGCATCTATTATAAGATATGAAATAGACAAATAAAAGTAACCAATTAACTTTAACATATAAAAATTAATGTTGTTTTAATTTTGATATGTGATGTAAGTAATCTGCATTTGATTAATTAGTTCTTATGATGGTTTAAATGTCAAGTAGGTGAGGAGGCATTTTCTAGTCGGGGCTTACTTAGCAACAGCTAACGTATCTGGATTTTCTGCATCTTTACAGGCTTGACAGGTAAATTTTGACCCATTTAAAAGTTTATTAAGGCTTTTTAACCAGATATAATTCTTTAGCATAGAAATATACTGCTAGTATAAAGATTCTGCTTAGAAGACTCAAGAATCCGCAAGGTAAAGTTTTGTTTCTTTTATTTGATTCACAATACTTTTTTAATTAGTCTTGGTATCATAGAGGTTATTAATGTCACCCTATTGTTTGTCTCTTATCAGTAAGATATTTAAGATAGATAAAGATTTATTTTTAACGTTACTCTAATTGATTTCCAGTTTTAGAAAATCTCATGATAATAGTTCATAAATCCTCCTTAGACATAAGAGTCTACTGCTATTATCATCATAACAATTAAAACATTGCTTATCAATGTATAAATGGACTTATGCCCTTCGGAACATAAGCATTAAATATTTTTCTTAACTCTATTTCAATTAGGACTCCACATGGTTAAAATTATTAGCTTATCATCGTGATTGGAAATCCCATTTTCTTTATGACAAACATTATGCGATGACTTCACATTAACCTACTATCTACTGAATTGTAAAAGTAGTGCAATAAAATCCTAGATAGCTTATTATCTTAAACTCTAAATTCTAACTTAACCTTGATCGAATTTGACTTAGAACTTGGTAAGCACTGTGGAGTTCAAAGATTATGTACCTGTAGGTTCTATATCCTACATCCAGTACTTTAGATTCCTTTTTGAGTGAAGGAACTATTATTGTGTACAAGTGTTATTATATTTTTATATGCCATATTAGTTTAATTCTATTCTTATGACTTAACCATTCATAGCTTATGAATATAATACCAATTTATTTAAAGAATTTTAAAACATAATCAAGCTTATACTAACCTCTTAATCTTTTCATTACCAGTTTGATTATGAAAGGTTATAAGAATCCTAACATCATTGGCACTGAATTCATAAACAAAGCTTTTGGGAAACAAGGGCATCAAAATCATATGTAAATCGGTTCTTTTCCCAAGATATTTATAAGGTTATACATTATATTTAAACGTTGGAAAAACCTTTGTTCAAAGTCGAGGCTTGACTTGTTTGGCAATGATATGGTATTGAATTTACATTAAATTACAATATCATTACATGCATATAGTAATTGATTATCAATTATTTGGTTCGATTGTTTGCAGTGATAACTATATAAAAGAACCCACTGAGAGGTAAAAATATCTAAGTACACATGGAACTCTCTTTGCCATGCAAATCATGATTTAAAAGTCTTCGATGCAACCCTAGCTCTTCATTGTTTTGTCGAGGGTTTGGTCTCTGCATGGTTTGGGTTTTACTGCGGACATTGAGGGCTCACAGTTGCTTGCCTCCAGCTCCACTGTCTGCACAATAACTTTGAAGAGTTGTTGTTTAGAGTGAGAGTTTATTCCATAGCTCATGAATGAATAGTTTTCTGCAAATACTTTGTTGTGCATGTGGGTTGTTTTACACAGTTGATAGTTACAGGGTTGAAGTCATGGTTTTTTCCACTACCTTGACTTGCTCTTGCTCCTGTTGACAGTGTATCTTGCATGGTGTGCCCTCTGTCATCTTTGTCACTATGAAAATGAGGGTTTGGATTCTCTTTACGCTGGTTGCAGTGTTGTTGTTCCTTCGTGGCTCCGTCATCTTCACTTCCAGGTGAATACGATAGTTGTTATGCTTGAGGTTTCGATCTGCCTACTTCTTGACCTCGGTTCCCATAGTTCAGGTAACCATTGTTTAAATAAGTTTCCAGCTATGAATAAATTATGATTTCAATGCTATACCCAAATTTTAATTATACTTTGAATTTTATTTTGCAGGTGACAGTTCGCATAACCCTTGGAAGGAAACACTTCAAAAATTGGACCGACGTTCTGTCTCCGGGTAAGCCCTGGATACCAATGGCTCTCCCGCTTGTGCAGACCTTAGGGGACAATTTCTAGATGGAAGAAAATACGGCATGGTTGTTACCCAGTCTTGGGTTGTTGTTCTTTAGTTTACTAGTTTTTGGTTTTTGTTTAAACCCTTGCTTTCAGCAGGGTGACTCCGACACAATGCCGTGACTTGTAAAGCTTTCTTCTTGTATAAAAAAGGATTTTATAAAATGTAGTTTTAATACTTGGTCTGCTGTTTTTTGTTATTTAAAACCTCATATTACAATATGGGTGTATTGGCTTAACACTGGTTTTTGTACTCTGTTTACGTTTAAATCCTTACGGCCTATCATGCAATACACAATTCTTTTGAAAACATAAAGGTTTCCTTTTGAGCTCGGACTTAGTTTACCCTAGAGTTATTTATATGAATATTTATCTTAATGTTGTTTATGTAACTCTGTGTACTTAGATTTATTATCTTATTCGACTGTGTAATAATATGTATTGTTTATTAATTGCTTTAAACTTTTGTTAATGGTTTTTGGACTAGGGTTAAACTATTTGCATCAGGATATAATTTATAATTTTTGTTATTTGCTCAGAAATATGAGCTAGGTTTCTCCTTCGAATGAAACCCTGGTTAAAGAATTCTTTAGTTTTTGTTAAGTGAGCTCTGCTACTTGTAAAACAAATATTATTTTGAATAAGTATTATTATTAGAGTGTAATGGGTTTTCTTAAATTTTTATTTTAAACAATTAATTGCTAAAAATACTATGACTAGTAAGTAACAATTTGTTTGTTTATGTTTGTATAAAAAGATCCAACAAATGGATTATAACTTTGGTTGTTTTTATTAGAAACAAAAGTATTGTTAGACTAGGGTTTCGACCCGATAGTTTTCTTTTGCAGAAAATAAACCTGTTAGTATTTGTAGTACAGTTCTTACATAGATATGTAATGTTAATTATTTATCATATTCTTATTGTTTTGCTGAATTGTTAGCTAGGGTTTTATTAGAATTATTCGTAAGCATTATTTTAGTAATGAGTCTATTTTTGATAAAGAATCATACTTTTCCTAAAACCCTTTTTATTTATAGTAACTATTGTCTTAGTTTGGTTAACAAAATAAATAAATAAACTAAGTAAATATAGTTTCTTTCTTAATACCAGAATTAATTTTTCATATCATTTTCCTGAGTTAATAGTATCTGTTAGTCTTTAAACTATTATGATTACTAAATAAACTATATACTTATTAATTTATGCCTTTGTTGTACTGAAAGTAAACAAGTAGTTTTAGCTGTATTTCTTCTACTGCATAAGCAGCAGGTTACTAAGTAAAATACGAAGAAAATAAATATGTAACATAACACAGTTTTCCATCCTGCATGTTCTAAATTCAAAAAGATAACAATGTATTGTGTGTAAGCATAACCTATTTTCTATTAGAGTATTTATTTATAAAAATATCCTTCTACTTGTGCTGAGTTATTGCTATTTCGTTTCTAAAGTACTTACATACATAAACTGGTTAATAATAAACATATATAAATAGGTTATTTGTCTTTTCTGATAATAATATACATACAAAAATAAGTTACTCTGATAGTATGAAATGCATAATACATCTATTCATTTCAGATTCCTATCATATCCTTCATCTATTCTAAATACACTGCCTTTGCTGGAGTACGGTCGGGTCCTTCCAGATGTGGAAAAACATAGGTTAGGATTTTTTTTTCATCTATTTCAGATTCATTTTTTTTCAATAAACTAAAAGATTACTAACTCTAACAGTTCACAACTAACATTTAACATTCATTAATCAGTCAGACTCACATTTAACCATCTAATACAGTAAAACAAAAAGATTGTAGAATCTGATTAAGCTGGAAAACAACATCATTAGGAGGCCTTTCCTCCCTACCAACTCCTGGAGTGCGCTCAAACAACGTCTCCTTAGGACCCCCAAGCCTGTTCCTGGTCTCCTTGGCTGAGAACTGGTGGAGCAAGCAAACAATAGAGTAGTCCAATGAATCAGAAATCACTCTACACTCAGCAGTAAGATCCTTCAGCTGAAAAGCTACACTAGATCACTTAGCAGTTAACCCCTCAAACTATTTCCACAAATTCCCTCACCATTGAATTTCTTTGAAGTACATTCACCTGAATGAATACTTCTCTATAATGAGCAGCCCCAGCTCTCTTCAATGGGAATTTTTATAAAGGTTGCCTAGGTCTTTTGGGTCAGTTCTCATTAATTGAGCCACCTGCTCTGATCCCACTTTCTTAGGGGATCATGACCCCAAATGTAGGGAGGTTGCCACCTGCAACATTTGGAAATGTTTGAGGATGCTGCCACATGTATGTTTTCTCTCCACCCAGTCTCCTCCACCAACTTGACCAATAAACAGTCTTTTAACAGCTCTCCTAAGCTGTTGTCTCCACGTTTATTTATTTATAATTAAGATATTCAGAATTACATTCAATATCCTTGACTCTGCTAAGTCATCAATTACAACTTAACTTAAAATTTTACATAATTTCTTTAAATAAAATCAAATAAGATAATATTATTTTTGTAAAACTGGGGCATGTGACAAAGGGCCATAAATGGTGGCACCTCTTGTGGACAACAAGGGATAGGCAGTGTGAACAAGGTCCCACTCTTGGACAACAGGGAAACCACAGTGCTGAGCATTGTTTGTGAAATATTAACAAACAGTATGAATTTCCACTCCAAGTGCTGGGATTCAGGGCAAGTAGGTATGTCAAAGGTCTTATCACATGATGGTGACAGGATTTTGGTATAACATTTGTATTCTTGGAAAGCTTGGTTTAGTTATACTATTTGGGAAAGTTTTGGTTTTGAAACAAAATTGAAAATAAAATACTCTCTCCTTCCCATAAGTAGGCATGCTTTGAATGGTAAAGTGAAGAATTTTCCTATCATACTTGCATGGTTTTAATTTTCTATCATAACTCCATGCATTAACCTAACTGTTCAACTTAAATTAACAGTAGCTATAGGTTAAAAATATTAGTAACTTGAGTGATAGGTTAGATACATGTTCCTACGTCGTAAAAAGTAGGAGTTGTCGTTTATTGCCTGCGTTGTGACCCGACACTTGTGTGGTTCTTCCATGTACCGTTGATATATAGAATGACCTTTCATGTATTAGGATTATTAATCCTCCCTTGTCCAATTTGGTAATATGTCTAAGTCAGGAGTCATGTCTAAATTGGGAGTCCATCTAGTCTATTTTTAGTCACTAGCACCATTGGGTCCACTTGGCCTAATTGGGGCACATGTTTCAGTTACTAAAGTGTGGGGAACACTAATTGAGGCCTACTACCATTGATTGCACTTGCATGCATCAGTTTAGAAGCCTCCTAGACCAATCCCTACAATTTAGGAGCCACTGGGAGTGCTGATACAAACCAAGGTCAGTTGAGTTGATTTGGTGACTAGTCAAGCTCAGTTAGGAATCAGTTACATTCAGTTTTATTTCTCTACGTTAATTTCTCACCTACCACAGTCAGTTAGCATTAGTCAACACTGAATTAGACACTTGAGTTATTTTTTATAACTTTGATGAACTCCAATATTGATTTAGACAAGGTCAGTTAACTACTGAGGCGTCTCATAATGATTTAGACAAGGTCTTAGTTACCTATAGTCAAGTAGAGTTTAATCAATTTGAATTTCTTGTGGCTATTTACCCATTTTACTTCATTGTAATTATTATCTAATTACTCTTTGATTAATGAAAAGCATTCATAGCTACAAGCCATTTTTACACTATTTCATTCTTTAATACATGAGTAAATTGCGTGATCTATCTTGTGGGTTGTGTGTTTGTCCATAGATCTATGTGCTCAATTTAATATGGTATCAAATCCTCGACAGACAAGGCACCTCTCCTCCTCATATCTTCAGCTCGATCACTTTTTTTGAGCAATTTTCTCCATTCCTACTCTGCACCAGAAGCAGAAGGTTTACCACTTAATACCCCAAGTAAAGGAATTGTTGATCAAGCTTGCTTGATCAATTATGCTCGGTGTGATGAAAACCTGAAATGTGCAAGTATTTGACCTTAATTTGTATGCTTGATTGTGTGATAGGTCATCATCTCTTCTCACACCATTCACTACAAGCAATCGTTTCTTCTCACTGCATTCGCTACAGCAGCTCAGTCCTCCTTACTGCATCCAAAATGGCTCATTAAGTAGAGTCTCTCACTCCCTTAAACTATCACCAATGGAAGGAAGACATGGAAGTATTGCTCCACATAAAGAAGCTCTTCAGACTCACAAAAGAAACAGAGGCAGTGCCAGTTTTAAATCATGACAAAGAAAAGTACTGGAATAGGCTTGATGAAGCTCATGGATACTTATTCTCCCCAGTCTCTCGAGATCTTCGATTCCACATCCAAGGATTGAAGACTCCCAAGGATATTTGGGACAAGATTTCCTCCTTATTTGATAAGCAGGATGAGATGAGGGTCCATCAACTAGAAAATGATCTGATCACTATTAATCCATCCAACTTTGAATCACTGAATGAATTCTTCACAAATTTCAAGAACCTGATATATTATTTGAAGCAATGCAAAATGGATAAGGACGAAGATCAGCTCATCCTTTCCATTCTCAAAAAGCTCAATGCAGACTACTTAGTATTTGTGTCAACCTTCCAAATAGTAAGGCTCACCAGTCCAAATTGGAAGATACCCACTCTTGATGTCTTCATCCAATCTCTCACTTCTAAGAATGATAAATTGATCCAAATGGGGATCATTCGATCTCCCAAAGATCAAGCTCTGGTTTCAAGAGGAGATAAGGTAGAAAATGACAAAGGGAAGCAAAGAGATGAGTCCCCTATGAAGAAAGAGTAGTCAAAGGAGCCTTCAGGTTGGAAGAGAAGCAAGAAGAATGGAAAAGGAAAGATCATTTTCTCTTACTGTGGAAGGGGCTTTCATTCAGAAAGCTCCTGTATGAGAAGACAACTTGATGAAATGGCTCTTATTTTGAAGATACATAACATTTTCGCACCTACTGGTGCAATGAAGGATGAATCTGAAGAAGAAGATGAAGAATACTAAAGGAAAGGCCATGCACTAAAGGATAGCTTCTCATCAGCTCATTGCTCTTTGATTAATGAAAATCATTCATAGCTACAAGCCATTTCTGCACTGTTTCATTCTTCAATACATGAGTAATTGTGTGATCTATCTTGTGAGTTGTGTGTTTGTTCACATATCTATGTGCTCAATTTAATATCACATACCCTTGAGGTATATCGAAAGGTACTTCACATACTCAATTGTATATTGGAAGGCCCCTTGTGAACGATTTTGCATTAGACAACACTACTACAGATTTGAACTCCCACGTACCTTGTTTATATTGGGAGGCCCTTCTAGGATTCCTGATACCATATGATAAAATCCCTTTTGCCCATCATGTTCGCGCAATAAATCGAGAAAAGTACTCAGGAATATTACTACGCACGTGCCATCCAGGTAGTCAAGTATTTAGGTGAGGGATGGTTGATCCTCCTCACCATGTTTTACTATTGGACCCTACAGTATATAGCGAGTTGCAAAAACTTAACAATCCTATTGAGGAACCGACTTATATCTGTTGATGTATATGTAACTTCGGAATGTATTCTTCTATGTATCTTATGTATTGTAACCCGATGTTTATTCCAGGATGTTTCTATTATGTATTTGAGTCATGTGATCATGCCCCGATGTTTCGATCGGGAGGATTAATAATGTAATCAAGTCATATCAATTCATTAGGTAAGTCCCCACAGTTTCGGGGCACTTGAGTTATTATACACTAATTAAGGTGTAGGCTCGAGTAAGTAATTGTTAGTTGGGCCGACATGATTGAGTGCACTTCAAGTCAACGGAAGAATATAAATAGAGAGTGAGAGACTCTCTATTTATCACTTGTGAAATACATCACTTGCTCTCTCAAGTGTGGCGCACTTTTGGAGAAGGAAATTTTGGGCCTAGACAGAAGACATAAGACTACTGATGTTTTGGGAGATCTCTTACTGTTTTGGTGTTGATACTATCTTAAAGGAAGTTGCGGGGTTTTCTCCTTTATGGTTTCCCTAGGGAAAACTCTTTGTGTCTCTTGTCTCTTGTGATGTGCTTATGTTTTATTGCTGTGCTTGTTATTCTCTTAGTGAAAAGATCCTAAGATCATAATGCTAGCTTAATGTGATGAAAAACTAACATGGCATCAGAGCTAACCTGAGAAAAAGACATTGTGCAGCTACAGGAACTAGGGATTCCTATTTTGTGGATATTCCTCCACAGATTTTCAGCAAGAGTATGCTAAGATGACTCCCCATTGAAGGGTGCATCTTTATGTCGAAGAGGAATTTTATTCCAAGCATTTTCAGTCTTCGATGCGGAAATTAGGGCTTTCTACAGAAGATGAATTTTTGAGTGAGACTAGCATAGGATTTTTATCCTCATGAAAACCTAAGTTTAGAGACCTGGATCAAGAAATTTGGTTGGGTGAAACTCTGGGAAAGTCAAGCCCTAGTTTGACCCTAAGCTAGGAGAAACCCTAAATACTAAAACTGCTAAGTTTTGGTATAGTCGCTATATTTTGATATTGGCGAAGTCTCAGAAGACAAAAATTGCAGGGGCTGAATATAAAATCCTGATGAATCTTGTGTCCAAAAATCAGACTCATATTCGTTGTACTCTAGGAGATATGATCTCTCCAAGTTAGGGTTCCAGCCTCTTCCATAATTCATCCCTAAACAGGACATCTGGGGAGATCTACAATATCTTGAGCTACAGAGGTCCAAATGGAATTCCAAAAAGATGTTACAAAAAGGGTATGGACTGTACTTTCAGTGGTCTGAATATCAGACTCAGAAGATGAACCAGTGACATGTGGCATGCCGTACAACTTCGCTGTTCTGAACAGTCCTGTAGCTGGTCACCTTGGGAAAAGGATAATAAATCCAAAATGGTGAAACCAATTCTAATGAAACCTACGTTTTTGGATCAGAAACATGCGAGGTTACCTCAGTATGAAATTTCAGACACAGAGGAGCAGTAACTTCGGAGATATCACAGAAACAGTAACAGGAATTTCTGTAGAAGAAATCAGAAAATTAGGGCTTCCTGTTCCAGGAGCTTCCCTCCACTGTTTTCAGAAAAGGAGTACATTGGACAGCTCCATTTGAAGAGATCTATCGGTTTGTCTAATCAGATCTGAAAGATTCCAAGTTTTGAAAATTAGAGTTTCTACGACAAACCCTAGATCAACGAATTCCGGGACAAGGACGGACACCTCAAATCGGTAAGATCTAATCCTTTGCTATTTCCATTTGAGGTACTCATTTCAATATGATCTGTCACAATAGCTTGATGATAATCTTGATGAATTTGAAAAATTCCAAGCATAGAAGTATTTGATCTCTCTGAAGAAACTGGATTGGACACCTACATGAGTATAGAGGTTCCAGTTTCAGAGGGAGACGAGGCCAAGAAGACATCATGCTCATGCTGCAGAGGATGATGAACCATCCAGAAAGAGATCCAAATATGAAAGTGAAGATTCTTCAAGCAAGGATGAATATGTTCTGATATCAGCTCTCATAGGATACCTTACTCATGGAAGTGATGATTGGCTTATAGACAGTGGGGCTTCCAAACATATGACGGGATTCAAGGAATCCTTTGTAAGACTGTCAGAACATGAATCACCTCACAAGGTGAAACTAGGAGATGACTACCAATATCCAATAACAGGTAGTGGGGAAAATTCATACAAGCTAGACTCTAGTAAGTCTCTAACAATAAAAAAAAAAAGTATTGCTTGTTCCAGGACTCAAGAAGAACCTTCTCTCCATTTCAGCATTGATGCAAAAGGAATGCGGGTTGCATTCATAGATGGTCAAGTCATCATGTGGACAAAAGGAAAGACTATCGATGATGCGGTAGTGATTGGAGAACAAGAAGGAGGCTTGTACAAATTGAAGGGCTATCCAGAACAAGCCTTGATCCATGAAATAGTAGAGCCCAATGAGCTTTGGCATAGAAGGCTTGCACACGTGCATTACAGAGCACTACCTATTGCAAGCAAAGTTGTTGAAGGTCTTCCAGAATTTCAAGCTATTTGAAGGGAAGAACAAAAATCAGAATATGACCTAAAGAAACCAGTTGAAGAATGCAAAGATCCAGAATGTAGAGACCATGCAGTCATAAGAGTCTCTCAAATAAAAGAACAACTTGAAGCGGTAAAAGAAAAAGTGAAGAATGCAAAAGTGGTGATGGCCACCTTGAATGGCCTCACAGGATCGTGGAATTCATTGATGTGAGGAATGTAGTGATTACTTTCAATATACTCTAGAAAGAGAACTCACAAGAAGAAGAAGCTCAAGAAGAGAAGGTGGGAGCAACTGAAGATCAAGCTCTTTCCATCCAAACAAATATCCCTCAAGCAATGAGGAATATGAAGAACTCAACTCTTGAAGAACTTCTTATCCACCTTAGCTTTTGGATAAGAAATGATGCTATTATGAATGAAGAAGACGATGAAGCTGAAGGCTCAAGAAGGAGTCTACCCTCGAAAAGAATAAAGATAAGTATTCAATTGTCATTTCATTATATTATTTTGTTATGCATTTGCTTATATTCAGTTATTGTATTATGCATGATAGGATGTTTGCATTAATGATAGAATACTACTAATATGCACGTGATGGGTAAGTATCTCATGGGGCTATACAAATTATCCATTGCTACTTATCTAGAATGAAACCTCTTTGCTGACATATTGGATTAGTGCACAATCTCAATGTTGTCCTGGTAGAGATGGAAGGCATCTAGAAAGTTTTAGTGAGATATGGATGAATGTTGTATTGGCTAAAGTAGTTGCATGATCATATATTTATGCATAAGTATTTTCTAGTATGAATATTCTTTATGAAATGTTCTAACCATACAAATGCATTTGACTTGTAGGAAAGATCGCATACATAATCACCTACACGCAAAGAAGAATGAAGACTTGTTCTGAAGAACAAGTGACGACATTTCAAGACAAAGAATAATATGATGAATGCAGTGACATCATTGATGCAGAACCTTCCAGACAAGAAGAAGTAACTAAGAAGAAATGGAAGACTAGTTCAAGAAGAATGATGTCAGGGTGAAGTATCGAGACCTGAAGAGAAGTTCATAGTTCCATCATGCAGTAGATGGAAACATCGTGGGATACAAAGCAAGATTCATAGCATGAGGCTTCTCACGAAGAGAAGGCATAGTCTACGAAGAAACGTTTACAGCTAATAGAAGTGAAGTCACATGACATGCATAATCATGTGTGCAAATGAAATAAGGCTTTGTACGAGTTCAGAAGACACCCATGGGATAACGCATACATGATGAGCTTGATGAATATCTTAACCTTTTCCACAAGGTTGATAGAGGATGAAAAGCTCATAGATGGGTGCAAGATGAACTTTTGAAGAAGTTCAAGATAGAGGATCTTAGTATCCAGTGATCCTAGATGGATACTACTTGTCACTCCAGTACAGAATGTTTCAGTGCATAGAGTACAAAAGACATAGGGAGAATGATGCTCCGCTTCAGAGGGAGTGATTGCAGAAGATCCTGAGGTTTGACATGGTACGATAGGATGGGAAGATTATTGATGATTCTAGGATTTACTGAGAGTAAAGTGGATTTCAACCTTTTCTTCAAGGTTGAAGACAGAAGACCAGTGATGCTCCTGTTATGTGTTGATGCACTATTGTTCTAGGCATGGAGGTGTGGAAGAGTACAGATGGGATCTTCCTTGGACAAGGGAAGTATGCAGTAGAGATCCTGAAGAGATTCAGGATGATGGACTGCATGACCACACCTATGGCATTGAACCTAAAGCTATTGAGACTACTACATTTCGATCCAAAATATAAGGGTTTTTTCCGACGGCGCATGGATTTTTTCTTTTAACCGTGCCAAAAATCAAAAAGATAATTTTTTTTTTTTGAAATGGTGGGGATAAGCGTCGCTTAAGCGACATCTAGGCTTTCAAGCGTCGCTTAAGCGACGGATATCCTCCTAAGCGTCGCTTAAGCGACGGCGGTTAAATTTCCCATTTATTTAATAATTTCTTAAGCGTCGCTTAAGCGACGGTGCTTAAAATGCTCAATCATTTAATAATTTGTCGTAATTGGTTAATTATTTAAAATGGAAAGCGACGATTAAGACATTATCCCACACACATTAAAATGGAAAGCCTAGGTTCATTTTTCATATAAATAGATGTACGGTTAGGTTCATTATCTCACACACTGAGTCTCGCACTTATCTCTTGGACAAGAAGTGCGAAATTCCTAAGGGTTTTTTTTTGGCGTTGCTGTTTTGTGGGGATCTTCCCACTTGGTCTTGTATTTTGGCGTTGCTCTTTTGTGGGGATCTTCCCACTTGGTCTTGGATTTTGGCGTTGCTCTTTTGTGGGGATCTTCCCACTTGGTCTTGGATTTTGGCGTTGCTCTTTTGTGGGGATCTTCCCACTTGGTCTTGGATTTTGGCATTGCTCTTTTGTGGGGATCTTCCCACTTGGTTTTGGATTTTGGTGTTGCTCTTTTGTGGGGATCTTCCCACTTGGTCTTGGATTTTGGCCTTGCTCTTTTGTGGGGATCTTCCCACTTGGCCTTGGATTTTGGTCAGCTTGCTCTTTGGATTTGGTTCTAACCCTTGTGGAAAAGAAGACTCATCATATACTTGGGTTTTCTCGTACTTTTTTCTTAGGGTTTGAGTAATAAAATGCCACGTAACAATGATGTTACAGGTCATCAAGATCCGGCAGAACAAAATCGACAATTGCTTGCTAGGTTGTGGGAGGGAGTGGAAAGAAGGGGTGATGGAAAATGTTATTGTCCTTGCAGTCAATGTAGGGGATTTAATACGAGAAGGTTACTGATCAAAATAGCTAAAAGACATTGTAGAGAACAAGGACATGTTGAGGGGGGGAATGAATATCATCCATTGGTAAGTCAGTATAATTCATGATTATATATCATTCGGTCTTTATATTGAGAGTTTTTGTAATTGTATATTGTATCATTTTTATTTTGGTTACTTAATCGACATGACTAACGTTTGTTGTTTGATGTTTTATTTGTAATTATAAAGCAAGGGCCTCCTAGGGCTGTTCCGAACATGGAGAATGTGGTAATTACGCAGGAACAACTAGTGCAGGAGGAACATCAATATGCAG
>LPNX010363201.1:0-13209 GCA_001517045.1 Pseudotsuga menziesii | reverse complement strand
AACAACTTCATTAATGCGTAATGAGTGCACGATTGGTGGCAATATGATGGTACAACAAGTACATCATGGTTCTGCCACAATAGCCCTCTTCGTTCCATCCTTTCCAACATGACTCTCATCATCTGCATCCAAGGTTAAACTTCATATTTATTAATAGGAATAATTGTTTTTATTCAAATCTATACACTTCATATATGATGCTCAAGAAAAATATAAATCCAATAAAATTACAAAACAAAATTTCTTAAAAAATCTACTTTATAAATTAAAAATTATTAATCTTTAAAATGATTAAATTTTAAATGACTTTTTTAAAAATTCATATAATCTCCAATATATATAAACAAATTAAAAACACATTATACATACTTTTTTGTTACGCGGATTAAAAAAAAAGGTGATTAGCAATGTAAAAAGAAGTTTAAATAAACCTGAACTTGTATTGATTTAACAATTAATAAAAACAAAAAACAATAATTTACAGTAAAAGCTCTCAAAACAAAATAAAATGAATCATATTAATAAAAAAATATAGGATTTAACGGATTTTACAATAACAACTCCAAAAGAAAACTTACAGAATTTATTTGAAAATAAAAATAACTGAGTCCTAACTAACTCTGTAAGGACAGTTAAACACGATGACTAATGATTTCAAGATAAAACTACAACATGATATAACAGATGAAAGAAAACAATCGATTAATGTGCAAACATGAAAATCAAAATTACTTCTTTCAACTTACTTTAGACCAACTTAAAAAATAAAATTGCAAAGAACAATGTCCAAAGTGTTAAACATACACACATTGCAAAGAACAATTCATGATAGAAATTTCTTTGCCCAACACAGCTGCAAAGGTAGAATTCTGACATACAAGGAAATACAAATAACACAATCTCTATTCCTCTTTAAATAAGATTACAAACTTACAAGAAAATAAAATGTTAGATTACACAATCAAATACTTTCTAGGTTTGGCCAAGGGCAGAACACCACTTGGCAAATAGCTCTACAATATCATCGATGTCCTGAAAATGAGCATTTATCAACTGAATTTCGGTCTTGCAAATTTGAGAGTAAATCTCCCCGTTTCTGGTTTTCTTCCATTCTTTGATGAATAGTTGTATCTGCCCTATTGAGGCATGGGGAGCTTCGATCCATTTCTTGATTTCTTGCACCGTGAACTGACTGATTTGTTGAATCAACTCTTTCCTATCATCAAACTGATTTTCCACTTGTTCCAAATGAACTTTAGACAAAGGAGCTCACTGATAAGATCCAGAACATGTAAACTCAAATAGGTTAGCAAATCCTTTGAATCTAACCACCTTTGTTCACAGACCATTTGTCCTACATTGATTAGAGATTCAATTGAATCGTACATACCCTCCATGTCTCAATGGCAACTTCAGTTGTTTTGAGCTGTAACTCATCTAAGATTTGCAAGCCATAAAATCTTTCCTTAATATCCTTTTTCCAACTTGATACTTGATCTAAAGCAGTGGATGCTTTTCTTGTTAGTTTTTCAACATTAAGCTAGCATTATTAGGATCTTTAACTGAGAGAATAACAAGTACAGCAATCAAACAAAAGAGACAATGAACACAGTGTTTTTCCTTGGGGAAACCATAAAGGAGAAAACCCCACAACTTCCTCAGAGATAGAATCAGCACCAAAATAGTAAAAGCCCAAAACATTAAGTGATCTCCCGACAGCAGTAATCTTCTTCTTGTCTAGCCCCAGTGTCTTCTCCTTCCTCAACTATGCACTACACTTGAGTGTGACTGAGTTGTGTGATAAATAGAGACTCCAGTTCTCTATTTATACTAATCCCGACATGACTAAAACCCTACTAGGGCCGACCTCTACTAGGAGAGTCTAATAACCCTAGTGCCTCGGAAATGCGGGGACTTAAACCCTTAGACAATCGGAGGGTTACCCACTATGACTTGACATGACTTGTTTACACTATTGATCGGAACATCAGGGCATGACAACATGACTCAATTACATTATAGATACATCCCAGAATAAACATCGGGTTACAATACATAAGATACATAGATGAATACATTCTGAAGTTACAAATACATCAACACTCCCTCTTAACTAGGAAGGTATTCTTTTGACACAATTTTCAACACTGGTCTTCTTCTCTGTATCAATTGGATCATCTCTTCATCTGCATCTCAAGTCTTCTGAGTCTTCAAGTCATCTTTGTCTTCAAGTCATCTGCGTCTTCAAGTCATCTTCATTTTCAAGTCATCTTCATTCTTCAAATCTAGATCATCTCTCGATTTGGATCATCATGGGACATCATCACTGGATCTGGATCATCACTGGATCTGGATCATCACTGCTGGATCATCATCACTAGATCTCGATCATTACTGGATCTCGATCATCACTGGCTCTCATCACTGGATCTCGATCATCACTCGATCTGGATCATCACTAGTGCTATCTCATGATTCTTCTCGTCACAGGAAGTTCTACAGAGCCAACCCTTTTTCATGTTGGTTGTAGGCCTAGCCTCCGTGTAGGTCTTCTTCAGCACTTATATCTGACCTACTCATCAGAAAGGCACAGTACTCACATCCATCCAGGCTGGAACACATCCTACTCACAATGATGGAAGATTTTTGTACTTCCATCCAGGCTAGAACACATCCTACTCACAATGATGGAAGATTTTCTCACTTTCATCCAAGCTGGAACACATCCTGCTCATAATGATGAAAGACTCTCATCCAGGCTGGAACACATATTACTCACAATGATGAAAGATTTCTGCACTTCCATCCAGGCCGAAACACATCCTACTCACAATGATGGAAGACTCTCATCCAGGCTGGAACACATCTTGCTCACAATGATGAAAGATTTATGCACTTACATTCATCCAGGCGGGAACGCATCCTACTCACAAGGATGAAAAGGCTCTGCACTTACATCCATCCATGCGGGAACACATCCTGCTCACAGTGATGGAAGGGCTCTACACTTACATCCATCCAAGCGGGAACACATCCTGCTCATAGTGATGGAAGGGCTCTGCACTTACATCCATCCAGGAGAGAACACATCCTACTCATAGTGATGGAAGGGCTTGCACTCACATATGATCTTGTAGGAACCAATCCTATAGTCATATCAGAATGGCCCCCAGTCCTCCTCAATTGAGCTACTTGGTAACTGACCAAGTGCCTCCATTGTCCTAGAGAATGGTAGTTGCCCTTACATCTGACCCGCTCGTCGGAATGGCCAACACTCACATCTGACATGCAAGGAACTTAATCCTTTAGCCGTGATAGAATGGTTCAGCCCTTACATCTGATCAAGTGGGAACACATCCCTCTATCACATCAGAATGGCTACTCAGTCCTAGACTGAGTGTTCCTGGTACCTCACCAGGCAGCTCCATTCAAAGAATGGAAATTGCCCTTACATCTATCCTACTCAACAGAATGGCTAGCACTCATATCTGACATGGAAGGAAGCAATCCTCTCACTATGACAGAATGTCTCAACCCTTACATCTGACCTACTCATCAGAATGGCTACTGATATTAGCACTCATATTTGACATGGAAGGAACCAATCCTCTCACCATGACAAAATGGCTCATCCCTTACATCTGACCATGGAAGGAACCAATCCTCTCACCATGTCAAAATCGCTATGGGACTCATCACTTTCCCTTGGAGGAAACCTCGATCTAGGGAACACCAAGCTTCTCCCTAAAGTATTCAAACTTCACCCTCGCCAATGGCTTTGTCAACACATCAGCTATCTGTTCCTCCATTGCAACATACTGGAGCTTCACTGCTCCCTTCTGCACCATATCCTTGATATAGTGATACTTGATCTCGATATGCTTCGACTTGTCATGGAACACTGGATTCTCTGACAACTTCACACAACTATGGTTGTCACAATGTATACAAGTAGCATCTAACTGGAGATCAAATAAATCAGACAGTAGCTTCCATAGCCGTACTGCCTCACAACTAGCTGAACAAGCTGCAACATACTCTACTTCAGCTGTACTCAGTGCCACACAGGATTGCTTCCTGATAAACCAAGAGATCACACCTGATCCCATACTGAAGCAACACCCTGAAGTGCTCTTCCTATCGATGGCACTACCTGTCCAATCTGAATCAACATAACCCTCCAGGTTAATCTTCTGATTCGCATCGTACTTGAGCCTATAATCAACTGTACCCCTTAGGTACCTTAGAATATGCTTTGCAACAATCAAGTGAACATTTCTCGAATCTGTCAAGAACTGGCTCAAGGTGTTCACAGCAAAGCAAATGTCTAGTCTCGTGTTCGTTAGGTACATCAATGACCCAATCATCTGACGATACATCGTAGCATCAACCAACTCTAATGAAGCATCACTCAATAGCTTCAGGATCGATGCCATAGGTGTGGCCATAGCCTTGCAGTCCATCATCCCAAACCTCTTCAGGATCTCTACTGCATACTTCTCTTGTCCAAGGAAGATTCCATCTGTACTTTGCCACACCTCCATACCTAGAAAGTAATGCATCACCCCCAAGTCCTTCATTTCGAACTCAGCAGCAAGCTTTATCTTTGTATAAGCAATCAACCCATCCGTACCTGTCACAAATAGATCATCTACATACAGTAGAAGCATCACTGGGTTGCCATCCTCAACCTTGTAGTAAAGGTTGGAATCTGCTTTACTCTTGGTAAAGCCCAAACTGGATAGAAAGCTGTCAATTCTACCGTACCAGGTCCTGGGTGCCTGTTTCAAACTGTAGTACAGGGATTTCTTCAATTTGCACACTTGAGGCTCCCTATCATGTATCTCAAAGCCGAGTGGTTGTTCTACATACACTTCCTCTTCCACTACACCATTCAAGAAAGCAGTCTTGACATCCATTTGGTGTATCTTCCATTTCATCACTGCAGCCAGAGCAAGTACTGATCTAATGGAAGTGTATCTGGCTACAAGTACAAAGGTTTCTTCATAGTCTATTCATTCTTTTTGAGAGAAACCCTGAGCTACAAATATTGCTTTATATTTTTTAATGCTACCGTCTGCAGCATGCTTGATCTTGTAGATCCATTTGGAAGTTACAATTGACTTCCCGTTTGGTCTTGGGACAACATCCCAAACATCAATCTTCATGATCGATTGGTATTATTCGATCATAGCATCCTTCCATTCTTTCCGTTCTGCCTCTTCTTCATAACTGGAAGAGTCTTTATCAGTGAAATCACATAGTAAGGCTACATACCCAGAGCAGGATCTGGTCCTCTTTCTTTATCTATGATTCTCTTCTGGAGCCCCATACCTTTGCGCACCTTGGATAAGTTCACGTACCCAAGCAGGTTTCCTCTTATGAGGATTCTTCTCCAAAGGTGGATCTACAGGTCTTTGTGGTTCTTCTAAATCTCCATCTTCTTCTTGAGCTTCTTCTTCGTTCATGTTGTATCATGAACTCTGGGTGCTTCTGCTTCTTTAGGTTCTTCAACAGATCTCTTTCTAGATTTCTTGTAAGTTGTGTCTTCATCAAATGTCACATCTCTCCTGATGTCAATCTTCTTGTATCCTGGGAAATATATTCTGTAATCCTTCGAGCTTTCAGAGTATCCCACAAATATACCCTTCTTTCTTGAAGGATCTAATTTTGTTCTCTTCTCTTTTGGAATGTCTATGTACACAGGGAAGCCGAATATTCTGAGATGGCTGACTTCTGGTTTCTTGCCAGAGAAGACTTCTTCAGGAGTCTTGTTCTCGAGTACTCTATGTGGAGTATGGTTCTATACATACACCGTTGTTCTGGAAGCTTCCGCCCAAAGATGCATAGGAAGATCTTTATCATGAAGCATGTCTCTTGCAGCTTCCATGATAGTTCTGTTCTTCTGTTCCGCAATCCCATTCTGTTGTGGATTATAAGGAGTGGACAACTCCCTCTTAATCCCTGATTCTTTGCATAGCTCTTTGAATTCATTCGAAGTGAATTCTCCGCCATTATCTGATCGAAAAGTCTTGATCTTCTTTTCAGTGTGGTTCTCGATCAAGGCTTTGAATTCCTTGAATTTTCTGGATACTTCGTCTTTGTTCTTCAGGAAGTGAACCCATGTCTTCCTAGAAAAATCATCAATAAAAGAAACATAGTATGCATACCCGCTTAGTGAGTTTGATGAGATCGGACCGCATACATCGGAGTGGATGATTTCTAGTATGACTTTATCTTTGCTTTCGCTGCTGGGAAATGTCTTCTTTGTATTCTTTCCTTTCACACCTCCTTTGCAGACCCCATCATGTTTTGCTTGGAATTCTGGAAGACCTTCAACATCATTTCTTGCAATAGGTAGTGCTCTGTAATGCACATGTGCAAGCATTCTATGCCAAAGCTCATTTGGCTCTACTGTGTCATGGATCAAGGCTTGTTCTGGATGGCCCTTCAATTTGTACAAACCTCATTCTTGTTCTCCAATCACCATTGCATCATCGATAGTCTTACCTCTTGGCCACATGATGACTTGATCATCTATGAATGCAACCCTCATTCCTTTTGCATCCAATGCTGATATGGAGAGAAGGTTCTTCTTGAGTCTTGGCACAAACAATACTTCTTTCATTGTTAGAGACTTACCGGAGTCTAGTTTATATGAAGATTCCCCACTACCTTTTATTGGATATTGGTTGTCATCTCCTAGCTTCACCTTATCAGGTGATTCATTTTCTGACAGTCTCACAAAGGATTCCTTGAATCCAGTCATATGTTTGGAAGCCCCACTGTCTATAAGCCAGTCATCACTACCATGAGTAATGTTACCTGTGAGAGCAGAAATCAAAACATATTCATCCTCGCTTGAAGAATCTTCACTTTCATATCTAGATCTCTTCTTGGTTGGTTCATCATCCTCTGCAGCATGAGCATGATGTCTTATTTTGTTCCCCTTCTTCTTATGAGAGTGGACCTTGTTCTTAGGATAGTCTTTTGAAAAGTGTCCTATTTCATCACATGTATAACATCTTAATCTAGATGGGTCCTTTCTATTGTTATCTCTATGATGAGGATTCTTACCTTTGAAGTGATGATTTTTTCTTCTACCTCTCTTGGAGCGAACTGTGAGAGCTTGATCTCCACTTCCCATCTTCTCTTCTCGAACTGCTATCTGAGCTTCTTCTTGAGAGCAGTCTCCCCATAGTCTGCTAAACTTGACTAACTTCTTTCTAGCACAGATTCTTTGGATCAAAGAATCCCATGACCTAGGAAATCCATTCCAGGTAGTCATCATAATCTCTGCATTTTCCACTTCTTCATCAACAGCTTCTAATTGTTCCTTGATCTGAGAAACCCTTGTGAAGTAGGACTGGATAGTCTCTGCATTCTAAATCTTCACATTCTTCAGTTGATTTCTCAGAGTCATCTTCCGATTTATGTTCTTCCCTTCAAACAATTTGGTTAGGGCATCAAAAATAGCTTTAGGTGTATTGAGAGAGGACACCTGTGGGATAAGGTGATCCTTGATAGAATCAACAATGATCCTCTTTGCCTTAACCATCTTCTTCTTATGTAAGGTCTTTGCCTCATCTCCCTCTGGAACTGGAACCTCCTCATGGATGTAGGAGTCTAACTCATTTTCTTCCAGGACCAGGGAGATCCTATACTTCCAAACTCAGAAGTTATCAGCTCCCTCAAGCTTTTCAACAAGCTTGGTATGATGAGACATCTTAACAGAGAACCTCAAATGGAAATACAAAATATTTTAGATCTTACCAGGTCAAGGTGTCGGATCTGAAACTTCAGCTGAAATCCTGCATAGTTGGTTCAGGAGCAGCTTAGGGTTTTGCTTTTTTGGATTTCTGTCCACCCAAATGCCTTGAAATTTATCACTAACTTTGATTTTGGGGAGGAGATCAATCCAGGCTTGGGCTCACTGAAAAATTCCTCTTCTGTGAAAATCCCTAATTTTCGGAAGTAGTGTCGGGTCCAAAACTGAAAAACCTCAGAATTGGATTCTGCTTCGACAGAAAGATGCGCCTTAAGGAGGAGATTTATTCCACCTTACTTTTGCTGAAAATATGTGGAGGAAGATCCACAAACTAGGAAGCCCTAGTTCCCGCAGCTGCACAATGTCTTCTTCTCAGGTTAGCTCTGATACCATGTTATTTTTTCAACATTAAGCTAGCATTAATAGGATCTTTAATTGAGAGAATAACAAGTACAACAATCAAACACAAGAGACAATGAAAACAGTGTTTTTCCTCGGGGAAACCATAAAGGAGAAAACCCCACAACTTCCTCAGAGATAGAATCAACACCAAAACAGTAAAATCCCAAAAAATTAAGTGATCTCCCGACAACAGTAATCTTCTTCTTGTCTAGCCCCAGTGTCTTCTCCTTCCTCAACTATGCACTACACTTGAGTGTGTATGATTTGTGTGATAAATAGAGACTCCATTTCTCTATTTATACTAATCCCGACATGACTAAAACCCTACCAGGGCTGACCTCTACTAGGAGAGTCTAATAACCCTAGTGCCCCGGAACTGTGAGGACTTTAACCCTTAGACAATCGGAGGGTTACGCACTATGACTTGACATGACTTGTTTACATTATTGATCCTCCTGATCAGAACATCGGGGCATGACAACATGACTCAATTACATTATAGATACATCCCTGAATAAACATCGGGTTACAATACATAAGATACATAGATGAATACATTCCAAAGTTACAAATACATCAACATTTCTTATCTAATGATGGTGATCCTCAAGAGTTTCAGAAGGCTTTGTAAACTTGTCGTACAACCCTTGAATCTCATCAAAACAAATATACAAATCTATCATAGCTTGTCAAAATTCTCGGTGTACTTTACAGAGTAGCTGTTTGAAATCTTCAGCTATCATATTCGAAAAAGAGGAAGCTTTTGAGGATAAATAGACATAGTTTAGTTGTTGATTGAAAAGAGCAATTTCCTCTACTTATTGCTGATTTAGAACCTGTGCAGTCCCAAGATGTTGCTTGAGTTTTTCAGCTTTGTTTTTCCATTGCTACATTCTGTCTTCATGTTCTCGTTTCAACATGCCAATTTGTTGGTCATGCCTCTGTTTTGTTTCTGCTAATTCCTATTTGACCTTTTGCAGCTCTTTCTCTTTTCACCAACAACCAAACTTAATTGTGAAACTGACTCAAAATTAGCTCCACCAAAAACTCCCGTAGCAGCTACTGTGTCCATTGCCCCTTGCTGAATATCACTTGTGTCTTCCTTCCAAATGACCTGACTAAGTGCGGGCACATGTTTGGTTGAGCCTCATCTGTCCCTCTTGGATCCCCTTTTAACAATAGCTTTATCCTTTTTACTCCAATAATATTTTCCCATGGATACCACTGCATCTTCTCCAACATCTGCCATCAATTCTGATGATGAAATGGACTGGTGATGAATAGAACCAGAGGATCAGTTTTAGTTTGGTTTAAAGGAATATTTATGCTCAGAGGGGGGATATTCATAGCAGTAGAATCAGAGGTAAAGGTGAGTGATGTAAAAGAATCATATATAGGAAAATATTCCTTTTGAGGAATAGTCATAGAGGCAGAAGGAATGTCCTCCTCAAAAAATTGGGGAATTGCGGATGTAGTGATAGAATGAGATGATGAAAGGGAAAGAGGAGAAGTATGAATAGGTGAGTTAACTGAAATGGTAGGCATGCTAATATTAGCTCCTATTATTGATGACAATCTTACCTTAGAAAAAAGAATGATGAGAAGATGATGAACCTAACATACTCGCAAGGCTTTGGATATTGGACATGGATGACTAAAGGGTAGTGATAACAGCCTCAGGGTCTTCTTCCACATTCCTATCATTAATCTCAATCTAAGCTGAAGATAAAGATATTACCTTTTGTAAAGAAGGTTCTTGCATAGGTGTCTGCTCTTTATTGACAATTGGGATCAAAGGCATGAGCTTTTCTTTTGTTAGTGCTTCTACCAGTTCAGACTGTTCAGAACCTGCTTCAATATTCTATCTTTTAGGTTGTACTTTAGTCATCTCTGCTTGAATTTCCAGTTGGGACCCAATTTTTTCGATATTTATTTTGAGTTCTGTCCCTTTCACCAGCGTATTTTCCATTGTCGTAAGAGAGGGGTTGCATGGCCCTTCAAGGACAACTTTTCCCTTGTCCTTTGGTTGAGCTGCAACAGCAGTAGTAGAGCTTGTTGCATGTTGTCTCGCTTCTTCTTCTGTCTTTTCCTTTTCAAGGTCTTGTTTTATTTTGAACTGAAGTCCTCTTTCTTGAAGAGTTCTTATCTTAAGTTCCTTTTGATACTAGTACAGATGGGACTTCATGTATGGATCAGTGATTTTACCCATTTCCTCCTAAAAATTGGTAGCTCCTCAGAACATGGAATCATCAGGATCATTTTCATGAACGTATTGAAATTTGACGTGCTCATGAGCAAAGAGATTAGCCAAATATGCCACTGGATCATGCATTTTTTTGGATGCCTCCCCCAATTTCATAACATAAATATCCTTTCCCGTCAAGGACGCATGAGAAGGATTCTGTAGCGTAAGATTTCCAAGATTCAAAGGAAATTTGGGCCACACCTTCTTCTTATGCTTGGTCAACTTGGAGAAGACCCCATCAATAACAGTATGATAGGAGAATTCTTCAAGCACCATTCGATCTGGAACTATTCTACGAATCAAGTGAACTATATTTCTTCCCCAAACCCTTATGTAAGAGAAATATTCTCCTACATACCAGTCGACATAAATTGAAATCCGTTCCCTAGCTTTTTGAGAGAATGCATGAGCATCAACTTTGAAAATATTGAAGTAAATTGACCCAATAAATAGGTCATAGAGCTCATAAACCTGATGGATGAAATTTTCATCCCACATATCAGCGCAATATATATGAACCGGTGGATATTTGTTGCTCCAATTCCAATTTAGGCCCGAGAAAGAATAAGATGTACAGAATGCATCCATCACAAACTATGACATGTAGAAAGATGGTTTTCGATTGTCTAGGGTTTTCTGATATTTTTCAATTTCTTCCCGCAAATTGTAGGACAGAATTTGCACCCATTGAAGGAATCACCTGTAAGAAGGATATGGTTCGCCAAAGGGACCCATTTCGCTCTGAATAAGGAACAGTTTGGTAAACCATATAACCTGCAACAAAAAGGGCTCTTTGAACCAAGAAACTAGATACGTTGGAAGTGAATCGAGGACGACTATTGTTGGGTCTTCCAGCCAAGATTTCACCACTTCTTTGTAATTGAATTTGGCAAGGGTTTTATCAAAAAATTTCGACGAGAGAAACCGCTTGGGGGTTTCCAAAGCATAAGCCCTAGAAAACACATTTGAATGGAACAAAGCAATAGGGGCATTATCAATACTAACAAATTCTCGTTGCTTAAGGTCGACATGGTCCAATTCCCAATTAACAGGGTCTGTGTAAGGCATAAAGGTAGGTCTGGAAGCAAAGCAATGGAGCTGAGAATTACGTATTTGGAGGTAGGAAGGTTGGTCATGAGCAACAAAGGAAAAGTCATCATTGCCAAAAATAGCATAAATTATGCACCAGTCGAGATATGAGGTGTCAGACACACACCCACTGGTGTGGTGAAAACATTGGCATTGGGATATTTATTTTTATGCTCTTGAACAATCATTTTAGATCTGGTATTCCTGGTCGTGGCAGATGCCTTCTGAAACGTAAAAGCTTCTTTAACCACAATAAATACTTTAAAATGCCCACAAATAATCAGAGCTCCACATTTTGATGGTAAAAAAGATATTCATAAAATGATATGATAATTTACAAGATATACTTTCCTGTATATATAATTATTTAAAGGGTGTCTAATGCAACTCTTCATAAAGAGTTACACCTTTTCAGTAATTATATTATATTATTATGATTTCTATATATATATATATTGTTATATTTATGTATTTATTGTTGTTATTATTTAGGTATGTAACATTTCCTCTCTCTTACAAAGGCTTTGTCCTCAAAGCCTTATAATATGGTCACATTGTTCCTTGTGATGTCGTAGCTAATGAAACATGTGGATACGAACTTCTAAGTGTAGAGCATAACTTTCGATATGTCGACGGACCAATCCATCCCAAATTGATTTTTTTTTTATTGTTAGGATTCCCTATTGATCTGCCATTAGGATATTTGATTACATTAATACCATTATCTTTCAACAATTCCCACTTTCGAAGATACATGTTTATATGATTGGGGTGTCGATAGGGAATTTTTCACAATGTTATTTTCTTTCACTAGCATCATATTTTGAGAATTGATATGTGTAGGACATTGTATTTTTACTAGATTGGCTTCTCTTTGGGCCGTGGAAAGGACTAGATTTGTATTTGATTCTTTTTCTAACGAATACTTATCATTATTAAGGTTCCTTAACATTTCATCTTGCACTTTCTCATCATTTTTAAGCTTCGGAATGTGATCTATTAAATCTTGTTTATGCTTCTTAAGGTGATTATTCTCTTCGATATTTTCTAATAGTTTCTTCTGAAGATCTTGATTCTCCTTTTCTGGTTTTTTATTGTATTGTGCCTTATCCTCCGCCTTCTTGATTTGGACAAGTAATTTCTAATTATGGTCTCTTAGACAAGAGATCTCTTCTTCTTTACCTGCAATAACCTTGTTGAAATCCTTCTGTATCGTCTGTATTGATTTCTCATTCCCCTGCGACAACATCTTTGATATTTCGTTGAATTCTTCAAATGATGTCACCTCTGATTCTGTCTTCATGTTAATGTCCGACAATGTGATTTTTTTCTTTTTGTAGGGGAATGTCAGTAATTTTTTTTTCAGTATTTAAGATAAAATTCCCCAATTTTTTTAGCCATGGTAATCCTAAAACTAGGTCACCATCACTACTCCACAAGGATTTAATTATAAATTGGGAGACACCGGTATAATCTCCAATGTTCCATTGTAAATCACTTATTGCATATTCTTTATTTTTACAAAAGTCTAACCTTTCACCTTTATTTGAGTCTAGAATCACTAACTCATTAGCAAATTCATCACTAATATAATTATTGAGTTCATCGGGAGAAATAGAAATAGTAATGTTTTTTCTTCTAATCGTTCCTTTTATTTGGAATAACTTCAAATGAAACATAATTTTTTTAAGTGCTTGAAAATATT
>LPNX010363183.1:0-40273 GCA_001517045.1 Pseudotsuga menziesii | reverse complement strand
TATATATGCTAGAATAGATATAACACCATGATATCTAGAATGCTTGTATTGTTTACTTGTTGTTGAGGAAGTAACATATCAATTCAAGATGAAGATTGGAAAGCTCAATGGTGATCTACTTCAACCGTCCAGAATAAGGTACGAGGTCTGATCCTTTAGTGTTAGACATTTAATTTCTATTGCATATTGGAAAGGATTGATTTATGGAGTCAAGCTGTCTATTGTGGTACCCCAAGCCATAGGAATTTCTCTCCGTAACAGAATTGGCGACTCCGCTGGGGATGTTCCTTGTTTTTATTTGGGGTTTTGCGAGCACAATGGGCTTGATATTATTGACTTGCTCTTTGTTTCTCCCTGTTTCTGTGTCACATTTTATAGTATGTTTGTCCATTGACACTCCCCTTTATTGGTTTGGCCTTGGCCTGCTTTTTACCACTGCCTTCTCTGTATACATGGGTTTTTGGCCAAAAGTCACGTACATACACGGATTTTTGGCCAAAAGTCGCATACATACGCAGTTGTTCTTTAAACAGTCGCGTACATCCTCACTTTTGGTTGAGTTTGATGTTGTGGGAAGTTGCTGGGTGGGTTGTGAGTGTGGTTGGGTCCTCCTTGGGTCTGATGTTGTCTATTGGATGCTTTTTTTGTGACCAGAGACCGCTTTTTCATTGATTTTTCTTTGAAAGTAGTTTTAGTCATTTATCCTTTTTTTTTTCCATTAGTGCATTACTCTTTTGTCTCGATGTCTTACTGGGCTTGTGTTTTATACGTGTTGCAAAGACTGAGAGTTTTAGATGAATTTTATTGCATTTTTCATTCTTTTATATTGAAAAATACAAAGTAGTTGCACTCTTAGTTGCATCTTAGATATGGATTTGAGGAGGTACTTGCATTGGATTGCTTGGATGAGAGTTGTTTTTAGGCTTTCATATAGGAAGGTTTGCATTAACATTCGGAAAAGAATATATATTTATGCATCTCATGTAGTGGCATACCCTGTTTTTCATTTGACAAAAATTGCACTTGGCATTGTTTGTTATGGTGTGCATATTTATTTCACTGCTGAGTCATAATGTCATTATTTGCACGGCCATTTCCCTTTGAGTAATTACAGCCAAATAAAATCAATGCTTAATTAAAATGAATTACACTCTTTTCTTTTCTAGTGTGCACCAACAAGCTTAGGTTTTAGGATCTTGGAATAGTTCATTGTAAGTCAATTCTCCAAGATCACTAAACAACAACATGTATGTGTCTGTCCAAATGCGTGTGTGAAATCCTTTATATAACCAGTGTTTCTCAGGATCCTCCTCTCAAAAGGGAGTTAAGCACGAGGCAGTGTGAGCGATTATTGATTGGGATGACCCCTGGTCATAACTAAGTAGCACCGGAGATATTTCCAGGATTGTATTCGTATCTGGGGGCTCTTTCGAGAGTTTCAGGCTTTGCTACCCTGCCCATATGGTCAATCCTGCCTGCGACTATCTGCCTGAGCATTGATTATATTGAGGTGACCTTAGTGGCCTTACCTAGGATATCAAGGGGGTACTTTGTAGGGGTTATTCTGCGGGTGTCCCGACTAGGTAGAGGTTGGACAGCACAGTCGCTTTATGTATTGAAGCTGAGGTCCACTATAATTGGTTACGTACCTTCGCTTGTAGTGTATGGGAGTTTCGAGCCTCTCCTAGGTGAGACATACGTGTTGCATTCGGGAGCTCACATATCCTCCCCTTGGTTTGCTTATATTTTGACTATAGATTTTCTTAGGAGTGTGCTCTTTGTGCACTAGTTGGCCTTTGGGATCGTGGTTACTTGAGTATATTTATTCTCTCTTGAGTTTGGGTCCTTTTATTTTTGGCATGCCTGGTATCCTATCACCCATCGTGGTCCTAGTACGGACCCTGGTGTTAGACTTGGGGGCATCACAACCCCTTACCATGCTCATAGATTTGGGAATGGTCATATTCCATTCTCTACTCCATTTATGGAGGACTTTTATTCCCTTTACTCGGTCTTTACACCGGTGGTCACCCTCATGGCGGTGGTAGTGGATGTGTGAACGTTGGGTCTACACCTTAATTTCCTTTTTATGTCCCATCGTTCACTGTATTGTTTCCTTTGGGTGCTATTGTCATGATCATTCCTCCCTATATCCTATGGTTTGGATTCTTTATTGACTATTTTGGGTTATTTTGGACTAATATGGTTGTCATGTAGCGTCCATTTTTTGTACACTCTCTTCGAGGTTTCGACCCATTCATTCCTATCACAGGTATTATGTATGAACTGGAATATAGGTTAGGATTTTACATCCATTTGCACTTATGCATTGCCTTATGACCATTCCATCTCAACCTTAGGTACAGACCCATTTCATGGTATCACGGAATCTTCATGCTACTGTTAGAAGTGATATTATGTGAATGGTAGAGATTTCCTATACATGGGTGCCCTAATTAGATCCCTTTTTCATTTGGTACCCATGCTGTGAGTCCTCTCTTAGGTTCAGGAGTCCATTATATAATACTGCCATGACATTTTGCAAGAGCCTCATACTCCTCTTGATCTTATGCTGGCCTATTTCCCTCAGAACTCCCTTATGTCAAGTTGTGAATGCATTATCATGAGCTTTTCCTGCCTTATTGAGCTTTATGTCGCCTCCCCTGACATTGCGTTTCAGCCATATATCCCGAGCTTGTCTCATGTCTAGCCATGTAGAGCCATTTTTTTTATATCCATCACAGCTTGATTCCCTTTTTACCAGGAGGAGATTTTCCCCTGAGTGTCGATATCCTACACATGTATCCTTGCATTGAACATAGGTATGTTCCACTATTTGGAACTAGTTTGTTTTCCCTTGTGACACTCGTCTCCTCCTATTTTGTAACTATAAAGCTACTTTATTCTTTTTTCAAGCTTCTCATATAACTGAAAATGTCCAAAAAAAAAAAACCAAAAATTCGGACAAGGAAAGATTTTATCTTTGGCAGCTGTCGAGTCATGTTGCCTTCGAATAGAGCACTGTATATCACATCCATTGGTTGGGTTATAGTTTGACTTTAGGAGCTGTACTCGTTTATCTGAGTTTATCTCCACTGACTGGTTAAGCTTCCAGTCCCTATGGAGCCTCTGTTGATGCCTCTTGTGTCACAGAGATATCCCAGTTTGTATATCGAGTCTATGCTGCCTTCATTTAGTCACCATACACTGTTATGCTCTTGTTCGAAGGAAGTTATCACTTTATCCAAAAGGTCACTCTTGGGCTGACTAAATATTACTTCATTAATTCCATGATTTCTCTGAATCAGTGTGCCTGCAACCTTGTTTTCCTTACCCTTTATATACCTTACCTCAAAATCGAACTCACTGAGGAAGGCCATCCATCTTGCTTGTATGGCATTTAGACTTGACTACGTAAACAAAAATTTTCACACAGGTGTTATCAGTTAGCAGCAAGAATTTCTTCCCTAGTAAGTAATGGAGCCACATTTTTAAAGAGTGCACCACAACTGTTAATTCCATTTCATGGACCACATAGTTACACTCATGATATTTTAACCTATGGGATTTGTAACATACCAAATGTCCATCCTGGGACAGAAATCCTCCCACTCCTTCTTTGCTGGCATCTGTACATACCGTGTAGTCTTTATGGGGGTCTGCTACTTTTAGGATAGGTGCTTTGTGTTGATGTATATGTAACTTTGGAATGTATTCTTCTATGTATCTTATGTATTGTAACCCGATGTTTATTCTGGGATGTTTCTATTATGTATTTGAGTCATGTGGTCATGCCCTGATGTTCCGATCGGGAGGATTAATAATGTAATCAAGTCATATCAAGTCATTAGGTAAGTCCCCACAGTTTCGGGGCACTTGAGTTATTATACACTAATTAAGGTGTAGGCTCGAGTAGTAATTATTAGGTTGAGCCTACATGTGAAAATGCAATTCAAGTGAATGAAAGAATATAAATAGAGAGTGAGACTCTCTATTTAACACACACATCATTCACTCTCTTAAGTGAGGTGCACTTGTGGAGGAGGAAATATACTGGGACTAGAAGGCCATTGTTGTTGGGAGATCTCTTACTATTTTGGTGCTGATTTTATCTCTAAGGAAGTTGCGGGGTTTTCTCCTTTATGGTTTCCCCGAGGAAAACTCTTTGTGTCTCTTGTCTCTTGTGATTTGCTTATGTTTTATTGCTGTGCTTATTATTCTCTCAGTGAAAAGATCCTAAGATCATAATGCTAGCTTAATGTGATGAAAACCTATAATGGTATCAAAGCTAACCTGAGAAGAAGACATTGTGTAGCTACAGGAACTAGGGCTTCCTAGTTTGTGGATCTTCCTCCACAGATTTTCAGCAAAAGTAAGGTGGAACAACTCTCCTCCTTAGGGCGCATCTTTCTGTTGAAGCGGAATTTGATTCCAAGCATTTTCAGTCTCTGATGCAGAAATTAGGGATTTCTACAAAGGATGAATTTTTTAGTGAGACCAGAATAGGGTTATTCTCCTCATCAAAACCGAATTTTAGAGACCTGGATCAAGAAATTTGGTTGGGTAAAACTCCAGGAAAGTCAAACCCTAGTTTGACCCTGAGCTAGGAGAAACCCTAAATACTAAAACTGATAAGTTTTGGTACAGTCACTATATTCCGTGATTGGAGAAGTCTCAGAAGTTGTAAAATTGCAGGGGAAGAATATTAAATCCTGATTAATCCTGTGTCCAAAAATCAGACTCAGATTCGCTGTACTCCAGGAGATATGATATCTCCAAGTTAGGGTTCCATCCTCTTCCAAAATTCATCCCTTAACAGGAAATCTGGGGATATCTGCAATATCTTGAGCTACAAAGGTCCAAATGGAATTCCTGAAGATTTTCCAGAAAGGGAACAGACTTTGATTTTGGTGGTCCAAATACCAGACTCAGAATATGAACCAGTGACACGTGGCATGCCGTACAACTTCGCTGTTCTGAACAGTCCTGTAACAGGTCACCTTGGGAAAAGGATCATAAATACCAAATGGTGAAACCAATTCTGATGCAGCTTACGGTGTTGGATCAGGGACATGTGAGGTTACTTCAGTACGAAATTTTAGACATAGAGGAGTAGTAATTTCATAGATATCACAGAAACAGTAACAGGAATTTCTGCAGAAGAAATTGGAAAATTAGGGCTTTCTGTTCCGGGAGCTTCCCTCCACTGTTTTCAGAAAAGGAGTACATTGGAAAGCTCCATTTGAAGAGATATATTTGTTTATCCAATAATATCTAAAAGATTCCAAGTTTTGAAAATTAGGGTTTCTGTGAAAAACCCTAGATCAGCGAAGTCCGGGACAAGGATGAACACCTCAAATTGGTAAAATCTAATACTTTGTTATTTTCATTTGAGGTTCTCATTTCAATATGATATATCACATCAGCTTGGTGACAAGCTTGGGGAAGTTGACAAATTTCAAACATAGAAGTATTTGATCTCTCTGAAGAAAATGGATTGGACACCTACATGAGTATAGAGGTTCCAGTTTTAGAGGGAGACGAGGTTAGAAACCTTTCACAAGAAGAACTTGGTCAAGGCCAAAGAAGACATCATGCTCATGCTACAGAGGATGATGAACCATCCAGAAAGAGATCCAGATATGAAAGTGAAGATTCTTCAAGCAAGGATGAATATGTTCTGATATCAGCTCTCACAGTTAACATTAATCATGGAAGTGATGATTGGCTTATAGACAGTGGGGCTTCCAAACATATGACAGGATTCAAGGAATCCTTTATAAGACTGTCAGAACATGAATCACCTCACAAGGTGAAACTAGGAGATGACTACCAATATCCAATAAAAGTTAGTGGGGAATCTTCATACAAGCTAGACTCTGGTAAGTCTCTAACAATGAAAGAAGTATTGTTTGTTCCAGGACTCAAGAAGAACCTTCTCTCCATTTCAGCATTGATGCAAAAGGAATGTGGGTTGCATCCATAGATGGTCAAGTCATCATGTGGCCAAAAGGAAAGACTATCAATGATGTGGTAGTGATTGGAGAACAAGAAGGAGGCTTGTACAATTTGAAGGGCCATCCAGAACAAGCCTTGATCCATGACATAGTATATCCAAATGAGCTTTGGCATAGAAGGCTTGCACATGTGCATTACAGAGCACTACCTATTGCAAGCAAAGCTGTTGAAGGTCTTCCTGAATTTAAAGCTATTTGAAGGGAAGAACAAAATCAGAATATGACCTAAAGAAACCAGTTGAAGAATGTGAAGATCTAGAATGCAGAGACCATGCAGTCATAAGAGTCTCTCAAATCAAAGAAAAACTTGAAGCGGTAAAAGAAAAGGTGAAGAATACAGAAGCGGTGATGGCCACCTTGAAAGGCCTCCCAGGATCGTAGGATTCATTCATGCAAGGAATATGTACCGGAAAGAAGTAATTACTTTCAGCAGACTCTGAGAAGAAGAAGAAGCTTGAATCATAAGAAGAGAAGAGAAGATGGGAGCAATTGAAGATCAAGCTCTCACCTTCCAAAGAAGATCCCTCAAGAAATGAGGAATATGAAGAACTCAACTCTTGAAGAACTTCTTATCCTCCTTATCATTTGGATAAGAAACGATGCTACCATGAATCAAGAAGATGATGAAGCTGAAGGATCAAGAAGCAGTCTACCCACGAAACAAATAGAGATACGTATTTAATTGTTATTTAATGATATTGTTTTGTTATGCATTTGTTTATATTCAGTTGATGTATTATGCATGATATGATGTTTGCATTAACGACAGTATACTACTAATATGCATGTGATGGGTAAGTAGCTCATGGTTCTATACAAATATCCATTGCTACTTATCTAGAATGAAACCTATTTGCTGACATATTGGATTAGTGCACAATCTCAATGTTTTCCTGGTAGAGATGGAAGGCATCTAGAAAGTTTCAGTAAGATATGGATGAATTTTGTATTGGCTAAAGTAGTTGCATGATCATATATTTATGCATAAGTATTTTCCAGTATGAATATTCCTTATGAAATGTTTCTAACCATACAAATGGATTTGACTTGTAGGAAAGACCGCATACATAATCACCTACAAGCAAAGAAGAATGAAGACTTGTTCCGAAGAGCAAGTGATGACATTTAAAAATGAAGAATAATATGGCGAGTGTAGTGACATCACTGATGCAGAACCTTCCAGCCTCCAAGAAGAAAGGGAAGACCAGTTCAAGAAGAATGATGTCAAGGCACAGTATCAAGACCTGAAGAGAAGGTCATAATTCCATCATGCAGTAGATGGAAACATCGTGGGATACAAAGCAAGATTCGTAGCATGAGGCTTCTCACGAAAGGAAGGCCTAGACTACGAAGAGACCTTTGTAGCCAGTAAGAGTTGAAACACATACATGATGAGATTGATGAAGATCTTAACCTTTTCTACAAGGTTGAAGATGCAAGTTTATACACTAGATGATCACATAGAATATTAGTAGCATAGGAAGCTGCTTGTCACTCCAGTACAGAATGTTTCAGTGCATAGATTACAGGAGACAGAGGGAGTATGATGCTCTGTTTCAAAGGGAGTGACTACAGAATATCTTGAGGTTTGACATGGTACAATGGGATGGGAATATTAATGATGACTCTAGGCTTTACTGAGAGTAAAGTGGATTCCAACCTTTGCTTCAAGGTTGAAGGTAGAAGACTAGTGATGTTCATGTTATGTGTCGATGCACTATTGTTCTAGGCATGGTGGTGTGGCAGAGTACAGATGGGACCTTCCTTGGATACGGGAAGTATGCAGTAGAGATAATAAAGAGGTTTAGGATGATGGACTACAAGGCCTTGGCTACACCTATGGCATCGAACCTGAAGCTATTGAGTGATGCTTCTTCATATTTGGTTGATGCTACGATGTATCGTCAGATGATTGGGTCATTGATGTACCTGACGAACACGAGACCAGATATTTGCTTTGCTATGAACACCCTGAGCCAGTACTTGACAGATCCGAGAAGTGTTCACTTGATTGCTGCAAAGCATATTCTAAGGTACCTGAAGGGTACAATTGATTATGGGATCAAGAACGATGCGAATTAGAAGATTAACTAGGAGGGTTATGTTGATTCAGATTGGGCAGGCAGTGCCATCGACAGGAAGAGTACTTCTGGATGTTGCTTCAGTATGGGATCAGGTGTGATCTCTTGGTTTAGCAGGAAGCAATCCTATGTGGTACTGAGTACAGCTGAAGCAGAGTATGTCGCAGCTTGTTCAGCTAGTTGTGAGGCAATATGGCTGCGGAAGCTACTGTCTGATATATTTGATCTCCAGTTGGATGCTACGTGTATACATTGTGACAACCAGAGTTGCATGAAGTTGTTAGAGAATCTAGTGTTCCATGACAGGTCGAATAATATCGAGATAAAGTATCACTATATCAGAGATATGGTGTAGAGAGGAGCAGTGAAGCTCCTGTATGTTGCGACGGAGGAACATATAGCTGATGTATTGACGAAGCCATTGGCTAGGCTGAAGTTTGAGTACTTCAGAGAGAGACTTGGTGTTCTCCAGATCAAGGCTTCCTCCCAGAGAAAGTGATGAGACCCATATCCATTCTGACATGGTGAGAGGATTGGTTCCTTCCATGGTCAGATGTAAGGGCTGAGCCATTATGTCATGGTGAGAGGATTGGTTCCTTCCATGTCAGATATGAGTACTGAGATCCATAGCCATTCTGATGAGTAGGTCAGATATAAGGACTGAGCCATTCTGTCATGGTGGTAGGGTTGCTCCCTTCCATGTCAAATATGAGTGCTGGCCATTCTATCGAGCAGGACAGATGTAAGAGCAATTTCCATTCTAGGAATGGAGGCACCTGGTCAGTTACCAGGAACACTCAGTGTAAGAACTGAGTAGCCATTCTGATGTGATAGAGGGATGTGTTCCCACTTGATCATATGTAAGGGCTGAACCATTCTGTTCATGGCTAAAAGATTAAGTTCCTTCCATGTCATATGTGAGTGTTGGCCATTCCGACGAGTAGGTTGGATGTAAGGGAAACTGCCATTCTCTAGGAGAATGGAGGCACCTGGTCAGTTACCAAGTAGCTCAGTCGAGGAGGAATGGGGGCCATTCTGATATGATTGTTGGGATGTGTTCCCCTCATGATCAGATATGAGTGCATGCCCTTCCATCATTGTGAGCAGTATGTGTTCCCGCCTGGATGGATGTAAGTGCTGAGCCTTGTCACAGATGATAGTAGGTGTGTCTTATCATGCTGGTGACTGTAAGTGCTGTTCCATTTCACAGATGATAGTAGGTGTGTCCTATCATGCTGGTGACTGTAAGTGCAGTGCCTTTTCATAGATGGTAGTAGGTGTGTCCTATCATGCTGGTGACTGTAAGTGCAGTGCCTTTTCATAGATGGTAGTAGGTGTGTCCTACCATGCTGGTGATTGTAAGTGCAGAGCCCTTTCACAGATGGTAGTAGGTGTGTCCTACCATGCTGGTGGATGTGAGCATTGTGCCTTTCCACAGATGATAGTAGGTGTGTCCTATCATGCTGGTGGTTGTAAGTGCTGAGCCTTTTCACAGATGATAGTAGGTGTGTCCTATCATGCTGGTGAATGTGAGTGCTGGGCATTTATGATGGGATTGTAGTTTACTACATGATCAGATGTGAGTGCTAGGCGTGCCTTTCTGACGAGCAGGTCAGATGTAAGTGCTGGGTGAATACCTACATGAGGGTAGGGCTACAACCAGCATGAAAAAGGGCTGGCTCTGTAGAAATTCTTATGATGAGAAGAATCATGAGATAGCATCAGTGTTGATCCAGATCGAGTGATGATCTTGATCCAGTAATGATGATCCAGCAGTGATGATCCAGATCGAGAGATGATCCAGATCCAGATCCAGATCGAGTAATGATCCAGATTCAGTCCAGTGATGTTGATCCAGATCGAGAGATGATCCATATCCAGTGATGATGTTCGATGATGATCTAGATCGAGAGATGATCCAGATCCAGTGATGATGATCTAGATCGAGAGATGAGCCAGATCTAGTGATGATGATCCAGATCGAGAGATGATCCAGATTCAGTGATGATGATCCAGATCGAGAGATGATCCAGATATGAAGATGACTTGAAGACAAAGATGACTTGAAGACGAAGATGACTTGAAGACGACATGATCCAGCTGATACAGAGAAGAAGACCAGTGCTGAAAATTGTGTCAAAAGAATACCTTCCTAGTTAAGAGGGAGTGTTGATGTATATGTAACTTCGGAATGTATTCTTCTATGTATCTTATGTATTGTAACCTGATGTTTATTCCGAGATGTTTCTATTATGTATTTGAGTCATGTGGTCATGCCCCGATGTTCCTATTGGGAGGATTAATAATGTAATCAAGTCATATCAAGTCATTAGGTAAGTCCCCATAGTTTCGGGGCACTTGAGTTATTATACACTAATTAAGGTGTAGGCTTGAGTAGTAATTATTAGGTTGAGCCTACATGTGAAAATGCAATTCAAGTGAACGAAAGAATATAAATAGAGAGTGAGACTCTCTATTTAACACACACATCATTCACTCTCTTAAGTGAGGCGCACTTGTGGAGGAGGAAATATACTGGGACTAGAAGGCCACTACTGTTGGGAGATCTCTTACTGTTTTGGTGCTGATTTTATCTCTAAGGAAGTTGCGGGGTTTTCTCCTTTATGGTTTCCCCGAGGAAAACTCTTTGTGTCTCTTGTCTCTTGTGATTTGCTTATGTTTTATTGCTGTGCTTATTATTCTCTCAGTGAAAAGATCCTAAGATCATAATGCTCGCTTAATGTGATGAAAAACTAACACTTTGGTTAGTAACTCCTTGAGTTTGTCAAAACATTCTTGGCATTTGGATGACCAAACAAACTTTATTCCCTTTTTCTATAAGGAGGTAATGGGATAGGCAATTTTTGAGAACCCTTTGATAAATCTCCGATAATAGCCCACAAGTCCAATGAAGGATCGAATATCAGCTACATCCTTGGGCACGAGCCAATCAGATATTGCCTTGATTTTTTGTGGGTCTACTGTGATTCCATCCTCATCCATCCTTGATTATAAAATGACCTAAGTATTGAATTTTAGTTTTGAAAAACTCACATTTCCCTAGCTTGGCATATAGCTCATGCTCCGTTAAAGTTTACAGCACCATCTATAGGTGATGTTGATGTTCTTCTTCCGTTTTAGAGTAAATCAAGATATCATCAATGAAAACTAGTACAAACTGATCTAGATACTTGTTAAAAATACCATTCATTAGGCACATAAATGTGGCAGGGGCATTTGTTAAGCCAAAAGGGATCGCTACGAATTCGTAGTGTCCACAATGGGTTCTGAAGGTGGTCTTATTTATGTCCTCCATTTTAATTCGAATCTGGTGGTAGCCAGATCATAAGTCCAGTTTAGAGAAAACTCTCGCTCCCCCTTCTTGATCAAATAGATCATTAATGGTGGGTAGGGGATACTTATTATTTATGGTTACTTTGTTTAATTGCTTGTAGTCAATGCAAAGTCTTAAGGTTCCATCCTTTTTCTTAACAAACAGGACTGGTGCACCCCAGCGAGACACACTAGGCCTTATATAACCTTTATCTAATAGCTCTTGTAACTATATCTTTAGTTCTGTCAACTCTAGAATACTCATCCTATAAGGTATTTTTGACACTGGGACAGACCTAGGTATAAGTTCAATGGAGAAGTCAATTTCTCGTTGAGGGGATAAACCTAATATTTCCTCTAGAAACACATTGGGGAACTCACCTAGAACAAGGTGTTGGTTTAAAGGTGTCTGATTTTCATTAAGAAGTAGGTCAATAACCTTAAATGCATAGAGTTTGTAGCCATTTCTTATGCATTTCTTCAGCTGCATAGTAGAAATTTGTCTTACAGAGACTGGTTTGGGTATGCCATTTACTATCCAAAGGATCTGGTCTTCCACAATATAGGTAAAAGTCTTTGAAAAATAGTTCAACACTAATTTATTTATTTCTAACCAATACATTCCTATTATCATGTCATAAGACCCTAAAGGTCAAATATTTAAGTCAATTCTATTTTTATGATCCTTTATTTTAACTTCATAATCAGCAATAAAATCAGTTACCTTTCTTTTGGCCCCTGTGGCCAACTGAACCAACCATGGTTTTACATGCTTTACCTTGGTGAGTTGGTACAGCTTCATCATCCTTGGATTAATGTAACTTAAAGTGGCCCTTGGATAAATTAGTATAGCAAGGGTGTGATTAGAGATAGTGCCTTCGATTTCTACTATAGCAGATTGATGGTCTGCTTGCCGGTGTTCTAGGGATGCATTAATTATGTGGTCATTCTTTCCAATTTCCTGAACCATAGATTCTTCTTGAATGTTGTGTAACATCTTGCTTACCCCATTGAAACGTGGACAATTATTTCGTAAGTGGGTTTCTCCACACTCCCATCATTTTAGCGGTTCTTTAGGAGTCCCATCAATCCCTTTTATTCCCAGATTGGTAGGCTTAATAGTTTTTGGTGGTGGCTATCCATTTTTGTTCTAAGAGCTTCCCTAGAAATTTCTCGGTGTATTCCTGAAGGGAGGTGGTTTGAAGCCCTTCTTTCACTGGTTAAAATTTTCATGTTTCTTGTCCTTCCATGTTTTGGAGAGATCATTACGCTTTTTGTACTACTCAAAACATAACCTTGCTTTCCTTAGCACCTCATCTAAGGTCTTTGGATTGTCAAATTCAATCCTATCTTTGTAAGCCTATGGAAAGCAGCTTAGGAACCTTTACACCTTCACCTTTTCTTCCCTGATGTAGGGTATGAACCGCAACAAATCTAGAAACTTGTTGATGAGATCCTCCATGGTCATTTGGCCAAGTCTTAGCTCATAAAGCGCTTTGGTTTTCCTTTTGTAGTAACTCTCGGATAGGTATCGTTTCTTAAACAACTTCTTGAACTCAACCCATTCCAGATTATTCTCCTTGAGTCCATGCGAGATCTTGAGATCCCGCAACCAAATGCTAGCCTTTCCTTTTAGATTGCAAACTACCATTCAAACTTTCATGTTGCTAGAATAATTGTAAATCTGGAAGTATTTCTTAATGTCCAACAACCATGCCTCTACTTCCTCCCCAGTCTTGGGTTCCCCATCAAAATTGGTGGGTTTCATCTTTTTTAACTCACCTTCCAGGTGATCGACCTTTCTTTTTCTGCTAGATTTGACTTGGTTTTCAGAATTATGGGTCTTATTGGATGAACTACCCTTTATTTTTGTGCTTTCCTCCCTTTCGGTGCCCCTCCTAGTTTTGGTTCATGGTTCCTTTCCATTATTCCTTTCATGTAGACTTTGCAATAAGATCTCATTGATCTCCTATTTTTCCTGAGCTTTCTTGAGTTGTTCGTTGTCTACCTTATAGCTTTGTATTTCCACGATCAGATTCCTCATAGTTGCAAGCACTTGACTTGCTTCAGAATGTTCTCTCTCTGGTTATGTGGTTGGTGGTACCCGTTCATTGTTTTCAGGTTTCTCCACATTTTCATTCAGCGAATCCATGATGTATCCTATAAAATTTTGTAAGTATGCAAGAAAACATTCCAATATTTGTTAGAATACTGCCAAAACTATTTTTCAACAAAAATGAGATGTTTCCATAAGGCTACAGGGCTGAACTTGTGCTCTGATACCATATGTAATGAACACACACACAAAAAAAAATTGAATTTAAATTTTTCCTATGATAATTTATATTTAGTCATATTGATAACATAATTTTCACATAGGTGCACTTGATAAAATGTTTTTGTCTCCACGGAAATGCCGCCTAGTTCCCCAAACTGGGGAGGGATAGTCTTCAGAGATAGATTGTTGTTTACTTAGCCTCAACTAATTCTTTTGTTTTAAATGAAAGGTTGCAAACCAAAGGTTTCCTCGATGGGGTAAACGCCCGGTCTAGACTCTTGCAGGTATGACCCCTTAAACTATCCTTAATATTAAATGCAACATATCCTAGTTTATGTCTAAGGAAATAGCCGATTGAAAAAAGAAATTTGGTTGTACCCCCTTTTAGTTAGGTTCCCATTATTACTTAGGATGTTATAAATATATGTGTTATCTATGTCCTTCATACACTTTTTAAAAAACCCTTGTTAGCGCTTAACCTAAATTTTTTGGCAGGACATAATACTCTTGAGACCATGCACCCCCCCCACTCCACGGGGATATTCACCTTTGTGGACTATCCAAGGTTTGAACCTTAGTCGACACCCTTACCAATGAAGGTCGAGGTGAGCCTAGCTATCCGACCATGAACTGTAAGGTCAAGCATTGAAGATCAAAGGCATCCAATTTTCCAGGTAAGGGCAAGTACAAACTCGGGATCCGTGAATAGCTCTCCTTCGTATCGCCAACCTGTCCAGTTGTAAATATGCATTTACTGTCATCTAGTAATTTCAGTGTTGATCAAGAGGATATGGAATCGAGGTCAAAAGTCCTGGTAGAAACACACTTTTATGTAAGGTTTTTGGTTCTGCTAGTCCCATCTCTTTGGATTCTTCGGCAGCTTAGCAGGTAATGAACCCCATGCCCCTTTCCCTTCATGGTTTTCTTAATGTTTTGTAGTCTCCCATTCAAGTGTAATGACCATGATTCTAATCATATTTGACAGGTGCAGCAAGGTATTCAATCTGGGCTCAGGTTTGCTCAGATTTTCGGTAAGTTGTAATCTGATCTGAGCATACTCCCTTCACAGTGTAAGGAAACTAGGGTGGAACATGTTTTATTTGTGGAGGTCTCTGGAAGAGGTTGGGTCCTACTATATTTACGCTAATGACTGGTATAGTTCTCACCATGTAATATGGCATTGGGTGTTTCCATCCCACGCCCTTGTAGGAACTATAAAAGTCTCTCTTTTAAGAATTATACAGTAGGTTTTGTTTTCTCATTTGAGTCTACGTGCTAACAGTTGGACCTTTGTAAACCTGCGTCATGGAATTTAAATTTTCTGAATACTTGCTTAATGTTGGGTAGAAGAAATGGAAAGTTCTACACTTGTGGCTATCCCTGTACCTTGAACGCATTTCATCTTCTTTTACTGTGTCTTGGGGTATTAAAAAGGATTTATTCTGAAGGCTTCATCATCCCTTTTAATTTATGGCTACCCGTTAGATGGTTAAAAGATGTTACTATCAATTTATATAATGATTGTATCTGAATTACTTTTGCTGTTGTTAATTTTAAGGAATTACATTTCCTTCCAAATAACGTCGCATAGTACAGAGTAGACTCATTCTACGGTGTTAATGGTGTCTTCTTCTACAGCCGCATGATAGATGGTTTAAAAATCGATCAAGGGTGTTGTTGTTCATAGTTATCAACATATATATTTGCTGTAAGTATTTAATTACTGTTGCAATTATTTGAAAGTATCCATCATCATTTTAGTTAGCTGGGAATAGTGCTAGGTAAGGTAAGGTCTGAACGTATATAAAGTGGTGATCCCAACGGCTAGGGTCCTCTATTTCCTAAAGTCGAATTGCTTCCCAGTGATTTCTCGGGAAGTGCGGCATGACTTCCCTGTAGACTAGGCATCGAGCTTTCCATATTTAGTTGAGATGCTAAAAGAAAGTATTACTATTTGTTAAAACCCTTTCCCTTACCTTCCATCCTTTGGAAATGAGCTCATGCTTCCTAGCTAGGAACCCAAAGCAGTCTACTGATAGTCGTGTTATCTTGGTAGGTAATTACTAAGCATCCTTCTAAAATTGCGTGAAGGACTGGAGGGTCTCAAAATTGGGTGAAAGTGAGGTGGAATACCTTTCGAAATGGTTACCCCCCAAAAAATTTAACTAATCCACCAAAAGTATCAGGCATTCCCCAAGCCATATGCAGTTGTAATGGAGGGCTTGGTTGCACGTTTTCTACAGGGCTATCCATATAAATGGTTTTGGAATCTATCCCCACTACTTTTTGTTAACTCATTATGATGGGTTGAGACTTGTGGTGTTGTGGCCAATTAATAGAACCACCATGTATGGCTCGGACCTATTAGTAGGTCACACTGGTGCAATGTCTTGATGGATTCTTTTTCTAGAAAACCACTCACAGTCCCTAGATATTGAACTTAGTGACCAAGTATGAATGGTTCAGCATAAAAAAATGGAATACAAAAAGGTAAGGAACTTGGAAGCACCCATTAGGGGTCGTTTCTTATAGGGATCAAATTGGGGCAACCTCCTCGCCTTAGCTAACTAATTCTTCTGATGATTAACTCCTAGGTTTGGCACCTGCACAATAGGGTATTGGTTCACTATCTATTTCATTTTTATGGAAATCAAAATGCCTACAAAAGTATATCCCTTATCACTAAGATAACTCCCTTCTACCTGTAATAAAGAGGATAGGTCTCATACTCATGATAAGAGTCTAGTTTATTATGGTTGGTCTTTTACTTTAGAATCGAGTTCGTAGGAACCAAGAACAACTTGTTGAGATTATCAATATTTAATTTATTTGAAGTATTCTTGTTCGAACCCCAGCCAGGACCTTAAATACAAATATTGCATGAAATAATCATATTATGCTAAACAGATCATGCTAACACTTTATCTACAGTCATGAACAAAACTAACACTTTATATGTAGTAATTAACAAAACTAACACTTTATCTAAACAAAACTAAAACTTTATCTACAGTCATTAACAAAACACTTTATCTACAGTCATGAACAAATAGACTATACTGAATTGTATAATGGAGCAGGTATCATATAAATAGGGTGAGAGCAGTCCAGAATTTTCCCGTATAGTTCTAATAAAATTTTAATAGTAACCTTTGTAAATCGAGCTTTATTTATGGTTACTAAATCCTAACCCTAATATTGGTCTGAAAAATTCCAGTAGCGACCTCCGGTTTAACAAGTATGCAATAATAAAGTGTTATGTTGATACAATAGGGATACTATTGCTTTATAGTCAAAAATATTATAATGGAAGCAATTTGGTCCGGAATGACAGTTAGCATTGTAAAATTCACATCACATTAGCTGGGAAAATAGTATTGATTGACATAGAGGTTGTCAATGTTCAGTTGGACTATAACCTTCTCCTCGAAAGAAGTTATATGTACGCCATGAGAGCCGTAGCATCAACTATTTTCCATCTCATGATGTTCCCCCACAAAGGGAAAATCATGATGGTTGACCAACTGACTTATCATGATCTACAAGGGATAATAGCACCCACCAACGTTATCCCTACAATCAACACAATTGATCCGCAAGGGCTAACTGCACTCACCAATGCTATCCCTGCGGTCAACACCATGGTTGAAAACATACTAGCCTCCCCATTGTTGAATATGGGCCCTGGGTTGTTTTCTAATACCACCATGATGACTTCTTTCCCCTTAGTGTCAGTACCACCGACACCAAATGAGACTGCAGATTTGTGGATTATCTCATCCAGCACCACTACACCTGAACAACAATTGCAGCTACAGCCCCAACCACAACCACAACACTGTCCATAGCCGCAACATCAACAACAGCCGCAACATCATCCACAGCCGCAACATTACACGCAGCCATAACCAAAACCTCATCCCCACATACAACCATCATGGAGTTATCTGAGCTCCTCCCCAATCCATACAATTCCCTTCCTCTTTCCCCCACATGGTGTCATGAGTAAGCCAGTAATGGCTACCTTAAACTTACCCAATTTCACATTGGAAATTTCTGTTCGGTACCTTAATCCTCCAGCCCAACCACTAATGCCTCAGGTAGTCTTAACTCTTGTACAACCGATTTCAGTCGAATCTCATCCTCCACCCTGTTCGCAAAAACCAACCACCACACCCGCACCTACACCGGCCCACCCAAAAAGGGCAAGGAGAAAAAATGTGAAAGCTACCATTGAGCCTTGACTGATTCCGCATTGCGCCATCTGTGAAGAATAGGGCCATCCAACCTAAAAATTCCTAAGATACCCATAATCTGCGTGCATTTGGATGCCATGGATACAATAGAAAACCTCTCTATGGTTGAACTCCCAAGCGGGCCAATAGTGAGAAACAAGTCATTGAGAATAGACCATGCTTGCGCCCTCTATGGATTGTATGGACACTATTCTCACCACTTCCAAGACTTTTCTAAGCTCCAAATGGCTCTATACAACCTTCAACAACATTCCATTGAATCTAAGATCACTCTAATCAAATAATTTTACCGCCGACCTCCTTCTTTAGATACCATGTCCATTTACATGATGTCTAGTTCTACAAACCCTCTTGTATCCAACATCATCGATGGTCCATCAGACCTATCTCTTCATTTCTTCTGCAACGATGAGGAGATACTTGAAGCCTTAACCACCCTGGAATACCCATGGGACAACATGCACCATCACTCATTCTTCCTCCCCTAATATCTTGTGTCGCAGTTTGACCAGTTTTCCATGGAAACCAAATATTTCATTCATGGGAAAGTCGACTGGTTCAAAAATCCCATTCCGACACTAGATGCCTTTGAAGAAGGGAACATGGCCAACATTTCTCTAACCATCAAAATCAACATCTCAACCAATCCTGAGGTTGTTGAAGAAATCATTATGGGGGCATCTTGCTCCCTGGAAGAAGTCGCTTCCTACAAATCCCTCTTCCAAGAATTGCATGGCATCTTTGCCTGGTCTTACACTGAAATGCCCAGGTTGGATCCATCCATCATGGAACACCACATTGACACATGGCCCGATGTGGCCCCCATGTGCCAAAAGAAATGACCCATCCATCCTTCCAAAGCTAACGTGGTCAAAGCCAAAATTGAGAAGCTGTGCATAGCTGGCTTCATTTACCCCATTGCATACACCACTTAGGTTTCTAATCCTATTCTCATGAATAAAAAACAAGGTACCATCCACTTTTGCATAGACTTCCATGATCTAAATGGGGCATGCCCAAAAGACAACTTCCCAATGCCTTTCATCGATCAGATTATCGGTGCATGCGCCATACATGATGTCTTTTCCTTCATCGACAGATTTTTTGGATATAACCAAATTCAGATCCAGAAACAAGATCATTATAAGACTGCATTCACAACCCCGTGGGGCACATTCGCCTATCGAGTAATACCCTTTGTTCTAAAGAAATCTGGAGCCACCTTCTCTCATGCCATGCCATATTGTTTCCATGAACTAATCCACATCATCTTGGTCTACCTAGACAACCTTACCGCTCGATCACCAAAACGAGCACAACATATAAACGAATTGATGCAAGTCTTTTTGCGATGTCGCAAGTACAAAATTCACCTTAATCCCCTAAAATGATTTTTTTGTGTCCTAAAAGGCTATCTACTCGAGTTAATCGTATCTCACAAAGGGATAACTGTTATACCTAAATCCTGTCACCATCATGTGATAAGGCCCTTAACTTACATGTTTTCCCTTAATCCTAGCACATAGAGTGGAAGCTTACTCTGTTTGTCAATTCTGCTTGAAAAAACTCAGCACCACGCTTTCCTTGTGGCCCATGAGTGGTACCTTTCTTAGCATCATCTGTATCCTATTTTCAAGAAGTGGTGCCACCGCATATGGTCGTTGGTCCAAAAGTGTTTCTCATCTAAACCCCTCTGTCATAAGAGCAGAAAAGTGGTACCCTAGGTAAAATGGGAAAAAGATAATTTTCTCGAGGCTTCTAGATCATGAGCCTTGTGTCCTCCCTTATCCGTATCATTATGGGTCAATTGAGCTTGAGATCCCCCATGGGAGTATCTTGGAGCCACCTCACCCACAATTCTCTCAACTATTCCTATCCATTGAGTGTTATAAATACAAGCTCATATCCATAGTTGAGGGGGAGATCTATAGAGGTATTGTTATGTTGTTGGATTGACCACTTAGCCCAAGTCATTGGAGAGCATAGAGAGAAAATTTGGAGCTTATGGGGATGAATTGTCTATCTTGTCGAGGTGCTTATCGACACTAAGGCAACGATTGTAAGCTTCTCCATAAATTTTTAATCCAAAGCTGATTTCCGTCCCACATTACTGTTGTTTTTATTTCACATGTACATGTTGTTAGATTCCTTAGTCACTAACAATGATAAGTAGATGATTTTTTGGTAGCTTTGATGTATTTGCATGCTTGATTCATTTGCAGGTACACAGGTTCACAATCAAAGGAGCATTCTAGGTGTCTACGATATTCAGGGAAGGTCTTCATCCTTTGTCGTTCACTCATTTGTTCTAGATCTGAACCATTCAGACCAAAGGAACAACTTCTATCCACAGAAGGTGCAATATTCCTAATAACAAGTCTGGCGACTCCACTGGGGAGCAGTGCATATCTCAGTTGATATGATATTCCTCAGTTCTTGATCTCTTGTTCGAATCCAGGCTCCATCTCCAACTCTATTCAGTCAGATTTGCCATCCGAATCAGTGAATTTTAGTTTGAAACTTTCAGATTTGTTCAGATATGAATTATTTTTACTTTTATTCTCTTTTTTACTGTCAATCCATCAATTTTTTCCTTGATCTGATCAATTTCTAACTTGATCTTTTGTTCTCCTTTGTGTTTTGGATCTATTCATGGAACCGCTCATGTGATGTTAGCAACAAGTGGTGCCACCGCCTAAACTCTGTTAGCCATATGTCGTGCCACCACCTAAATCCTATTATCTAGAAGCAGTGCTCGTCCATAACCACTTTGTCAAGACCCCTCCAGCACGGTGCTAGGTAGGCCTTGTTCCAAGACTAGTTTTTCTCATTTTTTGCAAAAAATTGAGTTTGTTTGCTTTCAGCCCTGCACTGTCATCCTTGTGTGTTAGAATTTGAATGCTCATGGTTTGAAATTCTGTGGTAAAATATTGGTTTGATTAAATAATTCAAAAGCTAGACTAGGCTTGTTGATTATTCATTTTCTTCCTTACTTGTTGGTTATGATTGTGAAAGGAATTCTTTTTTGAAAGCTTAGGATATAGTGAACACTCTTTTCATTTCTGTTATAAAGACTGAAAGAAAAACCGTTTGATTAGCGTATTGATTTCATTTTTTGTTTCCATAGAGGACTTCTTTTTGCTTGTTAACAAGAAATTTTTTGACTGAGATTAGGTCATTATCATTATTGAGCATAAGGCATTGGATCTTTGATTAGCCTCACAAGCTTTTAGGTTCTTTGTGTTCTTTTGTCTCTTTTGCATTACTACTATCTCATCAAAATAAAAAAATATTGTAGTTTTAAGTTAGATCTATCTATATTTTAAGAAAAATTGAAAAATAGAGTGCATATGCATGTAGTGTGCTTCTTGTTTTTCTTTTAGGCAAATAGGCTCTTTCCCTTTTGATTGCTTTCAGAAAAGAGAAATGAGTTTGGAAAGTGTTTCTTGTCTTTGATTTTGATTTGTTCACGATTGTTGCTTGGGAATTTTTTGTTTTAAAACAAAACAAAATACTCTCTTTCCCTCTCGTAGGTAGGCATACCATGAACGGTAAAGTGAAATATTTGCATATACACACTGCATGGTTTTGCTTTTTCTATCAAATTTCCATGCATTCACCTAATCATCCACTTTAAAATTAACGGTAGTTATAGGTTAAAATTTACATATCAATTTGAGTGATAGGTTAGAGATGTGTTTGGGCGTCGTTAAGTGTAGGAGCTGTCGTTACTCGTCCGCATTACATCCCAGGACTTGTGCGGTTCTTCCATGTACCATCAGTATATCGAACAGCCTTTCACGTACCCTTGAGGTATATAGAAAGATACTTCATGTACTTAATTGTATATCGGAAGGCCCCTTGTTAATAGTTATGCATTAGACATCACTACTACCGATTTGAGCTCCCACGTACCTTGCGTATATCAGGAAACCCCACTAAGATACCTTATCCATCTGAGAAAATCCCTTTGGTCGTCCTGCTTGGAGCCATACACTAAAAATAGCATTCAAGGAGATTACTACACACGTACCCTCAAGGTATATCATGAGTGGCACCTTCTTGACAATCCTGGTGAGAGACCTGACTACCTGAACTCCTCCTATCATTTAAGTTTGCTTGTTTGGCCTATAGCTTGAGTAGGGAAATTTTTGGTCTGTTTTCTAGTTTTTGAGACCCTAGGTTAGATAGGAGCTGTACAAACTGGCTTAGCTAAGATAGTCAAGAAGAGTATGGGGTTTTCCACCTGATTTTATTCTTGTTTAAGGAGAAACTCCTATGGAAGCTATTGACCAAGGAGTTGCTACCAACTCCCAAGTGGGAGAGAATGTGGTTGCAGAAAGTGGAGGACCATATCCTTCACACTTGGCTCCCTTGGTCCAACAACCTTCTTGGGGTAATACTTCATTCCATTGTCCCACAAAAGGTCATGTTGATGATACTACCTATTCGGATTATGGTCCCAATGCTCCATTTTGGGATACCTCTATAGGACAAGCCACTGCCTCATTTGGAACCCATTTAAACTTTTCTGAAGAAGTTTCTCCAGATGAATAAGAATGTAGACAATACCAGGAAGCTGATCTCCATGCATAGGAGATTGAAAATAAAATAGATGACATATTGGGTACACCACCATCACGTTTCGCAGTTGTTCTGTGGGATATCGTTCACTTACCGATTCTATGAGATCCATTGAATCAATTCTAGATCACATAGTGACTCCACATAACCTAGGTCAAACTTCCAACCCCACTGCCTCCCATATTATGTCTTTTCCCAATACCCCCAGGTCTTCCGCACTTGGGGCTCCACATTCAATTCCTGTTTCATCATTACCTTCTAGTGTTGGGAGGCAACCCTCGACACGACCTACATTATCTGGCACCAAAATTGTACCTAGTCAGGGACAGACCTCTGGTATATAGCAATCTATAGTTTATGTCCCTCCAACCAACACTAATGTGTTTAACCCCCCATCTAGTTCAGGTCAGCCCTTAGGGGAAAAACCTATAACCAATCAAACCTCTTAGGGTTATGGTTATGCACTAAATCAAGTACCGGTAGGAAACATTAATTATTCACCCAACACTATAGGAATGCCTTATGCTAGAATTCCATATCCTAGTAATACTTTCACACCATGGGGGTAACCTAACTAGTCTTACATGCCAGCTATGGGGGGGATACCTATACATACTGCAGAAGGTGCCAGAGGACTGCCTTATGGAGGTCCTCCTCCTTGAAGGCCTAATGGTCCTAGAGGGTCTAGTGGCTTTCCCCCTAATGGTCCTGGTGGTCCTGGGGGACCTGGTGGCTTCCATCCTAATGGCCATGGAGGGTTTGGTGGCCCTCCTCCTAATGGTTTCAGAGGCCCCAAAGGGTCTGGTGGTACTCCTCCCAGAGGTCCCAAATGGTCTAGTGGTCCACCTCCTAGTGGTCCTGGTGGTCCTAGTGGTCCCAATGGTCTTGATGGTCCTCCTCCCAAGGGCCCCAGTGGTCCTAACGGTATTGATCCTATAAATCAACCCCTTGGGGGTGGATCTTCTGGTAGTTCTTCGTCACAACAACCTATCTACAAGTCTACTTATGGTCCTACTGGTACTTATATGCCATATGAATATTACCAGTACGTGCAACCTAATTTCCAGTTACATTTCCTAGCAACTTTGGACTTGCCTGATTTTTCCAAGTTGATTAATGACCCCATTCGACATAACCCATCATGGCCTCCCATTCTAGTAAAGTAACCATTGGAAATTCCAAAGTTCAATGGGAAGTAGGGAGACGATCCAATAAACCATGTCATGACATTCCATCTGTGGTGTTCTTCAAACTCCCTCCTGTATGATTTAGTTTGTTTCAGACTCTTTCAGTGAAATTTGACTGGTACAACCACAAAATGGTACATTGAACTTCTGCAACATTCATTTGTGGATTTTGGCTCATTGGCAACTGTATTTATTACACACTTTTAGCTTCCTATCTGTCATGAAATGGGTACTGATCTCTTAAATTATCTGTGACAGAACACCTCCACCCATATATCCAATCATATCCATGAGTGGAGAAGGCAGATAAGACTTATTAAGGCTCCTATTCTAGATAAGTTATTAGTTGATTGGTTTAATAAATATTTGTTGCCTTTTTATTTCTCGAGATGTGGCTATGGGAAGAGCTGTTACTGAAGAGAAATCCATTAGTCGAGTCCAATATCTAGACTTGGTCTTTTCCTAGTCCGAAACTTTGTATGACTTCATTCCTAAAGCTCCTTGCCCAAGCACTAACCCTACAAAGCCACCAACAGAAGTCCCTATTGATGGGATTTTTGGTTCAATCCAGTCCCCGTCAGTAGCAAAACCTACCAAGCAACCCCAAACTGCCACCCCTACTCCTTCAACTCCTAAGGTTTTCACCAAGGTCAATTCTATTCAAAGTATTCAAACACCTGGCAATAATAAAAATAAAGGTAAAGATAAAAATAAAAAACCTGGAAACCAACAGGAGAATCCAAAACCAACCACCAACGATAATGATAAAGGGAAAAGAAAAGAAAAATATCCATGTCTGCTATGCGGAGGTGACCATTTCACAAAAGAGTGTCCACGTCAGGATGAAACCACGCAATTTTTGAAAACAAATCCCACACCCACAATTCTCACGGATCCTTATCCCTCTCAACAACAACTGATAGACCACATGTCTAATCAAGGAAACTCTATTTCGTCAAAGTAAATTCATATAATTTCCTTGGATACTATTAGTTTGCAAACTCAAAGTCAGAGTTATGAAAAACCCACAGACAAGAAATAAGATAATTCTTCTTCAGGAAAATCTCTCTCTACGGGTTCTCCTGACTCCTCGTCGACTATCCCCCTAACCATCGAGAAGCCTACTCTCGATATGGTTTTGCTTCTACTTAAGAGTACTCTTAGGAAGGCTATTTTCAACCCTAATGCCCAAGATACTCAATTTTATAATGTAGTTGAAGATCTTTCTCAGGGACCATGTGAAATGTCTACCCTGGAAGTACTTCAAAGTTGTCCTACACAACGCAAAAACTTGTTAATTGCATTAGGATCTTTAGACCTAGACAATATTAATTTGATTAATTTCAATGTCGATAAATATAAGTAGACTACCTCACAAAATTTATTTCCAAATCATCACCAAAGTAGTCGGAAAGAAGGTCTTTAGGAATGTCTTAGACGAAGGAGCTTCAACTTTGGTTTTCTCCCTGTCTTGTTGGAAAGATATCAGATCTCCTGAGCTTGTAACATCACCTATGACTTTGAAAGCCTTTGATGGATGAGGTTTCTAGCCGAACAGTCTCCTATCAGCCCTTGCAGTCGATCTTGGGGGAAAAAATATTTCTATTCAAGTAGAAGTAGTAGATGCGCCATTAGATTACAACCTCCTTCTAGGAAGAAATCTGTTTTACACCATGACTTCTTTTGCTTTGACAGTATTTCAAACAATCCAATTTCCACATATAGGGAGAATTGTCACCATTTATTAGCTTTATTTATGTACACCGAATGTTACTACCTCCACAGCAAATAACATCCCTATGTTAGGCCATTCGCCTCCTCCTTACGAGTCGATTGGGGTAGGCATGTTGAAGGATTCATCCCTTACAGGGATTTTTCTGTCCACTCCTCCTAACATAGACACAGTGATAGTAAATATTATTGCATCATTTGATTATGATCCAAAGGGAAAAAAAAATTTTGAGTCCACCTCATTGAGTCTGCATGAAGAAATGTACAACATCATTGAAACCCTTTCCGATGATCACACTGATGAACTTCATCTGGTGACTTTGGAACCTTACCACCTGCCCTACTAGTTAGAACCATCTCTTCTTATTCTGGATTATCTCTTTGATACTTTTCCTTTTGACGAGTCCATTATGGAGATCATGAATACAAATAAGCCTACCTGGGAGGCTCACCATCATAGATCCTCATTCCTCCCCAACACCAGTTCGGAAGACCATGACTTTGCATCGTTGTTTTCCACTGATAGTGTCAATGCACTTCAAATTCCTATATTGGTGCAAGACACAGATTCTGAAGGAAACCTATGCAACATTACTTAGACAAATCTGATTGACATATCAGCCAAGCTTGGTACCATTGAGCATGTTCATGTTGGGCAGAACTGCTCGGCAGAAGAATATAAAGCATACAAGGCACTTTTCAAATAATTCCATGATATTTTTGCTTGGTCTTATGAAAAAATGTCGGGGATAGACCCATACATTGTGGTCCATGAAATTATAACCTATCCCACTGCTTAACCTGTTAAGAAAAAAATAAGGTAAGTCCATCCACAGAAGGTCATAGCTATTAAAGATGAAATAGAGAAACTTCTCCAAGATGGGTTTATTTATCCCATACTCTGGATAGAATGGGTATCAAATGTGGTCCCTGTCAATAAAAATTAGGGAACCATTAGATTCTATATCAATTTTAGAGATTTGAATAAAGCTTATCCCAAAGACAACTTTCCTACCCCACATATTGATCAGGTTATCAAAAACTATGCCGGAAGTGTCATCTTCTCATTCATGGATGGCTTTTCTTGTTATAATAAGATTGAGATATTACCCACCGATCAGCACAAGGCAACATTCATTTTACCATGGGGAACCTTTGAATAAAGTAAGTTACCATTTGGATTAAAAAATGCTGGAGCCACTTTCCAGTGGGCTATGTCCTATGCGTTTCACGATATAAAACATATTGTTGAACCGTAACTTGACGACCTCCCTACTCATTCACATCGACGGGAGGACCACCCTGGTCATCTTAGAGACATTTTCCTAAGATTTCATCATTATAATATATGGCTTAATCAGCATAAATGTGTTTTCTGTGTTGAGACAGGATGCCTGTTAGGTTTTGTGGTCTCTAAGGATGGCATCTAGATAGACCCATTGAAAATTTCCACCATTTTAGCTCTACCATCCCCAACCAATCTTCTCAAACTCAAAAGTTTACAAGGGAAGGAAAACTTTCTCTGCCATTTCGTGTGCAATTTTGCAGAGAAAACGCACAGTTATATGCGTTTCCTTAATAAGGACACTCCATTATATTGGGATGACCAAGCCCAACACGCCTTTGATAATCTTTAAAACGCTCTAACTCATTCATCCATGATACACCCTCCATATTATTCAAAGTATTTTCTCTTATATATTCCTCCACTACCACCATCGCTATGGTTTTGTTACAAGAAAATCCTGACGGTCAGGAGCACGTGATTTACTATGCTAGTAACAATCTTATGGATTTTGAAACCCGATATTCACGTGTGGAGAAATTAGCATTGGCCACAGTCATTGCTATTCAAAAATTTTGTCAATACATTTTTCTCTGCACAACCACTGTATTGGCAGACCAGAACCCTATGTATTACATCCTGACTCATCAGGAGCTCAAGGGCTAGTACTCCCGATGGATAGTCATACTACAGGAGTTTGATCTAGAATTTTCCAAATCCACATCAAAGAAATCCTTGGTATTTTCCGAGCTCATGTGTGATCTTCCCTATGCTTCAATGGAATCTGAGCCCAGTGATTCATTTCCAGATGAATTCCTATTCCTGATAAGAACTATTGACCCATGTTATGGAGATTTACTCATTTATCTCCAAACACGAATATTTCAACCAAATCTATCCCATGACAATCACCGCCATATCCGTCACCATGCAAAATAATACCTTATCTTGAATGACACCTTGTATTGATGTGGGATCGATTTCGTTCTCCAGTGATGCCTCACTCATGAGGAAGCTGAACAAGTGTTGAATGATTGCCACTCTGGAGCATGTGGTGGTCATTTATCTGGGATTGCTACAGCCCAAAAAATCCTTCATGCTGGCTATTTATGGCCTTTCGAATTTAAAGACTTTCATGAAGTTTCCAAGAAATGCACACCTTGTCAACATTTTTATCCGAAAAAGCGCACTCATCCTGCTCCGCTACTCCCTGTCATTGCCATTGGCCCATTTTCCAAATGGGGGATTGATTATATGCATTGTAAGCCTACCTCAGCTAGGGGGCATGGTTACATCATCATAGCCATTGACTATTTTACAAAGTGGGTTGAGGCCATGCCTACATATGCGGAAGATGGTAAGACTACCACTCTCTTCCTGTTCAATAATGTCATAGCTAGATTTGGAGTCGCGCAGTCCATAGTTACTGATCACAGATCACATTTCCATAATCAAATGATGGAGGAACTATGTGCTAAGCTAGGTTTTCATCATGAAAAATCTATGCCCTATTATCCGCAAGCTAATGGTCAGGTAGAGGCCATTAACAAAGTTTTGAAAACAATGTTTCATCAAATGGTTGGAGACCATAAATCCAACTACGACCATATCCTTTCCTCCTCTCTTTGGGCCTACAGGACTTCAGTGAAAACAACTACTGGTTTCACACCTTTCCATCTTGTCTATGGACTCGAAGCTATCTTGTTGATTCAATGTCAGATTCCATCCTTGAAACTTGCCGTCAAAATTCTCCTAGACACTTCTGCAGAGGAAGAGAGATTTTTATACTTAAACAACCTTGAAAAAACTAGGAGAGAGGATGCCTTGGATAATGAGGCACACAAGAAATGCATCAAGACTTAGTATGATAAATCCGTTCAACCCCGTACCTTTAACAAGGGTGACCTTGTTTTGACTTACGATAAGAGATATGACAAGCTAGGGAAAGGAAAGTTCGAATCCATGTGGTACGGTCTTTTCATCATTTCTAAAGTTTTAGAGAAAGGGGCATATGAGCTCACAGACTATGATGGAATCCCTTTAGGGAATCCTCACAATGGGTTGTACCTGAATAGGTACTATGCCTAGATATCTCTTGGATAGTATCTTGTATATATGTATATTGCTTGACATTTAGTGTGCTTAAGTATTTTCAATATGGTTTTGAGTTTAGTGTTCGTATCTATTTATACCATGGTTTGGTCATGCAGAGCAGATGGCTTTCTATGGCTTTGCTGATGGTGCTTACCATCACACCTTGAATCTTGCCTCAGCTACTTGGGTTCTCTATTCCCCAGCTTAGGATTTGGAAAGTTCAGGAGCGGTTTGTATTGTTCCTACTACCAACAACATCGCTGAGTATTGAGAAGTCATAGGTCTTCTGACTGAAGCTTCCTCTCAAGATGTTCACAATTTGGTAGTCTTGATGGACTCACAACTAGTCGTTTGTCATCTAAACCATGTTTATACCATTAGGAATCCTGTGCTTCTCCATCTCTTCTGGAGGGTACGCTTGTTAGAAAGGTCATTGGAAACTATCACCTATAGGCATATCCCTAGGGAAGATAACGTAGTTGCTGACTCATTGGATAATTACATCCTAGATTGGCATATTTCCCATTCATGACATGAAAATCAAACATGGTTCGTTGTAAATAAACTGTTAAAGACACATAAAACTCATGTAAAATGCATTCACCATTTGAAACATATAAACACCAAGTAAAAGTATGTATATATATATATATATGAACATGTTTTACAAAAAATAGGTCACGAGACCTCATCTGAAGCACGTAGGATTTCAGGTAAAAATCACCATACAAAATCCTTAAGCTATCAGCTTTTAGTGGATACACCATGCACACATTGTCTAATGATGCTCATGGTAACACATCACTGCCCGAGATACTCTATGTAGCAGTCTGCTAAAGCAACCCGGTACTCCCAGTGTAGGCCTCTGATACCTCAGAGGGAGGTCATCAATGGAAGCATCAAGGATGTCTAGGGTCAACCTCTCCATGTTTTCCTCTAACTCCCCGATCACATCGTCACCCTGTGGTACAAAATGGGATTTGGCTTGTCTATCCAATGTGGAAGCTCCCCTAGGTCATGCTGCTCTGATGTCTGCATGAAAATATTCAAGTCTCGTTACTTAACATAAAAAATATTAAACTTCAAAAACATTAAAAACACTATTTCAATTTTAGGGTCTTTTGCTTCTTACTGATGTCACCCCACTGTCCACCAGGTGGGAGTAGTAGGTTAGGGTCACCGATGAATTCATTTCCCACATATGCATAATCCTCCACCATGAGGAACTGGTCTCTCAACCATCAAAAGAATGGGTTACCTAACTTTACCTTCCCCCTGTCCGCTCTAGTACGGGCCATAATCCAGACCCACCTCTGCATGCGAGGGTCCCACACTCTTAGCTTTGTAAAGACCACCCGAGGTCTCATCTTTGGAACCCTCTTGAAGAAGAAGCAATCTATAATGGAATAGAAACCAAATTTATTCAGTTCCCCTTACCGACACTTGGTCAGCTGATCCTTGAAGATTGGAAGTAGGGATTCCGCTAATTTAAAGATTGTAGGCTCCATGGCCTTTATGGCATAGAGCATATGTTCTCTAGACACCTGGTGTACTCCTTCACTTCCTGCCACTCTCTGCATGATAAACAATACAGTCTATAGAGGTCCATCCATCACTATTTTTATGGGGATTTTCTTCCCCGATGTCCTTGTCTCAGGAATACAGTGACGGTTTATCAAATCCTATGTAGTAATGTCCCCTCCATGGGAACCAGTCAGCAATATGGGAGAACCCCGTCTCAAAAGGCTAGTTAGGAAGTAGATGTCCTCTACCTCAACTGTCAAAATATGAGCACCAACCTCGAAATATGTTTCTCTGTATTCCACATCTAGAGTATATACTCTAGCAATCACTCATGCGATACCATACTGGGTGTGCAAAAGAATTTTAAGTGTCCGCAGTCTCTCAATGCGGCCATGAAACCCACATTTCATTTAGCGAAGGATTTGTCATTATCATGCTATCTCTCTTTCCATATGACCATTTTTTATCAGCAAGAACCTGCCAAAAACAATCACAAGAGTCATTAGAATCATTCTTAGTCATCCAAATCAATTAAAATGAGCTAGTTTTTCTTATGTGACTATTTTTATTTCTCCACGTTCGGCACTGCCTGTGCCTCGTTGAGGATAGGCAGTGGCACCGCCTGTGCGCTATGTTTTCGGCATGGTTCTAGTGAGGTACCTCTTATCCCACAAGGGATAAGAGCGGTGCCCACTCCCATGATTTTAGGGATTGCCATACAAGCTCAAAACACCATTAAAAATAAAAATTGAAGACATAAGATGAAAGAGTAGGGTCTAGGCTATTACCTGGAACAAATGGTGCTTGAATTCGACAGTGGAAACTCTCGATATCAGCAACTAAAAATATGGCCAGGGAAATGGTCCAAATGCTCTCCACTATGGGTAAATAGTAAAATGTTTTGATTTTTCACTATTTACATGAATTTTATACACATTTTTGGGTTTGACATGCTATAGTTTTGTTTTAAAATCATCTATTAATCAAAATCTATTAGTTGTAATCCCTTAATGTCAGTCATTGGCGCATTTAACACCTATTTTTGAGTCGTTGCAGGATAGAAAAGTAGTAGCAGTAAAGTTTCCAGAGTTCATTTTTTACTTTTTTGTACTACCATAAAACGAAAAAAGTCTTTGAGAATTTATTGTGACACTTTGGTCACAGTCTTGAAACTTAATATAAAAGGTTCAAGTCCATTTTTTATTCTTTTCATGCTCGTAAAATATCTCATTGTGAAAAGAGACCTAATGGAGTCTTCTTTAAACTCTTTTCGGGCTCCTTAAATACGAAAATATTGTCGAGTGATCTTGTCTTCTTCATGCTCGTTAAAGAATTTGAAGTGTCATCTCTCCGACAGTAGGTTATATATTTTTTGGTTTGGATAGACTATTTATGAAAAAGGAACACTCCATCCAATCATGACTGGAAGAGTTCTCTAAGGTATTATTTTACACTTTTTCAGGCCTTAGGGACTAAATCATACGAAAAAGGACCCTTTAGAGTCTTCTTCCATGGTCATTTAGACTCTCTAAACATGAATGATACTGAGTTTTATTTCATTGGACTCGTTAAATTAAACATTTAGAGACCCATTTTTGGGAATGAACCCCTCCTCTCTGAGGTTTGTAAAACATATGAGTTTGGACTTGTATTCAGATGAGATATAATGAGTGTTTGTTACCCTCTTTGAACTCATAAAACCGAAAAGAGGCACTCATCAATCATGATGGGGGAAATGGGAAGGAATCATTTTGCAAATAAATGGCAGTAGTTTGTCATTACCTTTGAACATGGCACTTTCCTGCATATCATTTCAGTGAATTGGGTATTCAGTTGATCTCCGTGACGATCCACTTTCATGAGTCATGCCACTTATTTAAGTCTATCAAAAGAATGCATTGTCCATTGTTGCACTATGTGTTTGTCTGGTTTAGTCATGCTTCCAAGTCTTTTGTTGTGCCACCCAATGTTCAAAGGGAAGTTGAAGAAGTTTACCTCTGTAGTCAAAACAGTCTCTGTGTCAGTACTTTTTAGTTAGTCTTATGTTTACTACATTCACATCATTCCAAAACTATGTTTCAAGTTTTGTGTCTTCTATGTGGGACTCATCATGGCCTTCCTTCAGTGAGACTATTCTCGTCGACATCAAATCAACATCCAGGAAATAGTCTTAGAAACAAAACTTAGTACCTTGAGATCTGTATGCCTTAATGACAGATTCTCTCGCTCTCGACATAGGTTCACATCATTGACCTTTGATCAATAGAATCCACTGGGTGTTTGAAATCAAGAAATCTATTCACACTTAGTAGATTGTACTAGGGTATCTTGGGAATCATTAATATTAATGGTGATCTCCCTCGCACTTGTTAACAGTTCACATCATTGGATGGTAATCAAGTGGTTTCTACCATGTTTGACTTAAGATCATTTTAATAGTCATATGGATAGAATCGTACTTTGTGGAAGACGAGATGAAGACCCTTGGTATTTGGTTAGCGCTCATTGCTTTCCCCAGGTTGTGATGGAGCTTTGTATATCTAGCATGGATCCACATTTGTATGGTTGTGGCTATGCTCAAATTTGTGTCTGTATGACATAGATCTATGTTGTATGTCTGGTAGCTATGTCCAAGTTTGAGTCCTCTATCACATGGATCTACACTGTATTCTAGTAGCCATGCTTGTTTATTCTTCTCATGGATCTGCCTTGTATTGGTCTGCAGCCATGAGTTGGTTACATGTGTCTATAAGTCAAAAATATTGATGTACTATAGATGCCTACTAGATGAAATTCTCCGACTGAGCTAACATTTTCACTTCAAAGTGACAACGTGTTCTCTCAAAGCTCTTGCTTATCGTATCCTTGTATGTCTCATGCTTTGGGGGGCATTCTGTTATACCTAAATCCTATCACCATCATGTGATAATACCCTTAACTTCCATGTTTTCCCTTAATCCCAACACTTAGAGTGGAAACTTACTATGTTTGTTAATTCTACCTGAAAAAGCTCAGCACCTTGCTTTCCTTATGGCCCATGAGTGGTACCTTGCTCACCACCGCCTTTATCTTGTTTTCAAGAAGTGATGCCACCACCTATGGTATTTGGTTCAAAATCGTTTCTCATATAAACCGCTTTGTCATAAGAGAAGAAAAGAGGTACCCTAGGTAAAATGGGAAAAAGAGAAGTTTCTTGACACTTCTAGATCATGAGCCTCGTGTCCTCCCTTATCCATATCATTACGGTTTAGTTGAGCTCGAGATCCCCCATGTTAGGATCTTAGAGCCACCTCACCCACAATTCTCTCAACTATTCCTATCCATTGAGCCTTATAAATACAAGCTCATATCCATAGTTGACGTGGAGAACTATAGAGGTATTGTTATGCTGTTAGATTGACCACTTATCCCAAGTCATTGAGGAGCATAGAGAGCAAAGTTGGAGCTTATGGGGATGAAGTGTTTGTCTTGTGGAGGTTCTTTTCGACACTAAGGAAATGGTTGTAAGCTTCTCCATACATCTTTAATGCAAAGCTGATTTCTATCCCACATTACTGTTGTTTTTATTTCACATGTACATGTTGTTAGATTCCTTAGTCACTAACATGTATAAGTAGATGATTTTCTGGTAGCTTTGATGTGTTTGCATGTTTGATCTATTTGAAGGTACACAGTTTCACAATCAAAGTAGCATTCCAGGTGTATACAACATTCAGGGAAGGTCTTCATCCTTTGTAATTCACTCATTTGTTCTGGATTTGAACCATTCATACCAGAGGAACAACTTCTATCCACAGAAGGTGCAATATTCCTGATAACAATAATGGTAGACCCTCTCAAGGTTCACGCTATCCTTGATCTTCCTTCACCAAAAACTCAGCACCAACTACAGAGACTCTAAGGCAAGGCCAACTTCCTTGACTGCTTTGTACTAGAGTGTGCAAAAAAATACCACGGATTCATTTGCCTCCTCTACACAAAAATCCCCTTTGTTTGGGATCAGCAAGCACAAGAATCGTTTGAGGCACTCAAATAAGCCCTGGATTTTGTACCATTACTCTTAGCACCAGACTTCACCTGAGACTTCATTCTCTATGTGTTGGCCTCAGACAATGCCATTGCTAGAGTCTTGGTCCAAGAAGATGATGCTCAACATGAGAATGTGATTTATTACATCAGTTAGAAGCTGATAGGTCCCCCACTATGATATTCGCCTGAGGAGAAACTGGCCCTCACTGTCATCTTCTCAGCTCAGAAGTTGTGCCACTACATCATTGTAAACCATACTCATGTAGTGGCTAATTCAAACCCAATGTAGTACCTCTTAATTCATTTACTTCTACAAGGTCACGCGGCTAAGTGGGTAGTCGTCCTCCAAGAATTTGACTTAGAATTTGTTTCCCCAAAAAGCACAAAGGACCTCACGCTAGCTGTGCTTATAATCGATCTACCCCCATTGACTGCATTATCACCACCCAGGGATGACCTCCCTGATGATTTCCTATTTTTCATATCCATGGAGGACCAATGGTATGGGGACATCCTTCTATATTTACGAACACAGAAGTTTGTAGTGGACTTAAACTGTGAGGACAAGCGATGCATTCGACATCAATCCATTCACCACCTATTGATTGGATATGTTCTATCTCATTGAGGCATTGATACCATCCTACGTCATTGCCTCACCTGTGATGAGGCTGAGACCATAATCAACGATTGCCATAGTGGAGCCTGTGGTGGCCACCTTTTAGGTCTAGAAACAACCCAGATGATTCTACGTGTCAGCCACTTCTGGTCTTCCATCTTCGCTAATTGCATAGAGGCAGTCAAGCATTGTCAAAGCTGTCATCTCTTTGCCCCAAAGGCAAGAACCCCCCCCTGCACCATTACACCTCGTAGTCACAGTCAGTCCCTTCTGCAAATGGGCAATTGAATTCATGACAATCAACCTAGCATCGACCAGTGGTCATAAAGACATCATTATGGTAGTTGATTACTTCACTAAGTGGGCCAAGCCAATGCCCAAATTTGTCTGGAAAAGTGAAATGGTGACACACTTCTTATTCAACCATGTTATTTCATGATTTTTTGTTCCTAAATAGTTGGTCTCGAACCATGGTAAACACTTTGAAGACATTGTTTGGACTGAACTTTCAACCAAGATGAAATTTGAACACCAATACTCATCTTCCTACTGCCCCTAGGGAAATGACCAAGTGAAGCAGTCAACAAAATCATCAAAACAATGCTCCAAAGGATGGTAGGAAACCATAAAACCAGCTGGCATCACGTGTTGTTCTTCGCCCTCTGGGATTATCACACGTCCACAAAAATTGCAACTAGTTTCACCTCTTTTTGCCTAGTACATGGCGTGGAATCAGTACTCCTTATAGAGTTCTAGATCCCATCCCTCCACCTCACGGTTGAACTCCTCCCTAATAGTTCACCTTTGGAAGAATGACTCCTACAACTTGAGCAAACCATAGAAGACTGTCGAGCTACCCTCCAAGCCATCGAAGCAGCAAAAACATGGTCAAAGGCCCACTGTGACTCCCATGTCCACCCTTACACCTTCAATGAAGGCGATATGGTTCTAGTCTACGACCATCCCAATGACAAGTTGGGTAAAGGCATGTTCAAAGCAATGTGGTACGACCCATATGTCGTCCACCGTTGCCTCAGAAAAAGGGCATACATCCTTATTGACTCTGATGGACAACTCTTGGACAATCCCTGCAACAGGCTCTACCTCAAGAGATTCTATGCTTAACATTACCAATGAGTCGCTTGATTTTCCTTTCTTGTTTTTCAACATTTTTACCACAAGACAGGGGCAACACCATTAGCTGCTAAACCAAATTCACCCAAAACCTGTTCGAGACACCTCTCACACCTCCGAGCCCAAATTTCTATCTCCTTATAAGACCATCGTCTCATGTTTAACAAGTAATTTTCAGGACCACTTCTTGGAAGTTACCTTGATTTGTGAACCACATTGTGATGTAAGTGTCTCCGAACCTATACTTGCATCACACTCGCCTTCCACCACTCATGCGGGTTCTAAGGCCACTGCCTATAAGGCACATCACTTTATTTTAGCATATATCCATCTAATCCATCCATCGCACCTTATGTGGGTCCTCAAGCCACTGCCTGGAGGAGAAATCATTTATTTTACATCCATTTGGCATATAACTGCCTCCGAACTTGCACTCACACCACATGTAGTCAATCCTATCCACCACAACTCACACACATCTCTCCTGACCTCTGTCTAAGAGTCACCTCGATTTGCATGCATTTACCACACCGATTCACATTCCTCTATCGTGATCTATCCCATGCATGTATTGGTATGTTTAAGAGCCACCTGCTCCATCCATACTGCATGGATGACCTTTGGACCACTATCCACTATCCTAACATGGGGCACCACCTGTGCCACCACAATCGGTTGACCATACCAAAGTTTCTTTTAAGCTCTTTTCTGACTCCTAAAAGAATGAAAAGATTGTAGAGTGTGGCTGCTTCCTTTCTCACTCATTAAATTATAGGAAATTGCATCTACATTGTCTCATTTATATCCTTTCACAAACCATGTAGACTACCATATGAAAAGGACGACCTTGGCACACTTAAGCCAAGACTATTCCCCTCTGCATCCTTTTATTATTTATTAGGTAGAGGGGTCGAACTTTACGAAAAGTCTCACCATGGCTTGTCATTAAGATCTTTTTTCAGCCTTCTCATCAAGAAAATATTGACAAACAAATGTAGTTTTGTTCATGCTTGTAAAAGTATCTGAATGACCATCCAGTTAGTATGGGTTTAACCTTTTCCACCGCGACTAGAAAACCAATGGTAAAGAATTCTCTCATCCCCTCAAGGATGGGTGAGCTCTCCTATGTATACATTTATCCCTTTTCGAGCATAGGAGACTACCAAAGAAAAAGAGCCCCCACTGGAGTCTTCTTCATTCTTTCAGACTCTCTAAAATTGAAAGCACCAGTGAGCATTTACTTTCTCAGGATCGCAAAAAATACATGAGATTGTACCACAACAGTGTCTTTAGAAACCACCCCACAGATAACAGTTTGGCAGCATTCCCACTTTGGGTCGCTTTTGTTTAGATTACTCTAGAATGCGTCTTCCTTGGATCGCATTAATATCAAAAGTGTCCACCTCCTCCAAGTATTTCCCATCTACAATGACATTCCCAGTATTACAACTATGAACCCTTTCCCATGATTTAGTTTCATTTGCTGCCTAGTCCACCTTGCCATCATACTCTGAACAAAGGAAGGTTGAGTCCACTACACTCCCTCTGCCCCTATTCAAATCCTTCTCTTTTCCCCCCCATTCAGTGGGTCAGTCCTTAGATTGCCTCACATCTTTCGGTTATCTCCCTCACACTTTTGTTTAAGGAAACACCATTACCTTGACCAGGGGCAGGTCTCCCTCTTTCAACGACAACACCTGTATTCCAGAGGATAGACCCAGAGGTCCCTGTATCCTGGTTTCATTAACCTCATTGATCAGTTCCTTGGACCACTTGAGAGGAGTCCTTAGTGCCTCTCGGGATGGTTGTTTCTCACATGCTCGACTCCAGCTACATCATCGCACTATTGATATTTGTACAGGGTATTGGCCCATGTAGTATTTGGTCAAAGACCCCAGATGTCACCTGACTCTAGCACATTGATGAGTGTATTTGAGGGATCCCAATAGGTTCGTGTCCCTTGTGATTTCTGGGTTGTATTGGATACAGTGTTCAAAAGGCCCAGCAATGCTTCTATATAGATTTATGATTGATGCAACATATTTGTACCACAGATACTTTGACTCTCCATCAGTGAGTCCCTATAGCTATGTACCATTCCAGATCCAGCAAGACATCAGTCGTGAAGATATAGCATTCCATGAGAATTCCATGGATCCAATTTAATAGTCCTTTAGATCAGTATAGTATTTAGCCTCTCGTTTAGGCAACCATTATTGAAACAACAGTGGTACATGATCAACTCTTGTATTATAGAGATTAGATCACATTATTCTTTTGACATAGTTATGAGCATGGGGATTCCCACCTTGTCCATAAACATGTCACATATTATTTGTATCTCACCCATTGAGGAGAACCATATTAATACAAAAACCAAAATCCACCATGCCCCAGCCTAGGAAGCACCACCTCTCCCCAAGAAAATCCTATGATGTCCGTCGGCCATAGGATGAGCTCCTGCCCTCACACATCAAGGGGCAATTCGTTAACCCAAAAAATCCCACAATGAGCTCTACATGACCTACACCACCTAAATACATCTATGTATGACCGTCATTTGACCCCATTTGACCCCCACACCCTCAAGAGGGATTAAAAATATGAAAAAGGGCATAAAAACCCCTAAAAAGAGCCAAAATAGGTCTCATAGGGGTAAATCCTCCAAAAAGGGGCTAAAACCCCTCAAAGGAGCTTAAAACCCCCAAAAGAGCTAAAGATTGAGTGAAAGGGGCTAAAATCCCCAAAAAGGGGCTGAAGCCCCAACCAGGGGCTTAAAACCCTAAAAATCTTGAGAAAAAAGTATAAATAGAGGGGTGGGGGTCACTCTCAAATCACTCCTTCACTCCCTATCGTTATGCTACCTGTGTGAGTGCCTTGAGACCATTTTCCTCTCAAGCCATTCACCCTCCCTCTCCTCCATTCCTCCATTGAGCCATAGCTCCCCATTCCTAAGAGAGGTGCTCTCCCAAGCTAGGGCATGGTGGCCTATTCCAACCAGAAGGTATACTTGTCTTTTCATGTTTTTGCTTTGGTAGATTGTAGTTTTATAACATTGTTTGTTTGCAGGTTTATTGATTAACATTTTCTTGTAGGTTTCCATTTGATTACTTGCAGATCTTTTCGTTTTCTAACAGTTGTATGCAGGGTCTTGGATCTTAACCCTAACATTGGGTGTAGAGGGGTTTTTCATTTTGGTTTCTTTTTATTTCATTCTATTCTTCCATTCTCATAGGAACCCTACCCTTCTGTCCTATAGACAGAAGGAAGCCGTTCCTTCCTGTAGCAAGGGCGAAATCCCTACTACAGTTCCCCTAATCCCCCTTTTTCATAATATTCTTTCCCTACCACGTATCTCTCTCTCTCTCTCCACTCCTCATGTTAAACCCTTATCCATAACTTCCGTACTCCCCATACAATTAACCCTAGTAATATATTTATATTTCTCTCATCCAACCCTCCTCCCCCCCCTGCCCTTTATCAATCCCCTTTATCCTCTCTCTCCTCCTATCAATAAGCCCATCTTCTCTCTACGATTATGTTAATCCCACTACACCATACAACTAAATACCCTCGTTTCAACCTCTATCACTCTCTCTCTCCCTATACTCCCCCTTCTCTACTTCCTTCCTCCTCCTCCTCTCTCTCTCTCTCTCTCTATCTATGAATATCCTCTACTTATCTATATTTTTAATGCTACTCTTTATGTCCCTGTCCAACTACTACTCCTCCTTCCCCTAATCCCCTCTCTCATAATCATATTCCCCCTAACACTTCTCTCTCTCTCTCTCTCCCCCCACTCCTCAATGTTAACCCCTTCTCTATAAATTCACTACTCCTAATACAATTAACCCTATTAATATTTATATCTTTGTCTCTCCAAACCCTTCTCCTCCCCCTACCCTTAATAAATCCCCTATTGAGTCTCTCTCTCACACACACATACACACACACACCTCCTATCAATTAGTCCTCATTCTCTATATGTTTCTTCTAATATCCCTACACCATACAACTAACCACCCTCCTTTCAACCTCTCTCTATCTCTCTCTCTCTCTCTCTCTCTCTCTCTCTCTCTATACTCCCCCTTCTCTTTAACTTCCTTCCTCCTCTCTAAACT
>LPNX010363155.1:127564-163251 GCA_001517045.1 Pseudotsuga menziesii | reverse complement strand
TCCTTTCAGCAGATAGAAACAGTCTGACTTGAGGTTTCAGAAATGTTTTAAAACTGGTTTGCTGTTATTTGAACTCTTTTCAATTTGCTATGTACTCCTGTATAGGCCTGCAATGTCAGTTTTCCCTTGTCTCAACCATACAATTAGGTTTCTGATAGATACACTGTGAGATCAGATCAAACATAACTGAAAACTGTCATATGAACAATAGGCTCTGCTTAATTTTCAAACTGCACCATCAGGCAGAATATCAAACTGTTTCATAATATCAGCCATTCAAATTCTTTGTTTTAGGGTTTAGGAAACGGTATGATGTGTTTTCAAACATAAACTGTGATCATCCTTATTACAAACTGATTCAAACACTGAAGACAGCAATTCAATATCCAGACTATTCAATGCAATGGAAAACTGTCAGTGAATATGACTGTTTTCATCAAGGTTTCACTTAAATCTCAGCATCAAAACAGCTTCACCTCAAACCCTAAATCTTCCATTGCTTCAGATTTTCAAACACAACATCACCCATAAGCTCATTGGATCAAGTGGGGACTGTCAGCATAAGAAACAAAGGAACAAAAACACCAGTGTTTTGCAATATCTTCCCCCTAGCCACAAAATGTCATCAAATCCTGTATATAACAGCCAATATGTCCTCCTAGCATTCGAACATGGTACTTCCAGCAAATGATTTCACATATCATAACAACTCCAACAGTTTTTCAAACCACTTGAATAAATCACAAAACACCCTCTGTGTGAAACATGAGCATAACCAGCCAATCTATAAATCTTCTACATGTTGTTTCATGCAATTTCTGGTTTATACTGGCATTAGGTCAGAGACAAACTCCATTCATTTAGCTCATTACAATCACCTTGCATCATCACCAGAGTTTCGAATGTATGGGAGGACAAATTATATACTATCTTTGTTCAAACAGTGACTAAAATCTCACAGGCTGCATGCTTTAAGTTCAAGGCCTCTTTGCTGCTCTGTTCCTTCAGATACTTCACAATGGCTTCTGCTGACTATTTCTGTGGTGGGAAGTTTATTTCATGTCCCATTCTATAATCTTAAACAGGCAATTTCTCCAGATAAACACGCAGCAAGGAAAACCCAAATTTTTGAGTTATAAGGGTTTGTATCGAAGCACCTACCAATTTCTCAACTGCTGTGGCTTAAAGCTCTGTTTTAAGCTAGCAACGGTCTCTCCTTAGGTATACAAGTGTCCCCAGATCATCTTCTTCACCACAAACGAGAGAATTAAGATGCCCTAATTTTCTGAATGTTGTCTTCTCTTCACAAGAACACGATCCACTTCTTTAGCGTTTTGACTCTTCTCCACGAACTCTTTTCCCCTATAATAATGCATGTAGAACGAGAAACTTGACAGTTTAGCCGAGATTTGGTGGTCTTGTCCAACTGATTCCACGTTTTTAGCAATGATGAATTTGTTTTGGCTGCGTGACTGATAACTGCTAAAATACGTGTCTAAACTGCAGTCACACGTGTTAAAACACCTTGCAAAATACAATCAATCACTTCCATATGAAACCCATGATGAAAATTTGCAAAAATATTGGAAAAACAAAGGGCCGCGATATTCTTGTAGCGCGCCCTTTGTTAAAATTTCCACTAGCGCTACAAGAATAATTGCTAAGCCAAATTTTCACAGTTTTGCAACTTTTTTCCAATTTGTCGAATGTTTTGAAAGCTGCTAGGTTTAGAAAATAGGTTTAACTAGTCTCTCAACACATTAATGAATCAACCTTTGAACATAAGACCTTCTTTACCCCTTTTAAAACATAAAAAGACCATCAAAAATCAAATAAAATCTAAAAGGATTGTGTTCAAAACCTATTCAATCAGCAATAAAACTTCTAAGGAGACCAAAACTGAAAATTAAAACCAAAAAATTAACTGAGGTAGATTGAAAAACAAACCAAAACTGGAGAAAATAAACCAAAAATTGAAGGAAAAATTTACTGACTCAACAACAGGCATTTGTTACTTTATTGTACATTCGCACTCTTTTGAGGATTTATCCAATTGACTAACGAATTTTGAAGGGAACAGTATCATCTGCAGACGCAAGACTCTCCATTGGAAGTTGATCAATCAAGCCTTCCTTTTGAGTATTGCTATAATGCCAGGTTGGTACTAGTCACAAAAACTTTTGTCCATCTTTTTCAGAAAAATTAACAGGTCCATATTTTGGAAAGAACTAATATCCTTGCTGCTATATGTGTAGCAACCATCAAAGTGTTATTAGTCAAGGGCGTAAGATATCTTTCAACCTCAATGCAGGAAACAACTTTTCTGCTATTCAACCATTAGTCTCTCTTACCGATAAGGTAGAATTTCAATCCGATTGAAATTTGATGCAACCCTTCTCTTGGTGTTTGTTGCTAGTAAAGAAATGATAAACTATTGCTTATATCTATTCTTGTTTTGGCAGAATGACAACTTGGTAGGTCACTGTCTGGTAGTGCTTCAAAGCTCGAGTCTAACAATTATTGGTCGTAAGTTCATGCACTCATAACCTATCTTGATTTTTTGAATAGGTTTATTATATCAATTTTGCTGGTCATTTTTGAAGGGCTCACTATCTACTAACCCTTCAAAGCGAAATGGGACCTTGCACTTCAAATTTGATTCCTGGTAGGGTTGTATACACAATCCATCATCCATTTTACCGAATTGATGAAGGGCATAATGGTTGGTCGTGCAACAATGGCATGTAGGTGAGACTTGTTGATATTCTGGCAGGTTGGGGGCTTATGGATATTTAATATATTTAAAAAAAAAAAAAAATCACTGCCGTCGCTTAAGCGACAGCTATATCTGTCGAACATGCGACGCTTCTTGTTAATACGCGTCGCTTAATCGACGGTTCCTGGCTGGATATGTAAGGTTTTTAAAAAAAAAATCAGATCGCGCTGTCGCAAATGCGATGCTTCTTGTTAATACGCGTCGCTTAAGCGACAGTTTCTGGCTTGATATTTAAGGGGTTAGCTGTCGGAAATGCGACGATTCTTCTTCATATCCGTCGCTTATGCGACAGCTATATCTGTCGTTGTTTCGACGCCTTGTCTTGATATCCGTCGCTTAAGCGACCGCTATATCTGTCGTTTTTGCGACGCCTTGTCTTGATAGCCGTCGCTTAAGTGACAGATATATCTGTCGTTTATGCGATGCTCACTCTTTAAAGCCATGGTTTAAGCGACGGTTATACATGTCGCTTATCCGACGGTTGACATTTAACCGACGGTTAGTTGAGTGTCGCTTAACCGACGGGTACTTAAGTGTCGGATAACCGACGTCAAGTTTCCGACACTTAAGAAAAAATCAAAGTGTCGTACATGCGACAGGAAAGTGTCGAAAATCCGACATGACGGCCGTCGGATTTTGGGTCGAAATGTAGTAGTGGGAGATCCTATACTTCCAGGCTCGGAAGTTTTTAGCTCCCTCAGTCCTTTCATCAAGCTTGGTATGATGAGACATCTTTAAATGAGAACCTCAAATGGAAATACAAAAGATTTTAGATCTTACCAGGTTCAAGATGTCGGATCTGAAACTTGAGCTGAAATCCTGCAAAGCTGGTTCAGGAGCAAACTAGGGTTTTGTTTTTCTGAAGTTCTATCCACCCAAATGCCTTGAAATTTGTCCCTAACTTCGATTTTGGGGAGGATATCAATCCAGGCCTGGGCTCACTGAAAAATTTCTCTTCTGTGAAAAGCCCTAATTTCCAACCGTAGTGACAGGTCCAAAACTGAAAAACCTCAGAATTGGATTCTGTTTCGATAGAAAGATGCGCCCTAAGGAGGAGAGTTGTTCCACCTTACTTTTGCTGAAAATCTGTGGAGGAAGATCCACAAACTAGGAAACCCTAGTTCCCATAGTTGCACAGTGTCTTCTTCTCAGGTTAGCTCTGATACCATGTTAGTTTTTCAACATTAAGCTAGCATTATGTTAGGATCTTTACTAAGAGAATAACAAGTACAACAATCAAACACAAGAGACAATGAACGCAATTTTTTTGATCGAGGAAACCATAAATGGAGAAAACCCCGCAACTTCCTCAGAGATAGAATCAACACAAGATGTAAAACCCCAAAACAGTAAGATGCTCTCTCGACAGCAATAGTATTCTTCTTGTCTAGCCCCAGTGTATTTCCTTCCTCACTAATGCGCCACACTTGAGTGAGTGAATGATGTGTATGATAAATAGAGAGACTCACTCTCTATTTATATTCTTTCGTTCACTTGAAGTGCACTCAATCATGTCGGCCTCACTTAACAATTACTTACTAGAGCCGACATCTCTATGAGTGTCTAATAACCCTAGTGCCCTGAAACTGTGGGGACTTTAACAATGACTTGACATGACTTATTTACATTATTGATCCTCTCGATCGGAACATCGGGGCAAGACAACATGACTCAAATACATAATAGAAACACCCCAGAATAAACATCGGGTTACAATACATAAGATACATAGATGAATACATTCCGAAGTTACAAATACATCAACAGTATAGTCATATGAAGGAACTAGCTACCAAAATCCAAAACCAAATCACTCTTACTCATAGCTCATGCACCTAAACCAAAGTCTATTCAACATTTTTGTGTCGATAGACATTTTTATCACGAGATTGATAAAGCAGGTGTTGTTCTAAACCACCCTAATCATGCATATTTGACTCTACTATCACATTATTAGGTCAATTATTGCTTAATACATGCCATGAGCCCTCCAATCCATCAAATATTTTGAATATTCTTTTACAAAACAAATTTTGCTTGTCCCGCATGAGTTTCCCTTATCAATTTCTAGGTCCCTAACATTTCCTTAAAGCAACACATAGGGGCATTTCCAAAATTGCAAAAAATAATTAAAAAGTGCATTAATTGCATGCTATTAAGTAATTTTTTTATTGTTATGGGATATACCAACTACCAAAACCACTTTCTTCAATATTAAAATGAGGCATTAAGGTTGGTATGGGGCACCATATCAGTATTGTACCTTCATGCTAGAGGTATCAAGCAATGATTGCTCATGATTTTACATTCCCATTCCCATAAGAAACCCTAGTTTATGATTATTGGCTTCTTCAACCGTGATTTGGGACCCTATTCTCCCAATAATGTCCCTCCTCTTCAAGATTGAAAAACAATGGTGAACTGGTGGTTTGTGAGTGCTCGTGGCAGGAGGAATTGTGAACTTGGTGGACTCAATGTTGCAATATAAATCAGGTATAATTATTAATATTTTTGTCACGTATTATAATACAATGAATATCTCTCATCCCCCCTCCCCCCACATAAACACTTGTGTTACATTTTCTTTACACAGTGATCAGTTTATTTAATGGAGGAACTAATTTTTCTTGAATTTTTTTTATTTGGCTAGTTACGGATTTTGCATTATTATCGACTATTTTAATTAAATTTTAAACGACTTTGAGAAGGGTTTATTGTTATCTTGTGTGTAAGTTTCACATGGAAATGAATTAAAGCAAGGATTAAATCTTGGTTCAGTGGATTTGACAAGAAGGACAACCATCTAGCCAAAGGTACTTTTCAATTGTTTGTTTTATTTAATTCTTAGGTAACTAAATAAAAAAGTATAGTGTTGTCATTCTTCACTTCTGATTTATTGATGGTTAGACCTTATCCATTTAGGAACATTTTTCCTCAAACAAAAATGGAAATTCCAACTTCCCGAGATGCGCTATCCAAGGTTAGTCAAAACACCCTAGCACCTCCATGCGCAAGAATCCATCCAACACTATCTATAAGTCAGCATTTCCTCCTCCTCTTTTTCCAAAAATACATCCAAGGGTTTCCAAACTGTAATCTCTAGCCTCTAAGGTATGAAAATCTAACCTGATAATCCAAAATGATTTAAGATACCAGGAAATCCTAGTGCCCAAGAGAGATAGAGAGAGAGATTAAATGTAGAAATAAGAATCTTAAGAGAGAGAAATCATCCACCTCCTCCTCATATGATTCACTAGGGTTTCCTCATGAAGCCTAGTGCAGCATTAAGGGAACACTCCAAAGAAGAGATACAAATGATTGTGTGATGTTGTGTTGTTGGAAAGACTCTCTCCTTCCTCTATATTTAAGAGAGGTAATGGAGGCCAGAAATATAACATAGGTCGAACTAAACCTTACAAGAAATCCTAGTAAACATAAATATGACACACACAAGTGAAGCACTCCACTCTTAGAGTACAACTGTCAATATTCAATAATGATGTTGTGTGCAATAGTGACCTGAGGTGATGTAGATATGTAAGGCATGTCCACACCACTCCCTCCTAAGCCTCCACAAAATCCATACATCCTACAAAGACAAGTACTCCACTAGGGAAAATACCCCTTGTAAGAACATTGTCAAAGCCCCAACCATCCTCAATCCATCTCTAATCCTTTGAACATGAAAGCAACTTGACACATGTCATACATGTCTTGCATCCCACTTGCACAATGCAAATTGGTTCTCACATCCTATAGGATGTTCTCCCACAAGTTGAATCATCCATGTGGCCATCATGAGAGGTCCACCATCCAAGCAATATATCTCAAACTCCCAAGGGAAGAACCATGAGCCAATGATCACCTAAGGTTAACATCCTATGAGAAAAGTATCACAAGTACGCACATCCATCTTGGAAAAAATTAAATGGTTGTACTATTATGTTCAATATTAGTGATAAGTACCTTAATTATTTTCTCTTAAGTGTGCAAAATCAACAAGAAAATTAAGCACTAGAAATATCCATCCAAAGAAGATAAAATGCTAAAATCAAATCTGCAATATACAAAATATATGGACAGTTGGAAATATCATATATATGTGCTTAATGAATGAAGTACATACATACCATATCCTCCTTTAAACGATAGGACAAAATCCAACCACCTAATATTCCCTAGCTAAGGTTAGTCAACAAACCCTACCTCCTCCAAGTACAAGAATCCATCAAACACTAATTCCAAGGAAATATGTCCTCCTCCTCTTCTTTCCCAAATACATCCAAGGGTTCCAAATGTTAATGTCTCGCCTCCAAGTGATTAAACCCTAACCCTAGAATCCAATATTCTCTAATATATCAAGAAACCTAAGTGCCCAAGACATAGAGTGGTCAAATGTGCAAAGAAGAATATCAAAAAGGAGAAATCATCCACCTCCTCCTCATATGCTCCATTAGGGTTTCCTCATGAACCCTAACACATCATTTAGAGAACACTCAAAATAAGATATACAAATGATTGTGTAATGTCATGATGTATTGTTTGGAAAGACTCTCTCCTTCCTATATTTATGAGAGAGGTAACAGAGGCCAACAATGTAGCACATATTAGCCTAGGTTGTACAAGAAAGCCTACCAAACATTAGTAAACCACACACAAGTGAATCTCTCCATTCTTAGGGTACAAGTGCCAAGCTCCATGTTTCCATGTCCAATAGTGACCCAAGGTGATTCAACTATGAAAAGAAAGTCCACGCCTTTCCATTCTAAGCCTCCATGGACTTGATCCTTCCTCTAAAGAGAAGTACTCCACTAAGGAATCTACCCCATACAAGAACATTGTCGAAGCCCAACAAGCGTCGCCAACAAAACACCCTATAATTGTGTTGGAAGCCAACAACCTTCCCATCTTTTTGTTATTTTAAGTCAATAAAATATGATATTAACTTCCTACCTTAATAATTTCTTGTGAAATATTATTGAGTGCCTTCAGAATCTCTGATTCTGAAGGTACTCCCAATTGGAGGAAATTTAACACTAGAAGAAAAATCATTGTTTTGTTGTCGATTCTATTTTGATTAAATATCATGGATGTTGTTTGATTTCTACGGCTGCTAAACTATGCTTTCTATATAATCAATTTTCTTATATAATTTTGTAAGTTAATTTTTGGCTATATATCAATATATTCTAATAATAGTTTAGCAGTTTCAATCAAGATTTTACTCGATTGGCAACATACTCACCTTACTTTGGGATTGAGCCACTGATCATTCACTTCTAATACATATGATTTTGAATTTTGTGATCTTATTCTTCTAAGAACCTACACAAATACTTCCAAACTTCCATATCGTTAATCCTTATCAAATTATCAAGATCAATACTTCATGTTTGGTTCACTATGTTTGGGAAAGCTAAAAGATAGCATAAGTATTGGATAAATTATTATTTTTAAACCTAATATGATTACTCGGTCTATGCTTTATGATACCTATCTATTACACCACCTAAACATTATTTTAGGTGACTATTCTAACCAGGAATCAAAGTTTTATTTTCTTATCCCAACTATAGGGAAAATCATATAAACGCTTTGTCGACTAACTAAACGTGGTACATATTTTCATTGCACAATTGTCGTTTTGTGTCGACTTATCATATCATCAAAACACTTGTATTGATTATATCTTACGGTGTCAGTTCCATTGATGGGCGTGGTACTGTAACCATTATTTCGCACTACATGGTTATTATTACTCTTGACCTGTTTAGTTTTTATTAGGAGGCATGTAGGGTTTTAACCGTGATCATGGGTGAACCTAATTCTTTTACAAATTATCGACACATATTGGATCCCTATACCTTTCATCTTCACAACCTCCCCTAAAACACACCCTGTCCAGAAGCTTTGCATTGGGGAAATGGCTCCTCTTTGTCGTTTTGAGGTCTTTGGGAATGAATTGTCGGAATCCAAACCAGAGGTAGTCGATTTATTTGAAAAAATAGGTTGAGGTTCCTTCTTTAGGTATTTTAGTGGTCATCACATAGAGGTAACTAGGAAGTTCTCCTTATCCCTTAAAGATGATGTGGCCCAGATAGGCAATTTACAACTAGTTTGAAGAGATGATCTTATTGCAAAAGCCACTAAGTTGCCTCAAAAGGGTGAACATTCGTTTAAAGGAGGAAAAATTAGCATGAAAAAGTGGAAACACTTCCTTCTCCTATTACCAGACGATTCAGATATCAAGCATAGCTTACCGATAAGATTTTTGAGGCCCAAGTGGCGCCCTTTCCTGCAAATCATAATTAGGTACATTACATGTGATGGTTGATTCTCTCATGTTCATATGTACCATCTTCAACTTCTTATGGTATTTAAAGGCTCAAAGATAATTTTTCGTTAGTTTTTTTTAAATAGCCTTAATAAAATGGCTTTCGCAATCCAATAAACCATTGGGGACCATAATAGAAGTATGTTTCATCATGCCCTTCTTAAAATTGTGATTCAATATCATTTATCCTCTTTGGACAGGACCTGGGATGAATTTCTAAATAAAAATGGTTTTGGGAAAACTCAGTATTGGCCCTCTCCCCTTCCCAAGGTTCGACAAAAGAGAAGGAGATCAAATTTTCCTGAATCTTCCAATATACTAGACCCAATGTCGAACCCTAATGAGACTGGAGAGAATAAACCTATTTATAAAGATTATCTGAAATGTGACATAGAAGGGGATAACAGTATTTCAATTTTTGAAACCCCAATCAACCCATCGTCTTCAAGAAGATCTAATGATTTACCTGTGCAAAAATATAAAGGGTTAGAAAGTTTTGGAGATATAAATTTTACAAGTCGCACTGAGTCTAGGCATAAGAAAAAAGAATCCATCTTGATTAGATCTAATACACGGAGATTCACTCGAAGCATGGCCACTCTTTCGATTCCCAAGACAGTGTAGCAAGTAAAAGAGTACCCTTTAGTGGAGGTAGTATTAATCTTGCACATTGATCTAGGAATAAATAATCAATCTCATCAAAGAATAATCAACAAATACTCATGAAATGGTGTTAATCAGAACCATAATGGTTTCCTCTCTGTATATTCAATAAACAATGAATAGTTACAATACCAATGTCAAGCAATAGCTTGAATCCATGAGGAATTCGAATACCTAAGGATACAATTCGAATTCAATGAGTGAGTTTGGCTTAACTGACTCTTAGCCATTCAATCACACTCAGTTAACCACTTGACCAAAACCCTAATTGACTCACCAAACCCTAACTGAAGTCGAAGTGCAATAAATGACTGAATCTCAACTGAAGGAGATCAAACACATGTCATAGCAAGCCAACCATCAAGTGCTAGTGCTCCATGACTTCAATGAACATCGATGAGGTTAACTAAAGCTGAACTGATCATTAGAAGTTGGTGGAGGCACCCTGTTGACTCCAGATCATTAAATAATAATAAATAATCATTAAATAATATATTTAATGAGAGGAGGCACCTTAACTAACTGGTTGAACTGATTGTAACCACCAGTTAGCAATTAGGTGCATTAATATCACTCAGATCACCCCCGCAGTGCTCCAGTTAGCCTCCTTGACTGTAGGAGAAGGCTAAGTTAGACTCCTTGACTGTAGGTAGGCGTGGGTGTGGCTGGATGATGGAAATTAATGCTCCATTGATGTCAATTAATGTCAATTATACTTAGGATAGTGGTTTAACTAGGCCAATTTGACAAAAAAGAGTGTGTATGGTGGTAAATGTCTCCAACAGGCAGTTATTGATGATGAAGACTTTTCTCCTATTCGCGTATTTTCACACGGAGATGTTTGCCATGAACAAAGTATGAAATTTAATAATTCCATGACAAATATTTCACAAGGATTTACTAAGAAATTATCTCCTCTCCGGTCTGAATAGAAACCTTCATTTACAGGAGATTCGTCGCTTGGTTGTGACAAAAGGAACCTCAAACATTCCACCCAATAGGTATTTGAAAAGAAGATCACCCAACTAGAAGAAAAACTAGAAGAATCGCAATCAAGCACACTTATTATGAGGGATAAGATCCAAAAACTTAAAAAGGAATTACTGTCTTGGGTAAATCGCTGGCAATATCTTAAATTGAATCTGGATAAATATAAAGCTCTGAAGAGACCATTAGTCTCTGCTAACGAAAGATTGTTAAGACAGGAAGATTGACAGAAGGTTAAAATAATGAAGCTTAAAGCTAGATTGGTTTAGTCTAGAAGGGAAACTAAACTTCATAATACAACATAGCACATACATCAGCATTTTGTTTCAATTTCATCTATGTTTTGCAGGATTATTGGTTCTGGGCAAGTAATTGAATGATTTATCAACACACCTACAGAATCATAGATTATGTAGGGGTACTTATGATTTGTTTGTCCTTTATCTTTTAACTGTTAATTTGATGAGCATTTAGATTATGCGCATTCTGTTTTTACAAGTGACATTTACATCAATGTTTGTTTTCAGTGCAATCAATCTCTTGTGGCGTTGTTGGATCAAAGGAGATCCTATTGCGAGGTGCCTCTTTTGGTTTGAAAGACAATTTTAACGTTCCTGAAGTATCTCGTTACCTCTTCAACAATGCATAAATATGTTAAAGATCTTGTTGGTCATGTATTTGCTCACGGTTAGCCTTGACAGTTGTCGAGCTGATATTTCATCCATAATGTAACAAGATTTTTAGCGAGATGTTTATTTTGGGATATAGATCCGTAGAGTCCTCTAGGTTGTTAATTTTGTGAGTATATAAGTCACATAGTTGACTGGAGATAGGGGGTTCAGGTGGATGAAAGAAGATATCTTGTTTAGGAGTCAAGACTACTCAGTTCTGAACAAAGTCTCTGCTGTGGGATTATCTCACTCTTTGACAGTTATGAATTATCCTGGAAATTGGTATCATTTTTTTAGAGTTTTTAAGTATATATATATATATATATATATATCCTTTATAGTTTCTTCTATGTTCATATTTTTTAGTTATACTTGGTTGTAATGTGTAAATGATCTTTGAAGTACTCAATCACTAGCAGTTTTAGTATCTGATTTAATATAATGTGTTGATCATGTTATAGTTATTTTTGCTACTTTAATTTGATTTATCACATCATATCATATAGATTTACTTAATAGAATATCTTTGTTTTCCATAGATGTTCTATTAAAAAATCATTTATTTTAAATCTCATATACTAAATCTGTTCTATGGCATATACATTTTATGGGCTAACAGTAGTTGGTGTTGTTATTCCTTAAATATGTGGATGTAATCTTTAAAACTAAGGTCATGATTCAGTTTTTATGATTGTTCTCAAACTTTTCATACCTTAAGTTATTTATACTTTAATGGGATAATAAAAGAAAATAGTCATTAAATCGCTTCTGACTAGGATAGGGAAATAGATTTTAGGTTAATTAGAGTCTGCATCTGTTATTTTCCATTTTGATTAGGAATGTTATCAACTTAATTAATCTACTTAATGTAATAAGTAGAGTAAGTCATTTGATTTTTTTTAAACAATACAAATATGAAGACTCTCTTTTGAGAGCAAAAAAATAAGGTAGCAGGACCTCAAACTTGTGAGAGTTATCTTTTCCAAACATATCGGGGGATGCGTTAAGTACCTTGTGTGGGATTTCTCTCCTTGTTGGATTCAGGACAGAAAATCTAGCCAACAAGTTGTCAGCATTTCCAATACCCTACAAGTAGGGTAAGGTCTCAACCAAGACACCCACAGGAATTGAAAATACCATTACAGGGGTTGTGCAGAGGAGGATAGGGTGGAGTTCTGCATAACCTTATGCATACATTATCTCATTCATGTATTCCTTATAGTGAATAATTTAGCATTCATTATTTGTAGCAAGTATAACAATCAACAATAATGTAAACATAAGCATATATAGAAACACATCGCACAAAATGGGACATAACCAACTTCATATTATTATTATGGAAAAATTTGGCACATAATAAAACCATATACATAATATCATTAGGATTCACTTCCATCTCAATAGCTTCCAAGATACATCACAAAACTCTATTTACAATCAAGACCCTAGTGCCTCTAAACCTTCGAACCCAAAACACTACAAAATATTCCTATAAATAGGCTTAAGTTTTATTTTGGTCCTTAGTCCATGCATGGGCTTAGCAACATGCAAAAATACCTTACGTGGATCTTCGTTGACGTGGATCATGGGGATCTTGCACTCTTGTCTCCTAGCCATGCCTCTTGCTACCATATGTGTTCCTTGGCACTCGTCCTTCTTCCTAAAAACTTGGGCACCAACACTCTTATTAGTTAATCATCTAGTCCTTGCATTATAGATGCTGCTATAAATTTGACTCCATTATTTAGTGATGATGGTGACACCTTGCATGAATTACATGCATGAATTACATGCATGAATTTCTCTTCCTTTAGTTTGGTAAATTTCTTTACCTAAGTGAGATATATCCACTCTTTCTTATGCAACAAAGTTCTTTCTGGTCCATTCATGTGATATTAGGATGAATATCCTCCATGTCGGGTCATTCTTATTCATATTGTTGATTTCTTTTAAGGAAAATATTATTGCAAATGATTTTCTTATTCATTCATTTGAACACCATCTAGAGGAATCTTTTCCACCATGGGCCATTACTCAATTCTATGATGTATCTTGGTCATTAATGACCTTGATGGATTCATGTAGGATTAATGTGGTGTTTAGAGGGGTGATCTAGTCCTATACTTAGCATTATGGGAGGAAGTAATTTTTTTCATTTTATATTGTAATTACTTCACTTTGTGGCCCCTTGTTCATCTCAGGGTTGTTGTTGTAATTGTTGATGTAATCAATACATGTAGCCACAACCCATTCATATGTATCATATGTACTTGTAATTATGGCTAAACCATATTTTATTTCATTTATTATATATTAGGTTTGTGGTTAAGGATGACCTAATCAAACTTGACATGTAGCCTCAATAATCCTCTTAAGGTGTGGGCCCATAACCCCTCGTGAGAGTATGCCTCACATTGAGTTTTCTATAACACACTACTCAAGCTATCATCTGTACCATCTCATATTTTGATCGTCCTAATCTGGAATGCAAGGTGTTATAATCCTAAGGGCACTAAATTTTTTCTTTCTCTTGTGTTGGTGTTCTCTCTTATTCTTAGCATGTTTCCCTTGCGCACACTTGTGTATTTCTATTTTTAGTACTTATGTTGGGATTTTTTGCACTCTCTTAAGAAAACTAGACCTATATCTCTCTAGCACACTTGCAGGGACACTATTTTAAAATTTAAAAGAAATTTGGTCCCATAGATTCCTCTATTTACCCCTATAAATATTAGCACGTGTTTGATCATGCATGTGACCAATCAATGTATTTATATATTATCATAAAAAATTCATCATTCATCATATTATAAGATTGTTTATATCATAAATTAGATTTACCCCTATATCCTATTTACATTGGATATTGTATTCAATGCTTGTAATGTCCCCATTTTAATTTCCATATGTAAATAATTAAGCTAGGAATTAATGGCCTAAAGTCACTTTGTAAAGTTCACAAGAAATTATTGAAAGGGTGATGTGAGCCATAATTTGGTAATAATAATGGCCATAAATTCATAATAAGGTGGCATTAGACACATTTGACAAGGAGGGCACATTAGTGGAGGAATGAGTCCAAATATGTGGTGTAACTCCCATCCAAGGTGGAAGGAATCCTCTCATGAAGGCATCTCAAAGGTTGCAACTTCCCAAGCTAAAAATAACAAATCTATGATATCTATGATGGAATATATTACATCTATGACAAGCTTTGACACCTATGACAATAACTATGACAATTTATGACAAGCTTGTTTCTAAATTTAGCCAAGGAGGGCGCATGAGGGAACAGTGGGCCCACCAGGTAGTGTAATCCCCCCAAATCAAGCTAAGCATATCCTAATTTGAATTCTAAGAAATAATAAGGTCCAATTGAGACAAATAACATTATAAAAGAAGTTAATTTGTTCCATGAATCAGTCTCTCATGAAAATGGTATTTGTTAATATTTTATTGATATTTTTAAGAGAGAAAACTCTAGAAGGACGGGAAAGATGAATGAAGAGTTATAAAAGAAGGGATAAGACTCATGTGTGGAATAGTTTGGTAATTCAATTTTTCATTGTAAATCTATTGTGTATTTCAAGCTTGGGATATGTTCCCATTGCATTTTTGAACTAGTTTCGGTGGTGAAAGATTTCACCCTAGTAAGTAGAGAGTAGGAGATAATCTAGATCTCTTCATTTGGGATTCATTGTGGATGTTGTTTGGGTACATAGGGTACTCCCAAAAGACCAAACACCTAGATAAACCACTTCACACAAAAATATCATAGACCAATACACCAATGTTTGTCACATGGTTAAAACCCTCGAGAGGGAAACAGTCCACAGCCCTAGCTAAATAGCTACTTGGAGCAATTTATTATGCAAAAGAAAGAAAGTTACATGAGCTTCTAATAATCGATCAACTAGCCAAGGACCCTCCATGCTCTTTAAATAGAGATCATGGACCAATTGAGTGTTAAGCCACAGATCAATGGTAGGTATGATCTAAGAGAAGTTGAACCGTTGGATCACTTTATTTCTAGAGCATATCGTGATCATCGGATTAGAATATTTACAAATGCATACTAATGCATACTAAAGAAACACACTTTACCTAACGAATATATTACACAAGTTGATCTTAACTAACTCGTAAGTGTCTAAATATCCTAACATCCCCCCTTAAGAACAACTTGGGATAGGATTGAAGGATTTACAAAAGTGACACTATTAGGAGAAGGAAGGAGGCATTAGAGCCTATCCCCCCTTAAGGACACATTCCTAAACTCCTAACATAGATCGAAGTTTAGAAAACTTCGCTTCTGTAAGAGACTTGGTGAATATGTCTGCAACTTGATAATCTGTAGGGCAATAGAGCATTTCAAGAACACGATCATGAACAAGATTTTTGATGAAGTGCATGTCTAGCTCAATGTGTTTGCTGCGTTGATGTAGAACTGGATCTTTGGAAAGCTTGATGGCACTTTGATTGTGGCAACAAAGTGGAGTAGGCTACTGCTGCTCGAATCCAAACTCTGAAAGGATCTGTCGAAGCCATAAAGCTTCTTGACTGGCATTAACTGTGGCTCAATATTCTGCTTCTGCTGAAGAAAGAACAAGAGCTTGTTGTTTCTTACAAGCCCAAGTGACAGGTCTAGATCCCAGACTGAAAACATAACCTACAGTAGACTTTCGATCATCAGAATCGCCGACCCAATCTAAATCAGTGAAAACAACCAACAAAGGTTTCCCTCGTGTACTATAGTGAATCCCAAACTGAATTGTACCTCGAATATATCGAAGTATTCTTTTTGTTGCTTTCCAATTACTTTCATGAGGAGTTTGCATATAACGGGCAACACGACCAACGACAAAGGAAAGGTCAGGAGGGGAATGAGTCAAGTATAAAATACTACCAACAAGCTGACGATACAAGGTGGAATCTACTTCAGGGGAAGTACAAGTGGTAGAAAGTTTGACTCCAGACTGGAAGGGAGAAGGGGATGGTTTACAATCTTCCATGTGGAAGCGACGAAGAAGGTCACAAGCATACTTATACTGAGAAAGAAAGATTCCTTCTTTGGTTTGCAAGACTTGGAGACCAAGAAAATAATGCAAATGTCCTAAGTCTGACATTTCAAAATTTTGCTTAAGACTGGATTTCACATGGGTTATAAGTTTAGGGTCACTACCAGTAAGGATAAGATCATCAACATAAAGAACAATTATGATGATATGGTTTCCTACTTTCTTGGTATAGACATTGGGGTCAGAATGGCATCTAGAAAAACTAGTGTTAAAGAGAAAGCTATCCATTTTGGCATACCAAGCTCTAATAGCTTGCTTAAGGCCATATAAGGATTTCTTAAGGAGACAGACAAGGCTAGAGTTATCTTGAACATATCTAGGAGGTTGTTGCATGTAAATTTCCTCCTGTAAATCAACATGTAAAAAGGTAGACTTGACATCCATTTGATGGACTTCCCAGTTATGTAAGGCTGTAAGGGAAAGAACAAGGCAGATGGAATTCATTTTTGCGACAGGAGCAAGGTTTCATTGTAGTCAATCCCTTCAACTTGGGAAAAACCTTTGGCAACTAACCTTGCCTTAAGTATTTCAACACTTCCATTGATGCATACTTAATTCTGTAGACCCATTTACATATGACAAGTTTTCTTCCTTTTGGAAGAGGAACAAGATCCCAAGTATCGTTTGCCATTAAGGAACGATATTCTTCATCCATAGTTGCATCCCAATCTAGATTTCCTAAAGCTTCTGCAAAAGTTTCTGGATCATGATTCTTGGAAACTTGAGCCAAAAGAGAAGAGGCTCGCTGAAATTGAGAACATGTTCGACGTTGATCTCTAGGATCACCAGCAAGATCACCAGCTGCTTCACATGTTGAACAAACCCATCGAGGAAGCATTGGTGTTGGTGCAATTGGAGGAGCATGAGCAGGCAGAGGTGGATTTTCATCCTCACTGTCATCATCAGAAACTAGAGTTGGAAACCTATCAAGGAAGCTGGAAGAAGAATAAGAAGAAGGCACAATCGTTGAATCAGGATCGTAGGCCAAAGATGGCACACCTGCCAAGTTAGGCTCGCGGGCCAAGATATTTTCATCAAATTTAACATCTCTTCTAATGATTATATCATGTGAATGGGGCTGAAGAAGTCTATAACATTTTACATCTTCAGAATATCCAACAAATATGCACTTTTCACTTTTAGGCTGTAATGCTTTATGTTTTTCTTCCGAAATGTGATCCCATGCTTCACAACCAAACACACGAAAGTGACTTACATCTGGTTTCATTTTACTCCATGCTTCTTCCGGTGTTATACCTTGTAAAACTTTAGTGGGTGTGCAATTAACTATGTAATTTGCACAATTTATGGCCTCAGCCCAATATTGAAGACTTTGTCGCTTAGATTGGATCATACAATTAGCCATTTCTTTTAAAGTGCGGTTCTTCCGCTCAGCTACACCATTTTGTTGTGGTATATATGGAACAATGTGTTGTTGTTGGATTCCTTGTCCAGTGCAGAAAGTAGTGAACTTGTTGTTAAAATATTCTACTCCATTATCAGATCTTAACTTAATAATTTGATGACCATATTGTTTTTCAACAAGGGCCTTGTAGGCCAAGAACATGTTAAATGCTTCACTCTTAAGTTTTAGGAAGTAAACCCAAGTGTGTTTGGAGTAATCATCAATGAAAGTTAAGAAATATTTGAAACCAAAAAAGGATGCAGATGGAAGAGGGCCACACAAGTCACTATGCACAAGCTCCAAGGGAACCAAGGCGTGCCAAGAGGCACGTTTGTCAAAATTGTCTCGATGATGTTTTTCGAGTACACAACCGAAACAAACACCATCCTTGCAAGATTCCATCGGAAGACCAGTCACCATATTGTCTTTATATAGTTGTTGCAATGAGCGATAATTTAAGTGACCGAATCGCTCATGCCAAAGTTTGCTCAAGTTATCACTATGAGCAACAAAAACTGAAGGAAAAGGTGATGACCCAAAGTTGTTAAATTTGTACAACTTGGTAATATCATCAACAGTTCCAGTAGCAAGGAAATTTTGAGGATTTTTAAAATCCTTGATTACAACTTGGTGAGGTGTAAACGTCACAGTTTTACCTTCACCTGAATGAGTAATTTGGTAGACTGGTAACAAATTGCAGGAAATTTTTGGAACACATAGTACATCACTGAAATGACCATTTTCTACTAGAACTGTTCCAGATCCTACAACACTTAGAGATCTATCATCACCAACAAATATTTGTTTGGTGTTACATTAATGCATATTATAAAAGATGGCTTGATCCTTAGCCATATGATAAGATGCTCCAGAATCAATGAGCCATTCAATTGAAGTAGAAGAAGAAGATGCAGTATAAGAGTAACCAGAAGCACAAAGTGCATGTCCATGAGAGGTAGATTATGAAGACGAATCTAGGCTAATGTGGTGCTTCTTCATTACTGCTTCCAAGGCTGCCATCTTCTTGAAACACTTAGATTCATCATGATTATCTTTTCCACAAAAATTGCAATGATGCTTAGTCTTCTTTCATTTTGGCTTGGATCCTTTGTCATTTTTTAAAGAAGGAGCTGACTGAGAGGGTTTGAGACCCTTGTTGTTTGGCTTATTATTGTGAAAATTATGTTTCTTGGGAGGCTTGGACTTTTCTTTCTGTTGGTACAATAAGGCTTTCCCAGATGTATCTGCATTGTTAATTATTCTAATACGAATGAGCTTATCTTGCTCTCTAATTAAGGAATCACAAAATGATTCAAGACTAGGCTTTTGATAGCTAGCTGTAGTCAATAATTCTTTCATGGAGCAGAATGTAGATACAAAAATAGAATATGCAGGTCCATGTTTGGAAAGAATATAATAAATATATTGTTTGTCTTCTTTATTAATCTTACATTCTGCACATAAGAGTCTAAGAGTTTTATACTTAGATAAATAGTCTTGAATGCATGAAAAATCATTTGGATTCAAGGAAATCAACTCATTCTCAAGTTCATGACCCTGAATTTCATTGTGTTTACCAAACACAGATTCCAACTTTTCTCAAGCTTTATTAGGTTCATCAATTTTAGATATGTGGAATCACAAATCAGTAGAGATTGACATCCCAATCAATCCATGAGCTTCATCAGATCTACTTGCTCATTTAATTTTCTTATCATCATCAGTGGGTTATGTTTCTTTCCCTGAGGTTATCTTGAAAAGTTTTCTACTTCGCGGAACATCCTCCATATGAGATTTCCATGAGAAATAGTTAGAACTTGTAAGTATAATATCACAAGGGGCGGCCATACTGTAAAATAATGACTGAAAGAATAGAAACTAATTGTTTGGATACAAAGAGCTTGAAAAAATATGCGGTTTTAAAAAAAACGACACTGAAAACTGATTCTGGATGATAAAGTTATGCTTGATCAAAGAAAATGTTGAAGATGTCCCCAATAGTGACATGGCAAATATTAACTTGACCAACTAAAAAAAAAACCCCCTCTTCCCAAAACCAACCTTTGACAATCACTTTACAATAAAGTTGTTTTTAAGTGAATCACTTTTGCAGAATAAGTGATGTTCACTTTTACAATAATGTTACTTTAAATAGTGCGGCAATAAATTAAAAGACTTAAGTGACTCACCTTTTATTTTATTTTTATTTAAGTGTGATGCACTTTTACAATAAAGTAACTTGAAAATAGAAATTGCATGCACTAAAAAGTAGCTTAATAAGACTTGAACTCAAGACCTATTAAAGAATAAAGCAACTTTGGACCAAGTGAGCTAAGTTTACAAGATACATAAAATAATGGAAAGAGGAAGGGTTTTTTTTTTTTTTACTCTTCTCTCTCATTCTTCGTGCTTGCCTTTTTTTCCTTCAAATCACAAAAAAAAACGAAAAACAAAAACAAAAAATATTTTCCCACACAATGGGGTTAGAGCTTGGTTAGCTTACCTGGAAAGTCTACATTTTCAAGTTTTCTTGTTGTTTCTGATTTGCCGTGATCGCACAAGGTGCACGACAAAGAGCATACGTAGTCGAGAAGACACGAAAAAAAGTCCCCTTTCTATTTCTGATTCGCCGCGATCGCACAAGGTGCATGGCAAAGAGCATACACGGCCAGAGAAGGAAACAGTATGAGACTAAAACAATAAATATCTAATAATAAACTGAAAAAATATGAGAGATTTAAAAAAAAATTAAACAAATCCGTCACTGTAACATTATAGCTTCAGATTTGTCAAAATGGGTGTTTCTGGATCAAACGGAAACTATTTTCGATGAAACGAAAATAATTTGCCAATGGAAACGGTGCTCCGAACACAATGGAACAACTCCCATAGGCCATAAATGCGCAAAAACTCCAGAACCAAAAACCCTTTCAAGGTTTCGGCAACACCGGTTCCAGATCTTGATCAAAACTGAAAGCGACTCTTCATAAACGATCTGATACCATGTTCGGGTACATAGGGTACTCCCAAAAGACCGAACACTTAGGGAAACCACTTCACACAAAAAGATCACAGATCAATACACCGATGTTTGTCACATGGTTAAAACCCTCGAAAGAGAAACAGTCCATGGCCCCAACCAAATAGCTACTTAGAGAAATTTATTATGCAAAATAAAGAAAGTTACATGAGCTTATCATAATCGATCAACTAGCCAAGGACCCTCCATGCTCTTTAAATAGAGACCATGGACCAATCGGGTGTTAAGCCACGGATCAATGGTAGGTATGATCTAAGAGAAGTTGAACCGTCAGATCACTTTATGTCTAAAGCATATCGTGACCGTCGAATTAGAATATTTACAAATACATACTAATGCATACTAAAGAAACATACTTTACCTAACGGATATATTACACAAGTTGATCTTAACTAACTCCTAAATGTCTAAATATCCTAACAGATGTTGAGAGGGATCACTCATATTTATCTATTGAGATTCATTGATCATATGTATGTGTGAGTTGGTTGCATATCTGAAGAATTCATTAGTATTCCAGTATTTCTATTGCATTAGTTTCCCATTGTTTTCAGGTATTGTGTTGGTTCTTGGTTGAGAAGGGAACACCGGTGGATACCATTTCTATTGCAGACAATCTCTATTAGGATGGATATAATGTATATCTTATTTGGACATGAATTGGGGGGAAGAACTATTATTTTGATTCATCTTCTATTGATTTAGAGCTTGGACTGGTGCAGATGGGTTGTGAATGAACTTTTGGTTCTAATAGTTTAATGAATTTCTAGGTTATGAGACCTATTTCGTTGCATTCGGAGAACTGTTTCCAGCAAGGAAACTTTTTTTTTTCATTAAAAAAGGTTTATGTATTCCTGAGATATCGTCATTTTATCAGATCTACTATATTCAACGTCTCTTTTGGTGAAGGGGTGCACCTACATCCCCATTTATGTATTTATTGAGATTCGAGTTGCTAGAAGAGGAATTAAGCATTGTAATGTTTTTCATATCATTATTGTTACTGCCTCCATCCATTTATAATAAATATTCACAATGATTTTATCAAATTATGGTCTAATTATGGTGCTATCGGTTGAACTATGTATATGTTTAATGATATGGTTGTCCAATCCTTTTGTAATGCATATGAAAATTTTCATATTTTCTTCCTGAAGTCTGTTATCAAGTTATTTGGGTTGATTTCAGAGTGTTAGGTTCAAGTTGGATCGCTTAGGAAGGATTTGGATGATTAGGAAGTGTTTGGACCAAGTTGGAAATTAAGACCCTCATTGCAATGAAATTTAAGCTAGTCTTCCTAAATTCGAAATGATAAGGAGGTTGCATACAAAGTGTTCGAAGAAATTCGTGAACCATATTTAATAACTAGCCACCACAACTTTATATCATACCTAATTTGGCACATTGTAGTGGATTCAAAGTATAATATACGAGTTGCATGTGTTAAATCAAATCCAAATTTATATACATAAGCCACCATTGGGATTAAGTTAAAAATCAACCATAATTTCCATTGAACAATTGGAGCCAATATTCCTAGTTTTTAATTGGGGATATTACATTGTCAAATGAATAGTTTGTAACAACAAATTCCATTGTTGGCATTGTTAAAGAAAAAATGGATAAATAATAACCTCACTTTATAGCTTAATCCATTTGAAATCATTTCAAATACATGTATACCAAATTAGTTCCATCCAAAACATCCAGATTGCTAGAGAATATAGTATAATGGGAGTAATTGTAGGGTTAAACGCTTGGAATATAAACAATTTAATGAATAAGCTTTCCAAGAAACTAACAAAGAAAAAAATAAGTATAGGAAGAGTATACCAAAATTGACAAGTATAGGTGTTGAAAAGATTGAGGGTAAAAAATAAGATGCATTTTACTCTTGATTTAGTGCTTTACACATTGAATATGGTAGTCCATGAGGAGTATAGTCATATGAAGGCACTAGATACCACAATCCAAAACTAAATCACTCTTACTCATAGCTCATGCACCTAAACCAAAGTATTTTCAACATATTTGTGTCGATAGACATTTGTATCACAAGATTGATAAACTAGGCGATGTTCTAAACCACCCCAATCATGGCTATTTGACTCTATTATAGCATTATTAGGTCCACTATTTCTTGAGGCATGTCATTATCCCTCCAATCCATCAAAAAATTTGAAGATTCTTCTTAAAAACAAATTTTGCTTGTCCCCAATGAGTTTCCCTTTATCAACTTCTAGGTCCGTGACATTTCCTTAAAAAAACACATAGGGTGTTTCCAAAATTGCAAAGAATGATAAAAAGTGCATTAATTGCATGCTATTAAGTAGGTTTTTCATGGTTAGTACACTTGGGCATGGTTATGGCCCATACGAACAGCCAAAACCAATTTCTCCAAGTTTAAAATGAGGCATGAAGGTTGGAAAGGGTCACCATATCAATATTGTACCTTCATGTTGGAGGTATCAAGCAATGATTGATCGTGATTTTATATTCCCATTCCCATAAGAAGCCCTATTCTATGATCATTGGCTTACTCAACCATGAGTCGGGACCCTAATCTCCCAATAATGTCCCTCTCCTTCAAGATTAAAAAACATTGGTGAATTGGCAGTTTATGAGTGGTCATGGCAAGAGGAAATGTGAACTTGGTGAACTCAGTGTTGCAACATAAAATCAGCTATAATAATTAATCTTTTTGTCATGTCTTATAATACAATGGAGATCTATCATCCCCCATCCCCCACCTAAACACGTGTGTTGCATTTTTTTTACATTGATCAATGTATCTAATGGAGGAACTTGTTTTTCCTAAAAGTTTTTTATTTGGTTAGTTACGAATTTTGCATTAATATTGATTATTTCAATTAATAGTTAAAGGAATTTGAGAAGGCTTTATTGTTTTCTTCTGTGCAAGTTTCACATGGAAATGAATTAAAGCAAGGATTAAATCTTGTATTAGTGGATTTCGACAAGAAGGCCAACAATCTAGCCAAAGGTACAGTTTAATCGTCTCTTTTGTTTAATTCTTAGTTAACTAAATAAAAAGTATAGTGTTGTTATTCTTCACTTTTGATCTATTGATGGTTAGACCTTAGCCATTTAGGAACAATTTTCCTCAAACAAAATTGGAAACTCCATTGTGTGGAAATTCTTTGAGTTATTCCTTATAGGGATTTCACCTAGTTTCTTCTAGCTTTAAGTACTATGGTAATTAGTAAATTGTATGTTTTTGTCTTTTCTTTTAGCTAGGCAAATAAATAAATAAAATGTTATAGTATTCTAAGCTATTTTCCCTAATCATGTAATGTTCCGATGTGTGTTTGTTTGTGTATTAGTCATGGAGCCCTACTACTTCTCTATAAGAAGGTCACAAGTAGACACAAGTTTCCCTTTAGAGACTAGCGGGGTTCTTTCGTAGTGGAAGATTTTCTTCTTGTGGATTTTTCTTCGGTTTTACCTTAGCTTATCATGAGGCTAAGGAAGGTTTTAGGTTACATGTTTGTCTAATTCAATATTCAATTTGTCATCATTCCTTACATTTCCATCAAATTCAAAAGAAAAGTTGGTTATGTTCATGCATTTCTTAGGTGCATAATTGCATGTTCTTGAAAATCACATTCTTAGTATTATTTTATGGTTTTGATTTACCAATTGAAGGAAAAAAAGACATTTGCATCTTATGGGAATCTAGGCAATAATATCTTTGTTCTTACATTGTTTACAAGTTGGTTGGATCACATAGTTTCATTGAAATATTTAGTACAATTTGCTTGGTTAAATTATGAATATCTTTATCGATTCAGTTTCTTTCTTGAGTCAAAAACATCATCAAGTCTCACATCCAATTCCTTGTCTTGAGTAATCAACAACCTTTAAAAGGAATAATAACTAAAATGAACTAGAATTTTCTTTATAGAGAACCAATATAATCTAGGTTCAAGGCCTTGGTGTAAGATTGGAGGGGAATATTTTTGAGGCTATAAATTTGCATTAAAAATACTTAGAAGTGAAAATTTTGGATAATTTTAGGGGCTATATATAGCCCATGGGCTATATTAAGGGGGTTATAAAAATTTAGTGGGCTATTTTCTTATATGGAAATGGTTTTTTCAGCTAAAATATATTCTCCCAATATTTATGAGAACAAAAATAAATCCAAAATGAATAACCTCTAGTATATTAATGAGGAAAATGAAAAAAACCATTTTCGCCCTAGAAAAATCTCTGTCCAATCTATCTTTCGCCCCCAATATCTAGAAAACATCTAGTGAAATCACTCTTTCGCCCCCAATTTTCAGTAATGGAGGCTCCCAAGGGTCATTTCGCCCTCCATTTTCCCTGTCATTTAGGCATATGGTTGCATTTTCCTATATTTTTAGTCAATTTCATGTGATACCTTTCAGCCCTTGATTTCCATTATTAGAGGGGAAATCAGAGGCTAATTGATTCTATTTAAAGTATACAACGATTCATGTTCACCCACATCGGATTGTGCTTGTAGGGTGAAGGTTCTGGTTGATGCTATTCCACTTTTCATTCTTTGTTTTCTTGACATTTTAATCTTTGCATAACATTTCCCTTGTCAAAATTTCAAGTCTTGAAGGGGCATGCTGCACATGCAATTTATCAGAGAATACAAACTCACATCATGCTTTTCATCCAATAATTAACATGGTATGTTTTTTATCAAACTTTTTATGCTTTTTATCCACAGTTACAATAAGTTGTTATATTGTAAATTTACCTTTATCATGCTTTTTATTATGGATACTTTTTTAGGTTTGCTGAATTCTAGGGCACTGTTGATTCTTAGGGATCATTCGGTGTTATGAGGATTTTATTATATCCTAGGAGTATTGGTTATGTGAAAGTGTTATAGATCTCAAAAGATATGATTTATTCTATGCCTTGTCATGTTTAAACTCTCTACTAACATTTATATGTTGTTCTACTCTTGATGGAGAGACGCCACAAGGTTTTTATATATTCAAACTTAATTTGACCAATTGTTTAAAATGTGCTTTTATTATGATCTTGCTCTGCAATTATTATTGGATCTAAGGAATTAATGAGAGTGTATATGTTCATATTTTATGTCTCTTATTATTGATGTTTGGGATGTTTGTAATATAAATGAATGCACACTAATTATGGCGGGGGTACAATGGAATGGTCATTAATTTGGTTGCCTTATAGTAGATTTGCCCAAAACATACTTGTAGATTCTTTTATTTGTATTGAGAAGTTTGTGACTATAATATTTTTTTATTCGTATTGCGAAGTTTGTCAATTTTATTTGTGACCTAAATTTGTTGGGTCTGGTACTTGTTTTACGATATTTTATTTTATGTAAGGGTCATTTAGAAGTAAAATGTTTATTGGTAATTTGTTTTGATGTGTACTTGCAATCATCATCCAGAAATGGATCTAGTTGTATATGATAAATATATGATTTATATGGGACTCGATAATTCATTTCCATCATGATTGTATATAATATGTATAGTGCATGTTTGATCTCAGATGTAGACATTATGTTATTTGATATCTGGTCTTTTCCATTGAATGAGGGTGATAAAACAATTTTACCACATTTTGCATGCTTTCAAAAATTTCAAGGACATGGATACAAACACCTCCTTAGTTTATCTAAGAAAAAGTAGTATTTAATAGAGTAGTTCTAATTATATACGTGATGATGCATTAAAGTGATTTCTATTCGTGTTAGTGTATGTTCTTATTTTTAATAACCATTGCAAGTTTCTAACAAACTCTAAAAATTCTAAATCAAATGACATAATTCATATTTTGATTGTCAACAAAAGAAAGGAAAAGGTGGCATTCGTATCTATAAACAGATAAGCATGTAAGTTTTTTTCTTAAAGGGTAGCCTAAAAATGAGATATTTGGAAAATAAGCTAATTGAGAATTCATACACTATATTAAGGTTGTGAGTCTTAATAATACTCCGCATTGTAATAATGGTTTGTGGGTGTCATAATCACTCCACGGTGTAAAGTGTTCAATTCTATTAGTTTGTTGGTATGTCAAGATTTGGGTCCCCACATGTCTGTTGAACCATTAAGGGGTAAGACAAAAATGGAGCCCCCACTTTCCCTTAATCTAGTTAGTGTAGTTGTGTTTCACCAACACCTTCAGTTGTGAGTGGCCTAATACTGCTTGTGAAATGTATAAATAAATCCCTCGTCTCCTCATTCATGCATTTGTTCATTTGAGGGTCTATGAGTTGAGAGATTCGAGCTCTGGTATATGCTCTTCTATCACACTACCTTAGTAATATGTAGAATAAATAATTGAGTCTTCCTAGCAAAAGATTCATCAAGACATTATAAGATTTTATAATTTGACGAAAGATTTTCCAAGTTTTTACAACATTTTATAATTCAGTGAAATATTCACCAAGATTTTACAATATCTTATAGTTTAGTGAAAGATTCACCAATATTTTACAAGATTTCATAATAGAATATTATTGATAAAATAGCCTTCAATTTTTCCTATATATTAGGGAGATTCACCCATTTATTATACATATAAATTTTGGGGGTGTTCTTAAAATTATCCGTGGTGAAAACCCAGTAGTAATGGAAAGAATTTATCGAGAAAGCACATTTAACATGCACATGAAACACTAGGTCAAGCTATGGAAGTATGGATATTATATCATTCCTACTTGCTTAGTGGGTTATGTGTATATCAGAATATTAGGTGAAGTGGTCAATCCTCAAGGTGACACCATTTCCCTCTAAGGTTTTGGGTTAGTCCTACATTCCCTGTGCATACACAAAAACCGAGCCACAATTTTTCTACTCAACTATTTCTCCATGAAGTGGTTTCCTTAGTGTATTTTCTCTAGGATCTTCCTCGACCTGGGTGATTATAAGTGGGAAGTGCTTGTAGTAACCAAGACAGACACCAACATTTACCTTAGCTACCTTGGAGGGTGTCAAACTTTGTGAGGGTACTTGCACCTTGTATGATGTTTTCAAGAGAGTTATCATGATTGTTTCTCATTCCTTCATTAGTTGGACTTGGGCCTCAATCATCCTAGGCTAAATTCCATAAGGTATTCTTGATTTTCTCTTCATTGACTTGAATTTTGGGGCCTCATCACCTCAAAACTAATCTTTTGAAGAGTGTTGATTGTTCAAATCTCTTACAAGTTTTTCTAGTGGAGTGCTTGTTTGATAGATCCTACGTAGGTTAGATTTGGTTGAGTTGATAAGTTCAAATTCATTGACCAATTTCTTTTTCACTCTTGAAGGAACAAATGTCTATCCTTGGAATGCACAAAGATTCCTCTAATGAGGAAAATATTCAATCCCAACACACTTGTCAATGCAATGAGAGATAATAATCAAGAAATCGTGAACAATCTTAAAATAGAAGTTCAGCCAGGAGAAGGTCAAGGCCCTAAAGGGAATAACAATCAAGGGGATTCATCAAGACTTGAGATGAATCGCATGCCTCCTCCTAGTGATGACCCCCCTAAGATTAATGATATTATTGGACCATCTATAGATAATTTCAAACCTCTTGATTGATCCTCATGTACAACATTTCTCGTATAGATACTTTGTGTTGCATCTAGATCCTATAAATCAATGGAAAAATATGAGCACTACTTCTAATACACCATTCATAGGGATTACATATGCTTCCTTTATTAGTGTCCCATTTGGGGGAAATAATATTTTTGTGTTTGACATCTCGTTAAGGGGCATCAATCCCCCTATGTTTGGGACACCTATTGGGCCTACCTCAATGGGTTCTCCTAGTAGTGGGATTGGATCATCATTTTATAATCCTAATAGTAGTGTCCCCTTCTTGTTTTTCATCTTGGCATTTAATTTTATATCTCCTCATATTTTCACGAACCCATATGTGTTGAAGGGTGTCTATGTTATCCCATTTTATTTGAAATTGGACACATCCTAACATCAACACTTTCCCTATGGACTAGTTACATTTCATCAACTAATTTCTTAGCCAAAAGTACCACTTTTTAGGTAACAAGGAACTTTAAATGAGCGTTAATGTTTCCATAAAACCCAATGTTTCAAATGCACAAACCTTACACTCTAGGCAGTGAAAATACACCAGAAGGTAGGTTCTTTAGGGACAATCCAATTTACAATCCTATGATAGGGAAACCCCAAAGCTCATATAATTTGTTTTCCCAAGCCCAATTGTCATTTATTGAAACATTGAATCTCCCTTATTTGACGAAGCTCATAATGACCCGGTGTGGCATAATCCAAGTTGTCCTCCCATCCCAACCAAGTTTCCCTTGGACATTTCAAAGTTCAAAGGGGATTATGGAAAAGGTATCACAAACCATGTAATGGCATTACATATTTGGTGTTCCTATAACTCTTTGATAGATTATATCATATTAGGTTGGGACTCTTTCGGCGCACCTTTCTTGGGGCCTCTACCAAATGGTACATATAGCTCACAAGCTCTACTTATAGTGACTTCTCTTCCTTAGATTTAATATTTTTCATGCACTTTCAATTACCGATCCAATACAAAACATGGATAGAAGTATTAATGTATTTTAAACAAGACACCACCACCCACATCTTTGATTCCTATTAGTGTAATTATATACCCAATAATTTCCCAATTATTCAATTGTCAACCAGAGAATGTAAACTTGTGACAGATGGACACTATATGTGCAGAGCTAGTTGAGAAGAAGTTAATAAGATTCAAATCAGATTCAATGGTCCAAAATTCAATTCACACACATAAAAGACTCGATTTCAATTGAAAGTTTAAGATGCATTTAATCTAAATGATTCTTGGTAAATCTCCTGGTATTGATAATCTTAATGCATCTTCTTACTGCTTACCAATACAGAACTTTGCTAATCAATTGGAGAATTCTTATGACTTTGATAATCAAAATTATTCTTTACTAGATCTAAATGACAGCTTCAATTATTATGTTTATAATTGGTCTTGGTCAAGGGGGTCTTGGTCAAGGGCAGGTATTGTTGATACTGTGCAGGTATATATTTTGCTCAGCAATACAATACTTTGTTGCTATCAACTGTCTCTATCCAAGGTTAAACCAAACAACAATTAATTATGAAATGGGAAATTATAGGGAAATCTAAAGCTAGTCTCAAAATATAGAACAAAATCTAATTGAATTATGATGTGCACACAACCTATTTCTACACGCTCCATATTTTTATTGAGAATGCTACAGTATTTTATCCATTCTGTGCTAAAATCAATCCAAAATGATAACACGCCAATCCACACAATAAAATCACTTTACTATAAATATAACTAAAATAATGAAAATATACTCACAAACTTAACACATTGAGTGGTGTTGCACCTTTGAAGGGGACCCTTCCTCCACATGTTACAGACTACGAATTACACGAAATAAAAGCTTCAAAACATGAAACACATGAACAACAGAATCATTAACTAACAAGAGAGTGCAAGTGAATGATCAATGGTTTTCTAATTTCTGAATATTATTGTATAATATCTTATGGAAACTACAATATGGTATATATAAGAGTAGATTATGTCCAAAAAAAAAAGGACTGGGCATTACACCTCTTCAGTCGTTATACAAATCACAAAACAAATGATGGAAGAACTTATCTAACTGAAATCACAAAACAAATGATGGAAGAACTTATCTAACTGAAGAGAGATCCAAGGAATATATAGTTTCCGATTATTATAAATCCATCTACATGTAATCGTAAGGGATATTTCAAGATTCGAAGAATCGACATGGGCCACAATTCCAGGAAAAATGTGCATTTGGCTAAGGCAGTAACCAATCTTCAATTAACTCGATCTTGGAGTTATGACATAGAAAAATCTTCAGAAAAACAAAGATGGAAAGTTGATCCACATGATGCTGAAGGAAACCCATCTGCTAATTTCTGATGTACATGGCTGCAGGTAGCAAAAACTATCGGGTTTACATGTTTTCCACAAAACTTGCAAGTATTGAGAAAACTTGTAAAAACTGGAAAAACTTGTAATAGCTCAAAGTGCTGTAAACTTCTATTAGTTACCAAAATTAGTAATCAGAAACCCACTTAATTATGCAAATATCAAGTCTTCAAGAACAAAATGAAAATATGATTTTACATACCTTAAAAGGATATAAGCATGGGTTCACAGGTTTGTAGTGGCAAAAGGTGTAAGTTAACAGGAAAAGGGGTAAGTTTGCTAATCAGGATAACCAAAACCATTGTTCAAAACAAGCCAATTTGAGGCCATAACATCTCCCACCAACTTAAGACATGGCATGTCCTAATGCCATGAGTTGATTGTGCAACTATGTCCAATCATAGGAGAGATCATTCACAGTTTCTTCATGCAATCCCAAATTTTGGTCAACTTCTATCCACATAGTTGTTTCTTCATACTCATTCCATAACTGTATAATTTTTTAATTTCCACCACTGCTCCAAATCGGGATAAAATGAAAGCATAAACCCGTCCATTTAGTTCCATTGAAGAGAATTGAAATAAAATTGAGATCTGGAGATGGCCATCTAAAAGAAATGATATCCTAGAGGATCCTATGCCTACATCCGAGGAGGGAGTAAGTTCCATCGTTTCTCAGAAACGTTTAGAGCAAAAAGAGTACAAAGACTTTTAATAAATTCATAATCATGCAAAGCTGACCCTTGGTTTCGTCTGAAGAGCTTCAGTTGTTGTTTATTCAGTAGAAGTTCCCTGTGATTCTTGAATAATTCCTTAATCGTTAGGTATTCTCTTTGAACATGAAGGTGAGAATTGGATTGAAATTTAAAAACCCATTGTACATCAAATTCCTATTCAAGCTAATTGAGAACAAAAGAAGTAAAGGAACACAGATGAATATGTCCTACCAGCAAATTTGGATCCCATATTGTTTCTGATTGTAAGAAGAAATTAAAAGAGTACAGTTCACACAACAAGTGCTGCTCTCTAATGGCGGAATCGGTATAAAGTTCTTCAAAATCTTCCTTGGTAAGGACTTCATGCTTTTTTCCATGCTGCAATCTAGTTAACTAAAACTTACCCACTACTGATGGAGGTAAATTGAGAATATTTGTGATGGAGATATACAGCCTGTAATTTGTGATGTTAATTCAATCATTTGTTGTTTCTCCTCGTTCATTGTTTCTAACTATTGCTGAAGATTTTGAATCCTGGTCCTCCATTTAGTCTCCAATGCCAAATAGACACCAAACCATTGTTCATGCATCTGTTGAATCTCAATTCGGAATTGTTTCTTATAAATCACCCTAGATCATACAATTCAGCTATCCCTGTCAAATTGACTGAGGAAATTTTAATAGAGGCAAAAGAAAGAGTATTAGCTCTGATATCATCAAAGATTTCATTTATAGTATGATATGCTTGCTTAATCCCCTATTTATCTGTCTCTTTTGATGGTTTAATGAAAGTGTTACCTCTACTATATATGTTAGTAGATCTAATGATGAGGGTACCACTTGTACATTTGATGGCACTTCCTTGGTTTGCTTTCTCTGACTCTTTCTCAAAACTGGTCTTTTTCTACGTTTTAAAGTTGTGATCTGTCTTTGGAGAGTTTTATTTACTATCTTTAAAATTTGTAATTGAGACTGCAATTTTTCATAGACTTTTCTAAGTTTCTCATAATTCCCCTTGAGCAATTGATTTTCTGTTTTTATATGTCTCCCTAACACTTCCATGTCTTTAATTTCCATATGATATTTCCTTTTCAAATCAACAGATAATGAATCGGAACTTACCTTCCCAGGAGAAACAGTAGCTGATCTAAGTGGTGATTCAGGAGAATTGATGTAATACGGTTGATAATAGTCTTGCTCTAGCTCTTCAACACATGGAACGAGCTCCTTCACTTCTTCCATAGACACCGTGACTTCTTCAATAGGATTCACTTTATAATATCGAGTGTGAGGGTGTTTAGGAACCATGGATAACACATCACCATATACTCTGTTTTCTTCAACTGGTTCTTCTGTAATTTGTTAAAAAATCATTGCTTTGCTTCTAGTAACCCTGTCAACTTCACTATTTTGTGATTGAACCGATGGAGACTACCTATTTTCATTAGAAGATCTGACGTTTTCTTGGTCTTGATGAGGCTTTACTACCGGATCAAAAATCTATTTTCTCGTAGAGGGTTCTGACGTCTCATGTAGCATAACCATGGGTTGAACTTGTGAACTACCCTCTATCATAGTAGAAGGAGGGTTTCCTTGTGATACATTAGCAGGAGGACGATTTTCAGGAATTACCGGTAAATGATGATGTACATCTGTTGCTTTTGAGAAACCTCCTTCATCCATAAATTGTTGCCAATGACTCCTAGACTTCTGAAGTTCTTTTAGAACCAATGATTTGATAAGGGCATGGTTATGTAGGCTATTGGATTCATTAGCTACACCTTGGTGTACCCCAATTGCCATTTTATGCAGACTTTTATGAAGAAAATAGGGTAAATTAAGAGGCTTCTTCCCTAACACATGAAGTAATAGTCTAATGTAGATAGACAAAACTATAATGACCATCACACTTAATATGTTTCTGTAACTAGTAATCTAAGTTAGACCAATGTGTCTTAATTCATAATTTGTGCATACCTTGACTCCAATTTGGAAAAGATGAACCCTCTCAGCAAATGATTTCCATCCATTCTTATCTTCAATCCTCTGTGACTTAAACCATTTTTCACCTACAGTAGACACCCCAGTGGCCTCAGCTATTGATCTTTTTGTTAGAGGTAAATCAAATCCCTTGATATTCTCCACGTCACCACTAAAGGATCGATCGAACTCCAATGAAAGATCATCATGCCACCCCTGCAATCGCTTGAAAAACACATACCATCCAACAACTTGGAAAGAGTTCTTACTATCCATATCTTCATCCAAGCAATCCACTTTGAATGGATCATACCTTTTTATACCTGCCTCAGCAGGTATATTGTAATCAATTGCCTTTTGACTTTGGTATTAGTTGCTCTATTTTGATTTTGATGCAGGTTTAAAAAATTAAAATTTGTTTTGTAAAGTATAACTTAGGGATTTGTGAAGTATTTTTTTTAATTTTGTTAAAAAACTATTTTGTAAACAGCGGATTGGTGAATAAAAGATGTTGTAAGCTTTGGGATTTGGTATTGGGATTTGAGTTGACATGTGTCCACATGACGTCATAATAATAAAATTAAAAAAATAAAAATTATATCCATTTAGCAGCTGTTCTGTTTTTTTTTTCAGACTTCAGCTGTTCTGGTTTTTTCAGTGGGTGCAGAAAAATGTTTTGCCTTACTATCCCGCGACTCGGATATTGATGATCATGGTAGGAAACGAGGTTCTTTCTGATACGCAGATCCAGAGCACCTGGTCGCAGCTCGTTCCAGCCATGGAGAATCTGCAATCCTCGCTCGTTAAAAACAATCTGGACGGTTCTATCAAGGTAACCACTTCTGTAGCTATGGACGCGCTGGCCTCGTCGTATCCGCCCTCCAACGGCTCCTTCAAATCCGAAATCGCTGAATCCGTCATTCAGCCGATGTTCAGCTTCTTGAATCGGACAGATTCCTATTTTTTCCTGGACGTGTATCCGTACTTCGCCTGGAGTTCGAATCCTGCCAACATTTCTCTCAACTACGCGCTCTTCGGCCTAGGCACTGCAGCGATACAAGACGGACAATTGCACTATTCCAACATGCTGGACGCGCAGCTCGATGCCGTGGTGGCTGCAATGGCGGAACTCGGCTTCCCGCATGTTAAATTAGCAATCAGCGAAACGGGCTGGCCGACCAAGGGAGGCACCGATCAGCCTGGAGCCAACGTCGCCAACGCTGTCAAATACAACCACGGGCTAGTCGCCAGATTCTCAGCCTCTCCTCTAGTAGGAACCCCGCGGCGACCCGGCGCCTTCATTCCTGCCTTCCTCTTTTCCCTTTTCAACGAAAACCAGAAGCCCGGCGCCATCACGGAGAGCAACTGGGGCGCTTCTACCCCAGCGGGACGCCCATTTACAGCATCGATCTCTCTGGCAGCAACCAGGGCTCCACCTACCCTCCTATCATCCGAAACGGAACACATAACAATACCGAGTCCTCTGCCCCCTCTGGAGCCCCCGTTCCCCACGTTGCGGCGCCCGCAGCGGCGCCTTCATCGACGGTGCAGCAGCAATGGTGTGTGGCGAAAACAGGGGAAAACAACATGAGCGCGCTGCAGGATGCGCTGAACTACGCGTGTGGCGCTGGCGCAGATTGTTCCGCTATCCAAGCCGGGAATGCTTGCTACCAACCGAATACTGTCGCAGCGCACGCCTCTTACGCTTTTAATAGCTATTGGCAGAGCACCAAATCCAGCGGTGGCACCTGCGATTTCAAAGGAGTGGCCTCTCTAACTGCCTCTGACCCCAGTGAGTACTAACTTCACTATGCATTAATTGTTTTCACTTTCATGTCGCCATTGTTGTGTAAAACCGTCTATATTAATCTCAATTTCTTCGTCAGGCTTTGAAGGATGTTCCTTCCCGCTGAAATAGACGATGACTACTGTTCTTCGCTGGATGATTACACACGTTTTTTATGCGCTCGAAACGCTGGGCTGGCCGTTCAGCGCAGAGTATGAACTTCGATTCTTAGACTTAACTTCACCCCAGTTTTATATGTAACAGTTCCTATTTATATTCTACATA
>LPNX010363155.1:111938-125817 GCA_001517045.1 Pseudotsuga menziesii | reverse complement strand
TATTTATGCTAGTCTATAAAGAAACTTGCATATTTTTATAACATAAGTCAAGAATATTACTAGATGTATGTAAGGAAGCTTGAATATGCTTGTTTTATGCTACATTACAATAACCTATATCGTATTTAAATGGACATTTTTAAATTCATTTTTGTTTTAATTTATTTCAAATTGTAATTAAATTTGTTTTATCATATATTTTTATAGCAAAATTATCCTATTGCTATATATTTTCAATCTCTTCTTAGGAGGCAGGTACTAAGTAATTGGTTTGGCTCAGCTATATTTAACTCTTCTTTCATGTTTATACCAGTCTGTAACTGTGCATTGAATCTTTTGGTTTGGCTCAGCTATATTTAACTCTTCTTTCATGCAGTTTGTCACTGTGCATTGAATCTTTTGGTTTGGCTCAGCTATATTTAACTCTTCTTTCATGTTTATATCAGTCTGTAACTGTGCATTAAATCTTTTGGTTTGGCTCTGCTATATTTAATGCTTCTTTCATGTTTATATCACTCTGTAACTATGCATTGAATCTTTTGGCTTGGCTCTGGTTTAGCTGTAGACATATGGGAATTTAGCACAACTAGTCCAAATTCGAATCTCAGCTCATTCCTGTAGCTGCTCTTACCGAAAAAAAATCCCCAAAGCCATAACCCAGGAGTTTCGATCTTGTTCCGCACTCTATATAACCTGGAGGCACCAATGCTCCGTGCGGCTAGACATAGCCAGTCTTGAGGGCAAAGAAACGGTCAGCATTCGGGATTCAAGATATTCAGGACTACATTAATAAATATCAATTTGACAGAACACCAAAGAAGACAAAGATCCAACTCGTAAACTGCGGTTGAATCCGCTTGCCTGGCCTCGATATGAATGGCAGAGGACAATTGTGCACAAGAACAAGACGTAGGAACGCCAGGACAAACGCAGATTGCACATCAACTTACTGTAACCACAAAGTCCACAATGCTTGGGAAGCAGTGGTTGTTAGGTCCGCATTGCGACGAAACTAAATCTTATCACAGTTTTGCGTACAATGCAAAGGAAAGGAACGGAAAGCCAAGCATCACCGTCGACTGGTGAGCAGAGCAGAATTAGCGCAACAGAAATTCCTCTGCAATGGATTATGTTATCTCCTTTATAAGATTTGGTTTTTATTGTTGGTGATTTTCTTATTTACAACATGACACTTCAATTATACTCTCAAAAATGACTTAAATCATTGTTAATGTTAAATAAGCTTTTCAACACTATTACACACTTCTAGTATTACAATGTAAAAAAAAAAACCTAAATCATTGTTAATGCTAAATAAAATTTTAGTGTTACATTTTTTAAATTATGAATAATTAGGCCATTTTATATTTAATAAAAAATTGAATTAATAATTATATATATGTTTTAATTTACCATATAGTTCCTTTTTATTATTATTGAATATATAATTGAACCATATATTTTAATAAAATGCTGTTTTTTATTATTGATTAATATGGATTTTCTATTAAAAATAATTACACTAGATTATCTTCCATAAAAAGCTTAATTTTATTATTGGTTACTTTTGAATTTATAATATCATTCTTTCATTGTTGGAATGTCAACAAAGGCTTAACCATTATTAATTTGCTTAGAAAGTTTATATATTGCATTGAAGTGGAATCTTGTTATATTTAATTATTATATTTAATTATGTGTTGTTGGTTTTATTTTGAAGAAAAAAGATTGATTTTATTTTGAAGAAAAAAATGTTTTAAATTGAAGTCATGCATAAATGTTTATACTTTATCACTTTTATTTATAATAATCATAATAAACAATTTTGCTAATTAATTTTTTTATATCTTAAAACTCATTTGGTAAACCATTTTCCAATAAAGTTTTTTAATTAAAAAATGTATTACAAAATTTAAGTCTCATAAAAATAAACTATTCTCACAACAATGATACTAATTTATAGTCTTATAAGCTATTATTTCTCATTTCCTATTTATGCTAGTCTATAAAGAAACTTGCATATTTTTATAACATAAGTCAAGAATATTACTAGAAGTATGTAAGGAAGCTTGAATATGCTTGTTTTATGCTACATTGCAATAACCTATATCGTATTTAAATGGACATTTTTTAATTCATTTTTGTTTTAATTTCTTTCAAATTGTAATTATATTTGTTTTATCATATATTTTTATAGCAAAATTATCCTATTGCTATATATTTTCAATCTTTTCTTAGGAGGCAGGTACTAAGCAACTTTGTTGCTTATTCCACTTGTTTCCATATTGCTATTGGTTGGCAATGCCCTAAAACTACTTGATTCGGAAATCACTATGGCTTCTTGATAGCAACTTGGGTAGGAACAAGAGGTAATTACAAGTGATGGAAGAGAAGAAAAATAAATAATTACAAGTTTTAAACGAAGGATTAGGATTGCGTACGATTTAGGTGTTGGCGGTGGAGCACATTGGAGCAAAGTTATGGCATGTATAGGAGATGTCAAATCGAAAGGCAGGTAATCATTTAACCGTTTGACATGACTCACTAATTTTAATGCTAGGAATAATGGAAGAATATGGTGGATAAAAGAAAATAAGGTAGTCATTAAATACTTTAGGAATGGTGGATAAAATAAAGTTATAAGTTAAATTTGAGGTTGTAATGAAAATAATTTGTTCTTGACAATCTACAGAAATAAGCAAGCATTTTTATACCGGGCTTATAGACAAAATACTTGTAGCAGCGATCTTGAAGTAAAACTAAGCTTTCCTAAATAATTTTTTCCAATGTCGATGTATACCACAAATTAATAAATAATCCTTTGAAGAAATCACTCAATTACAAATTTTCCATTGGTTATACTTGAATTACAAGTTTTTCGGAAAACTTGTAAACTCTATGAAAACTTGTAAGAACTACGGAAAACTTGTAAATTGGAAAGAAAACTTGTAAATCCCGAGAAAAACTTGTAAATTTTGTTGAAACTGCAACCTTAGCCCATTCCTAGTACAAATCTCTTTTGGTGAACATATTTCTTGATGTCGAACAGGGAGAGAAGCCATTGGATTACCAGTCAGTAATGGAAGTTGTTAACCAATGCGAGATAATCTGCCATTGATGTTATGGATATTAAAGTACGCAAGTACATTTGCTATGATGTGAATATTGTTGTTGAACATCGACAAAAATCAGCAAGCAAGGGACATTGAGGAATTTCCATTGCATGCTAATGAGAGAGCTTACCATTAATGAATGAAGTTCTCAAGGTACTTTTATCAGCTCTAGTTCTAGCTCTAGATAAGGTGTTGCAGTTGATGGAGCAGAGCTTGATGGAAGGAATACCTTAAGGTATTCTTCGTCCACCAGTATGAGCATACGTTAAGGAAAATTATGAATGTGCAAAGAAAACTTGTAAATAAAATTGAAAGAAAGTTTTATTTTTTAACTATATCAGCCAATGACCTGGTTTTTTGAAGGAGATATGATAAAAAGAAAATGATAATAGAAGAATATTCAAATTGAGGCAGAAACAGGTTGGAAAACATGTTCTGTAACTACCTCCAATTCATGTTGTTGTAATAATCCTTGTAAAAATTATTCTTTGGACTTTGGTCGTTGGTAGAGATTTAATCTATGACCATTTACCAGAAAAGAAACATCGTATCCATCTATGGTCTTCAACCTAATTGGTATGTTGTCATAAATTATCTCTATCTCATAAGGGTCAATCCAATGTGTTGTAAATTTCCCTTTAAAGTTCTTGATTTTTGAATCATAGAGCAGTGCATAGTCCCTTGTTTGAAAGTGTTTTTTCTTAATAATCTTATCATGTTAGGCTACTCTTTGTTGCTACAACAAGGAAGTATGTTGAAAATAATCATGTCTCATATGGTTCATTTCATTTAGTTGTGCAATATGTTTGTTCCAAGTCTCAGATATATCCATCCATAGTTCAGCTGCCATCCTATATGTCTGTATATGAAACTCTATAGGAAACAAAACTTGCTTCCCATAAACCATTTCACAGGGAATAAGACCTATGGTGTCCTTCCATGTTGTTTGATAGGCCCACAAGGCCTGAGGAAAAATGTCTGCCTAGTCCTTCTTATGCATCTGCATAATTTTGGTTAGAATTCCTTCCAAAATTTTAATAGTAGGTTCCACCTAGCCAATAGCCTGGGGGTGATAAGGTGTAGATGTCCTATGTTTAATATGATATTTCTATGTAATAGAATGAACTAGTGTAGATGTAAATTGAGCACCTTTATCAGTGACTATTTCCCTAAGCACACTAAACCCTGCAAATATGCCTTCAAAAAGGAAATCTACCACAGATTTTTCAGTTGCACGAGGTAAATCTTTTGCTTTAGACCATTTGGTTACATAATCGGTACTTACCAAGATGTATCTTTTACCTTTGGATGGAGGACTGATTGTGCCAACAAAATCCAATGCCCATTTTTCAAAGGGCTCCAACTGCAGTTGAAGATGTAAGGAAATTTCATTTACTAAAATAGGTTTACCCATTCGTTGACAGCTATCACATGATTTTACATAATTCTAAGCATATTTGAAAATTGAAGGCCAATAATAGCCCATATGGAGAATTTTTTATGTTGTCCTCTTATCTGGAAAATGGCCTCCACATGGTTCGTCATGGCAAGCTTTGAGAATGTCAAAAATTCCATATTTATGGACATGCCTGAGAATAACTAAGTCATGACTAGTGTAAAATAAATCACGTTCAACCCAAGAGTAAGATGCACTTTTTCTAATAATTTGTTTCATTTCTCTAGGATATAAATGAGCATGTCACTTTCCTATGGATAAATAATTAGCTATGCCAACAAACCAGGGGGATTTGATAGACACATCAAAAATATTTTCATCAGAAAAATTATCTTCCATTGGGGAAACATCACCTTCATTATGGAGATGAGAGAAAATTGGCCACCACATTTTCCCTTCCAGGACGCTCTCCAACTATAATATCAAATTCCTACAATAGCAATAGCCATCTAGTAATTCTTCCATTGGTTATTGGATTATTCGTTAAATACCTTATTGCAGAATGGTCAATATGCACATAAACTTGATAAACAGTAATATAGTGTCTAAATTTATTAATAACATGAATAACAGCTGAAAAATCATTTTCAGTTACTGTGTAATTTGATTCAGCGAGAGTCAAATTCTTGATAATTTAATAAATGTCATAAATAATTGAATCGTCCCTCTAACCTAAAACTGAATGTATAGATGAATCTGAAGCATCAATGTAAATATGAAAAGGCAGGACCCAATTAGGCCCTCTCAAGATAGGTGTCGAAGACAACTTATGTTTAAGAGTTTCAAATGTTGTTTGTGAATGTTCATTTCAACAAAATTTTGCATCTTTTCCTAGCAGCTTAAATAATGGGGAGGAAACTCTTGTGAAATTATCAATAAAACACCTGTAATATCTTGCATGGCCCAAGAAACTCCTTACCTCCTTTTGGCTGGTAAGAACTACTAGGTTGACAATGACTCGAATCTTAGTCGGATCTACTTGAATCACATGTGAAGATACCTGGTGTCCTGGGACTATTCCTTGTTCTAAGATCATGAAACATTTCTCACTGTTGATTGCAAGATGACTATCCCTACACCTGGCTAAATACTTTCTCAAATTCATTAGAGATTCCTCAAAAGTTTCCCCATAAGTGATGAAATCATCCATGTATACTTCTACTCCTTCATGAATTAGATCATAAAAAATAGCGAGCACACCTCTATGGAATGTGACAAGGGAATTACAAAGACCAAGATGAAGCACATTATAAGCATACATACCCCAAGAGCAAGTGAAAGTTTTCTTATCTTGGTCTTCTAGGGCAATTTTGATTTGGTTGTATCCACTAAACCCATTTAGAAAGGAGAAACTTAATTATTGCCTTCCAATGTGTCTAATACTTGGTTGATGAAGGGAAAATGGTAGTGATCTTTAAGAGTGTCCTTATTGAGTTCTCTATAGTCCACACACACCCACCATTTACCATTCTTTTTGGGGACTATAACTAAATATGAGACCCATTAGCTATTTGATATTGGATTAATGAAACCAACATGCAATAACTTTCATAATTTCATTTTGACTATTTCTTTCAAAGTTGGATTCATCCTTCACTGGGATTTTCTAACAGGTCTATCTAAAACATGGGAGCCCCAATTACACATACAAAGGTAATTGTTCTGAATTCCTCAAGTCATTTTGGGGTCTCCATAACGTTTATCATGGTTTGACTGATTTAACTTAGTTGAATATTTGGAATTTATGCATGACTTGTGTGCTTTTGGCAAGTTGCGGAAGACTATCTTGTACAAAAAATTGTTTCATCCCGCAACTCGCAATGCAGATTGTGGGAGCTTGAAGTTTATTATTTGTGAGTTTTCCGTCCCGCAATCTGCATCCCGCAATTTATGGAATGAGGGAGCATTTTTGTAAATATAGTGTGTCATCCCACAACCCTCAACCCACAAATTGCGGAATGTGGATTGTGGGAGTAATTTGATTTATTTTGTTGTGTGGTCCCACAACCTGCAAATTGTAGGATGCGGAGTGCGGAAGAGATTGAATAAAACTTCGGTACTTTGTCATCCTGCATCCCGCATCCCGCAATTGTGGAATGCGGACTATGGGATGGTTAATAAAATTTAAATATCATGTTATGATCCTGCATACCACAAGGTTTAATCTCGACCATCCATTTATTTTAATCCTACGGTCCTAATTTGACCCCTGAAAAATCCATATATATGTTGGTCTTTTACGATTTCTTTACCATTTTACTGTTGCGAATTATTGTGCTACGTGAATTTTCTCTGCGTTTTTACAAGGAAACATCGTCATAGTCCGGTTTGATTACAGGTTCGTGTCTTAGTCATTTCTTCATTCGAATTGATTATTGTAGTTTAGCTTGAATTAGCTTTGATTTCTCGCTTCGTGTTTTTTTTAAACAGAGTTTTCTCCAATTTCCAAGAATGGCAAGAATTACCCACTGGAAAAAAATTCAAAAGGATATGTTAACCAAGGACCCGAAATTTGGTATTTTCTTGGACACCAATGGCAGAATCACTAATACTTACCATATTGAATGGCCTAGGGTTTACACAATTTTTGACAATGACGACTTTTCTGATATCCAAAACAACCAGTTGGCCTACCAAAGAATCAGGGATTCTGGACTTCACTCCATTGCTTCTAGACCCACTATCCTCCCCTATAATGACGTATTTAAATGGATCATGGAATATGTGAACCCCAAAGACCATTCCTTCAACGACAATGCAGGGTCACAACTAGCCAATTTTCGTCACGAGGTATTTACCAAGGATTATGGCCTTAAACTGGCTAGAAAACCCATCAACGTAGAATTCACTCAACCCTCTAAGACTAGGTTCAATTTCAATGAAATGTTAAAATATTGGATGCACAAACCTGGTAAATTCTCCCAGAGGGATGGTGACCTTTACTCTGTCACCTGGTTCAAAGAACCCTATTCCTTATCGGCAACCATGTTATGCAGATTGTTTGGCCTTCCAAATTTTTCTGTGTTCAAGGCTGAATGGGCTCCAGTAGCTCATCATGTTTTAGCAATCGATGATTTTTTCCCATGGGAATCCATCTTGTCACTAGAACAAAAAACCTCTATCCAAGACTACCAGAAGGCCACTGCTAGAAAGAAGCCTAATTTCTTCTTTTCGACCTTCATTTTTTATGTATTCTGCACTAAGTTCCAATATCCCAATTTGGGATGGAACTGGACTTTACCGGCTCCCCTGGTGCCCATTTATTATTCAAAATTGTGGGATACTAACTATGCAGCCAGGTTCTATGATATATGTAAACACTTCATCGACAACATCTATTTTTCAATCTTCAAAAAGGAAGCTCCCACATTTTTAGCTGAAGCCAGAACTTTCATTGCTACAATGGGTGATTGGTACGTTGGTGAGTCTTTTTCATACATTAGGATTTGGGGTGGCAACAATGTTCACATGTTGCCCAGGATTTTCCCTTATAGGTTGGTCCTAGAAGAAGTGGCTTTCCAAATTGTCACTAATGGGGTTTATAAGAAACTCGTTGGCCCTAAAAGAAAAGGTTGGCCCAAATTCCCTTTGAACCTTGGATCATTGGTTATCCCAACCTCAACCTGGGCTACAGTACTGGGTGAACAAATAGTTTCCTTGAAGCTCGACTTTGCTAGAAAGAGAAGACATGATCCCAAGGGATTCCTCGATGCTCACTTTAAGCAATACCATATCAAAATTGCTTATGCACATGAGGAACTTCTCGATGATTCCATTGACCAGGGTGTCAATACATTTTTTGAAGTCTTGGCTAAAGACAAAAGCAGAGATGATAAAATTCACATCTTACAGCGTCAAAAGGAACTTAAAGACAGGATTCAGAGTTACAGAAAAATGCAAATGGACCTCTTGGAGAAAATGAGAAAGGACAGAGAAGAAAAGGAAACCCAAACAACAAAAGTTCCATTAGTGACAACCCATCCAGATGGGGACAAAGGAAAAGGTCTAATGGGAGACCTTTCAGAGGCAACAATTGCTTAGCAGTTGAAATCCTTGATGCATACCTCAAAAAAGTCAAAACATAAGCTAGAAATGATGACCTCTATGTTGGACACTCGGGAATATGCAGTTGCTCAGATTGTTGCTGAAATCTAGGTGACTGCTACAGTCACTCAACCAAATGATGATCAATAAATGGTTGAGCAAAATCCATTTAAAACACTGAAGATGCAGGTTTCTTCCTCTCCAACTCCTACTAAAAATTTGGTTGATTATGACTTAGAAGAAGAAGTAATAGCCTCCGTGCCCGTCACAATAGAGGTGGATCAATATTTGCAACCATTCATAGATTTGCTCAATGGTGATGGTAAGAAATATTTTATCCCTGTCCCTACAGTTTCATAGTATACTTTTGTTTCTAGCTCCTCTCCTTCAGCATTGCTCCTTTCATCCATTTAGACTTTGTATATTTTTCCTGCTGGAGCAACCCTATCACCTACACTGCCTCTGTTGTATGAGGATTTAACCTGCACATATGTATCTACCACATCTTCTTCTGTGCAAAAACCCATCGACAACTTGCCACTACAGAAGCACCATTTCTTAAGATTCCTCTACATCTACCCTCAGTTACTCTGTCGTCATCATCTAGTCCTGAAAATATCTTGATGCCTTCCTCACCACTCTCAGCTATCAACATGTACTTCCTATCCTCTGAAACTTCAACCCCACTCTTCTCTTTAACCTCTGAGGTATCCGCTGTTCAAAACATTTTACCTTCCACCACTCACATTACTATGTCCATGCCCCCTCCTATCATCACTCAAGTATCCTCTTGGTATCCACAGTGGTTGGGACTTCTGCATCCACTGAGCCAAGACCTGAGTTTGATGAAGACATTGTCATCTCTCTTGGGGATTATTATTATAGCAAGTCTAATAAAGCAGTGGTTAAAAAGGGAAAAAAGAGGACTAGGGATCAAAGTGGTATGGATGTATCTGTCACTGATCAAATAGTCTAGACTCAGCAGTCCGATGACCCACAGATAGATGCAGCAGATACAACTGTTGCTTTGGGTGCATTCATAGGTGCCAAACTCCATGCTGTTAACACCTTGAACAGGGAGTTTGATAGGAGAAAAGAAGAGATAAGCAAGCTGAAGGAAGAGCTTGAAAATACTATAAGGGAACATGAGACTCATGTTGCTGATATTATGAAGACATACGAGGACAAGTATAATGAGCTACAGGTCAAAAGTGCTTCTCTTCAGGTTGAGCTGCAAAACGAGAAGACTGCAAATGCTACCTTTATACAGAGGATAGCCTCACTTGAAAATCAATGTGAAGATGCAACTGCAAGTGCAGCTTCCTCTTTGTTATCCAGGTTTTCACAAGAAGGATTTAAAGAATTGGCTATCAGAGAAAATCAGGAGCATTATGAGTTAATAATTGACTTCTTCCAAACTTTGAATGATATTTATGAAACTCATATTGCTTTTGGTCAGATGTATGTTGTCCTTGAAGATTAGGTAGCAAAGAGAGAGCAAGCTTCCAAGGCTTATGATGACATTCTAGATTGGCAAAGGTATATGAAGGACAAGCTAGGAAACATTATCATCCTCAACAGCTTTCAACTAAAGAAGGTTAGAACAATACTGCATTCTTGGCTTGACCTTAATGAGATGGTTGAAGATATTATTAAAAAGGCACAGGTCATGTGTGTGTAACACCTCGGTTTTGACCCCGTTTGCATGATGTATATAATGTAATTAATCGTGGTGAGGAGCTAAAGGCAAAAGCCCCACCATCGATTTGGTTGTGTATGTTTCGGCAATGGGGATAGTTGCCGATGGTATATCGTGCTATCCGGCACATTATAGTTGGCATCATGTAAATACGCACATCAATTAAAAATAAACCCACAACCAGCTACGACAGTGCAACGTTAAAATGAAAAGGGCATGATTCCAAAGGATAAGGGTGTGGGGGATGTCAAACCTTGGTCTATGGATGGGGAATCCATGTGTTACCACCCTGTTTGATTTTCCATCTTCCCTTCTCTCATCTACCACTTTAATGTCTTGTTGAGTAGTTGGGGGAAGTTATTGCTGAGTAGTGGTGGGTGTGGCAGGATTGTCAGTCCTTGCCCACGTGCCCACTCCACCAGTAGACTCTCCTCTTCACTCACGTGGGGCATAAGAAATACTCTCCACTCTCCGATGATTCCACTCTATGGAGGATTTGATCTTTCTCATTCTCACGCAGAGAGGGGTTTGGCTTCCTCATGTGCACCGTTTGGGGGGATTCTTCATCGACTGATCACCCTCATGCAAAGAGTTGTTCTCTCTCCCCTTCTCACGCACAAGAATTCTGTGTTGGTTTTCCTCACGCAGGGAGCGGGTGAAATCATGGATGTCACTCAGGATTCTCGGGTGCAGGAGCCATTCACGCTCGAGGCTGTGTGCCTATGTGTTCCATACCGGTTTCGGTGGTATGTGTATGTCTCCTTGTCGATTGTGACCATGTATGTTGTCGACTGTGGTCTGCGTTTGTGTTTTCCCATGTCTATGCTGGGAGTTTTCCTTCTTCCCTGTTTCGAGACTATGTGAAGTCGCCATAGTTTTCACTATGAAATTGGGTTGTTGAAGTACCCTGGTTTTGGGTCGTTGCTGAGTTGTTTTGGGACTGTGTAAGGTCGCCATAGTTTTCATTGTGCGTTGGGCTGTCGATTCACCTTGGTTTTGGGTTGCTTCTTGGATGCTAAGGCTGTGGACATCTTTTGGGTTGTTGCTGAGTTGTTTTGGCCACGCTAGGGCCAAGAACAACTCTGAGTTGTCTTGTGGCTTGAGCTGTGTTTTGCCTCGTGGTGGGATTGTCACTCGGTTGTCTTTGCCTTCTTCACAGAGCTGTGAAGGGATTGTTTTGCTGCGGTATGCAGTGGTTGGTCTTCGGACTGTTGAGAGTGGGATTAGAGGCTGGGTATGCTTGAGAAGTTGGTGTTGAGGCCACCATCTTGGCATTTAGCCTATCCTAGCTCCTTGACAACTTGGTAAAACCCTACTGTATGGGTTTGGCTGATTGGAAAACCTTGGCTATGTGTAAGCCTACATTGGCCCTTATTCCTTGAGGAATCATGCCCAGCTCAAGGGTGGCAGTGTTGCTGAGAGATTGATGAGCACGCTGGCCTATGGTTGGGTGGAACGTTGCAGTGACGTAGCTAGTTGCGGGGCGAGTTCTTCATTAAAAGATAAGTACTCTTGACTGTTTCAACTCTGCAACTATATCTACTGTTTCATGAATCATGATGAACATGTTGAATGCTGAAAGGTATATGTTTGCTTTCGCTGAATGTTGAATAACTGTGTATCTTTGTATGATGGATTATGCATCCTGTTATGTATTATGTTTAAGCTTTTAATTTCAGCATTGATGCATGTTCATGTTCATGGTGCTGCTTTCCCGGATGTTTGATGTCAGTAGCGTCCTCTTCACCGATCAAAGGGTCGGGGACGTTACAGATTGGTATCAGAGCTCATGTTGCAGCATGGGCCTGAATGGACCACCAAGATGCAGTGACAGAGGCAGGATTTCTTTCTGCCCAGCAGATATCGGAAGTTGATGACAAAAAACTTCCACAAAAAATTGTCTAAGTGTTTGAACAACCAGTTCATCGGAACACTTAGTGGAAAGGACTTCCGATGTAGCAGAAGAGCTATATGGAAGCACACTCGATGGAGGACCATTGAAAGGAAAGTCACAGAAATTCTCTAAGTGTTCGATGTCCGTCGGAGGAAAATAGTTGATCGGGTGGCCGCTGTTGCGGATGGCTAGAAAACTATGCGTTTGATGGGTAATGCCTCCGACCGCCGATGCTGTAAAGAAAGTTCAAAATTTATTCTAAGTAACAAAAACACCGGCCATCGGAAGAAGATAGTGGTTCATGCACCCACCGTTGCGGAAGTCTAGAGCACTAGCCTACCGATACTGATCAGGTTGTGCCGCCGATCGGAAGAAGATCGAATATCATGTTCCACCGTTGCAGCTGCTGATGGAACTATTTCGCCGATGAAAAGAAGATCAAGCGGCGAAAGGGAAGACAAAAAGGGGAAAATTTTCAAAAAAATTTCTAAGTCCTGGAGTCGTTAGCCATCGACGATGGTTAGTGGATTGAACATCCACCGTTGCGTCTGTCTAATGGATGGTTAGTGGATTGAACATCCATTGTTGCGGCTGTCTAATGGACTATCCTTCCGAAGGTTAGTGGATTCGACCGCCGATGAGAAGGAAATTTGAAAATTCCTCTAAGTATGGAAACCGTCGGTGAAAGTTAGCTGTTTGAGCAGCCGATGCGGCAGCAAGTATCGGAGGAAAATAGAAGACGAGGTTGCCGATGCGGCGGCGGAAGGAAGGAAGAAGAAAAATTTCTGAAATTTTTTTCTAAGTACCGAAAACGTCGAAAAACTTTAGAGGATTCGACCGCCGACACGTCGGAGAAAATTAGAGGATCGGTCCGTCGATACGTTGAAAGCCAAAGGAGGATTGGCCTGAAACATCAGAAAAATTTAGTTGATTGGACCGCTGATGAGCGTTGGATGAAAGATGAAGATCAGACCAGCATAGTGTGGGAAGCTTAGAGAACTAGCTGTCCGACAGGTAGAGGATTCGATTGTCAACAATGTCCAGAAGCGTAGATGAACGGACCGCCAATAGGTCGAGAGAAATTAGTTGTTTCAACCGTCGATGAGTCGTTTAGCCGCGGAATCCACAGACGGTTTACTGCCCAACGTTGCGGATGCCTAAGGAAATATCCACCCGATGGATAGTGGTTCTGGTCGCCGACACAGCGAAAAGGATTGTGGTTTGGATCGTCGATACAACGAAGAAGTTAGTTGTTTTGACAGCTGAAACGTCGGACTGATAGTCAGGATGAGACCCGATTCTGTACAAGGAAATTTTGGGTTTTTCAAGTGGGATTTTCCAGTAGATTTTGATTGTTTTCAGTGGGATTTTCAGCTGTATTTCAGTGGATTTTCAGGTGGCTGAAGTTGGCACCCCGACCAAAATACAGTTGTGTGTAAAATGCATAGATTTGATGAAAATCTTCATTTTTAGAAGTGGTATGGTTTCCACACCCGAGGTCGGAATGAAGCATGTGGATAGGCATTGGAAAGCTTATCCAGTAGGGAACAAGGGAAAATCACCAGAATCTGAGCATGGAGAAGGAAAGTGATAATGATGGCCGCTGCTATCAGATGGACAAATCTGGAAAATTGCATGCCCAGAGGTAGCAAGGACTATGAAGGCTAACCAGC
>LPNX010363155.1:8077-111513 GCA_001517045.1 Pseudotsuga menziesii | reverse complement strand
ATGCGTTTTCAGGGCTTCTCTCTAGTACATGAGTAAAAAATCAGGTTTTCATCGCCACATTTGGCCAAAAAGTGTTACCCATCTTCATGGAATCACCCAGTTGTTATGTGGAAGAGGAGTTCCATGCGAGGATGTGGAACTTGAAAAGGGAAGTTCCCTTAAACCCTATCTTACTGATTATAACTACATTCCCAAGTTTTATACCTGAAATGTATAAGGATATGTTTTGCGTGCATAAGATATTAAGGATTATACATTTATAATGAGCCACTAATGGTAAATATTGCACTGGTGTTGGCATTAGTGGAAAAAACAACGACAAGATGGACCTAGCTGAATATGTTGCTGATGCCGATGAATGTGACTAGCAATCATCCGGAGAAAGGGATGAGGCAACCAGTCCATAATCAAAAGTTGGTGAGCGAATTCTGCAATCCCCTGCAAAGGACCAACCAAATTGGTCATGCCAAGGGTGTAAGTAGGACCCATGAAGGTAAGAGTTTGATTATGACAAATTCCAAGGAGTGGTAAAGGTAAGAGACCTCATACCATGTGGATATTTGAATATAGAAAGGTGTCATGCCTGTATATATTGATTGAGCTTAGTAGCCCAAGGAAAGTAAGTACTGATGATCTTGATTATAGTAATGCATCCTATATGAAGTAGTCATGGTTAGGCCATGCATGGTATGTTGAATGCATAGTATTCTTGAATCAATGCAAGGTAGCATTGAATGGATATGCATTAAAAAGATTTTATAATTTTTGTAGTTATGCATTGAATGTATGCATATGAAGGGTGTGAGTGACTGATTGCATAAGTAAAGGTGCAAATGTTGTGATACATTGCATGAATGCATTGAGATGAGTGCATATGATATTGTGAATAACTAATGGCTGAAATTATGAATTGATGATAATTCTAGAACTGTTTCAAAGGTTGTTATGAATGTAGGATAGTAAGTGCATAAAGAGGATAGTCATGATCAATTGGCTGCCGGAAATGCTCTCTGGAAGAGCAAGGTGGTACAAATGATACGCTTGTGAAGTAAGGAGTATCTAAACATTTCATTTAATTGTATGAATAATGTGACTATACCTTGCAAATGTTAGTATGATGATGATTGCATGAAGTAAATGAGTTTTGGTAATATTGATGTGATTAACAGCTGGAAGTATTTGAATTTTATAAATTCTGAAAATGCTTCAGTGATGGTTTTAGCAATGAAAAAGTTATATGCATCCAGACTTACCAAGTGTTTGGTTGATTGAAGCTCAGGTTTCAGGTAGATTATTTAGAGCATGGCAATGAGAGTAAAACTATGAAAAATGCTGGAATCTACCGTGTGAAAGAGCCAAGGCTTATGAGAAGAGTCTCATGGTTGTGAAAATAGTTGGTATGTATAATGGGTTGTTAAATTTGAATTTGTGAATTTCAGGTTTGAGAAATTGCTGACAACTACTAATCACTATTGGCTTGCATAGAATTGTGTCAGGAGGACACATTGTAAGTGGGTATTCATATTATGCTAGTAAGCATAAAACTATAAGGGGCATAGTGGTGTTTCTTACAAGAGACCCACAAATGAGGATCACCTCATTGCTAAGCAAATCAATTTATGTAGTAGACAGAGTTGCAAATTCCTATTGAATTTGATTACTAATGTCATTGCTTGGTTATGGAACAATCAATTTGGATTGTATTATTAGATAATGATTGACTGTTTGGCTATTTGATGAATGTGCCAGGGGTACACACTGTAGGAAGATCATGTGTGATGGCCTGCAGGAGCCAAACTTCATGGGAAGGTTTTCCCTTATCTTGGAAATGGGTTTCGGGTGAGACTCCATTGGACATTTTGGAAATGTCTCATCTGCACTACATGTTTGGTAAGCAACATGAGTGAGATGGTATAAATTATGTCGGTAAGACATGTGTGGATATGAAATTCCAAGAGGAGTTTGGATGTCTAACCGAGGGACTGTCAACTCAGAGAAGGGAGCCCCATTCCTCCTTAACGAAGGAATACTGCGTCGGAAAATGGATAAGTGTTCTGTGACCCTTGCTAAGAATACGCATGTCAAATTATTAAATTCCATATGCAGAACATGTTTTGGTTTTATTTCCATTATGACCGATTTCTTGAGTATGAATAGGGCCTACATGGCTCACATAAGAAAGGGGTGCACACTTTCCTGATGTCAAGTCATGAAAGGGTTTTCAATATTGATTACACCCTAGGGAGTGGACGCACTCCTGGTGTCTCAATAATTGATAGTGAATGATATGAAATATGGTTATAGTTTTAGAGCAATAACATTGATGAGTTTCCTTATATTGCTTGTGTTGACAGGCTAAGTAGATGCAGTTGGGTGTTGCACCCTAAAGAGAAAAGGAAAATGGTTGTTGTGAGGGGTTGCAGAGTAAGGGTTATTGTTGATGGCTTGATAAACCCAACGGTGTTGGCTTGGATGATGATTGGTTGTTGATATAAGTGCATGTGTTATTGTTGATGGCTTGAACAAATATTGAAAGGTAATTTCGATAGCATTGCCCAACTTCGACAATGGTTTACTGAGGGGTGTCTCCAAAACAAAAATCCCCAGGATAATAGTTAAGATAACCAAGATCCAGGTGAACAAAACGCTGAAGAGTGTAACAATTCTTCCAATTAGCCATTGAACATTGGACTAGATCTTGACTCATTTTTTCAAGAATAAAATACTCCTCGACACAACATCCCAGCAGGTGGACCACCACCTTCCCCTCCTCCTTCTTCATCTTCCTCAGACGAATCGTCGGACTTAAAACCTTCAACCTCATCAAAAGAATATATTCCCATGGCTGACGAATGACCTAACAAGCCCTGGTTAGATGGAGATGTTGTCTCTATCTTAGGTGATCAACATAGGTTACCTAAGAATCTTGAGAAGTGTCTTCCAAAGTATAACCCAGATGAAAAAATCCCTGTGGAAGACCACATCAAAACGTTTATGCAGGAGATCAGGCTTAGAAATGTAATACATGAAGATGTAGTCTTCAGATTATTCCCTTATACTTTTGAGGGAAAAGCTTCTACATGGTATTTTTCCTTAGAATCTAGTTCCATCCCATCATGGGATGTGTTTTTAGAACTCTTCAATCAAAAGTTTTGGGATGATAAGACTCCAGAGGATTTAGTTATCGAGCTTTCTTCGATGAAGACCAAAGGGAAATAACGGGTCAAAGATTATAACCAAATATTTTCATATTTGAAAAATAGAATTCCCGCTACTATCCTCCCTGTTGAGGAATTATTGGTAGTTTACTATATTAAGGGTCTTCCGACTCAGATAGCCATGTGGGTTAAAAGGGCTTGTAAGGAAACCTTGCAGGAGGATTTCTGTGAAGCCATTCAAGTAGGAAAAGACATGTTCTACCTTAAGGACAACCCCGACACATCATTTGAACAAGCATCTACTTCCCGCAAGAAAGTTGACAACTTCCCTAAAATCACTGCCACAAGTCAATATCCTTTCAATATAAACGACACGAATAAGCTCCTATAGAAAATGTCCAATGAGATGGTGGATCTCAAGAAAAACAATAACGGAAATCAAGCTAATAACAAGGAGTTTGCAAGGCCACCTTTCAGACGACCCAACCAACCTCCTCAAAATCCACCACCTCCCAATCCCAATGAGGGATTCACTTCAGAAGAAATCTTTTCTGTTTTGAAAGACTTGGCTGTAGGAACACAAGACACCCCTGAATCCTCTTACGACCGATCAAATTAGGATTCACAACCCCCCTAATAAGAAGAGGAAGAGAACCAACAGGTTAGCACTGTAAGTTTCTTTTCCGAAGAAGAAGAGGAAGAACCTAACGTAGTCTTCAACCTACAACATACTCATAACACCAGATCTAAAGGGCCACCTCCACAGGAACCACTACCTACGACATCGACTCCCAACAAAGGTAAATCCCAAACGCTGAAATACACTGTCATTCCTGAGATTGAGTACAATTTGGCTGGGGATCTAAAAAGAGTCAAATCCAATATATCATTATTTGATCTTCTTAAAATCTTGTCCATAATAGATTCCCTGCCTAAAAGCATGATAATAAAAAAACCTACGGAAACTCAAAATAATAACCTTGACTCTTCCCCTAGACCAAACAATCAAAAGCTTAGAAGTAAGGGGATCCCTCCTTTCTTACTTACTTTTGAGATCTTCAATAGGAATGTACACAACTGCATGATAGATTCAGGCACCTCATCTAATGTGATGTCTCTTTCTGTCTGTAAAAAGTTGAATGCTACTTGGGAACCTTGCCCTATCCAAATTGTCCAGTTGGACAGGTCTAAGGTTAAAGTTGTAGGAAGGCTAAGAAATGTTCTGCTAAGATTGTATGTGGATCCCAGAATTCATCAGACCATTGACACCGTGATCGCAGACATCCCAGAAACTTACCGTATGTGGTTAAGCAGAGATTGGTCGAAAAAGTTGAAAGGTTACTTTTCCACCGATTGGTCTCACTTGTGGTTACCCCTAAATGGAAATCCCAACAAACTTAAGGTTAACAGGGAACCATTTATGAAACAAATGGTGACCGATCTTAACGAATCCAATGAATCTATCTCCTATTTAAGTGCTCAAATTGAACATTTTATATTCTATACATTCTTTGGAGATATTCCTACTGATATTTCACTAGTGGAGAATGTATAGAAACAGTCCCAAATTACTCATCTTACTTCTGTACCATTCTTAAGTACTATTATACATAATGTTTATAATGTAAATACTAATTTTAGAATTGACTCTTTTGTTTGGACTTTATTCTTTGATGGCTCTAGGGCTAAAGATTGAGCAGGTGCAGGATGTGTCCTCATTGATCCAAACGGGACCAAGACCATGATCGCATGCAAAATGGAGTTCGAATGCACCAACAATGTAGTTGAGTATGAGGCACTAGTCCAAGGACGCAGAAAATCCATTGACATGGGTGCAAGTTGATTGAATGTGTAGGAGACTGAGATTATAGTAAAACAGGTAAGAAACCAAATACATTGCTTGTCTCCTCGTTTAATCAATTATCAAAGGTTGATTAGAGACCTGACTAACTCTTTTCTAGCATTCATATCAAGTTTGTCCCTAGATCATAGAATTTCAACACTGATCTATTGGCCAATACTGCATCTAGGCTAATCCCGCCTGAAGGTTTGTCTCCACAAATTTTTTCAATTTAGCTGATGTACAGGACTTCCATTCTAGACAATGTCACGAGTTGGAAGGTATTTGATGACAACCAACATATACTAGACTTTCTTTCATCCCAAGACACCTTTCAAGGTATGGCTATTGATGAGGCTGAACATCAAAAATACTTGTCTGATTTTTCCAATATTATTTCAAAGTCAATCATCAACTTGGAAAAGTTGTAGGATCTACAAGACAAGTTTAGGCAGATGACCAATTGCAAGACCCAGAGCTCATCCCTAAATTATGAAGTTGTCAATTTGGGAACTGAACAAAATCCTTGCTTCATCAACCTTGGAGTTCATTGTTCCCATGAAGAAAGGAGATTCTTTATCAAGTTATGCAAGGAATTCAAAGACATATTTACCTGGACGTATGACGAACTGAGAATTTTTGATACCAGCATCATGCACCACAATATCCCGATGAAAACCAAAGTGAAACCGTATTAATAGAAGCTGATGAGGATGCATCCCAGCTTGGAATCTTCTGTCAAGAAAGAACTCAATAAGACACTGGTAGCAAGAACCATATTCCCTATGAGACACACACAGTGGATTTCCAACTTAGTACCCATTCGAAAGAAGAATGGGGAAATCAGGATCTGTGTTGACTTTAGAAACTTGAACAGAGCTTCTGAAAAGGACAATTATCCGGTTCCTCCTATGGATCATATTTTACAGAAGGCAGGTGGATCCGAAATGTTCTCACTTCTTGATGTCTTCTCAGGGTACAACCAAGTCCTGGTTGCCCTTGACGACCAACTTAAAACATCCTTCTGAACCCCTTGGGGAACATTTGCCTACATGCGAATGCCTTTTGGTCTGATAAATGTAGGAGCTATGGATATATATTTTAGTGGATTAATTCATAATTCTGTCATTGTATATTTAGATGGTGTAACAATTTACTCTAAAAAATGACATAAACATTTGTCTGCTTTGAAACAGGTGTTCGAAAGATGTAGGAAATATGGGATTTCCCTCAATCCCAAGAAGTCTATATTTGCACTTACTGAGGGTAATTTTTTAGGTTTCATTGTCTCCAAGGAAGGCATGATCATCGATCTAGAACACATTGAAGCAATCTCAAAGATCGGCCTCCTTGGTTCCCGAAAAGCAATGCAGTCTTTCTTGTGTAAGATCAATTTTGTCCGCATATTTGTACCAAATTTTACTCAAGTTGTTAAACCCTTGCAACATTTGGTTAAAAAATATGTACAATTAAATGGTTTGAAGAACATAGGAATTCCTTTGTTGAAATTAGAAGAGCCATAGTAGAAGCACCCGCTCTGATGGCTCCAGATTTCAGCAACTATTTTATACTTTATACCTTTGCTATTGATTTCTCTTATGCAGCTGTCCTAACACAGAAGAATCATGAGGACGCTGAGATCCCCATTTCTTTCATGAGCTCCATGTTTAAAGGAGACAAACTCTACTATTCCCAATTCGATAAACAGGCTTACGCGGTTTATAAATCGGTGAAACATTACAGGCCACACCTGTTGAAGTCGAGGACCAAGGTGATTATCCCATACGCGACCATTCGAAATTTCCTCGTACAGAAGGAATTAGGTGAAAAAAGGGCTCACTGGATGACGGCGCTACAGGAATACAATTTGGAGATCAAGCCAAAAAATATAGTTAAAGGTTGAGGTTTGTGTCTACTCTCCGCCCAATCAAATGATCCTAAAGATCAACAAACCAATTGGGAGAAAGAGGAAGCTGTACCTACAGGTTCTGTCAATACAATTGACATGAAAACATCTGAATGGTATCCTCACATTAATTTTTTTCTAAATCATGGGTTTTCCCCTGAAACCCTTGACTCTAAAAAATGTAGAGCATTAAGGCTAAAATCAGCTCCTTATCAACTTCTTGATAATGTTCTATTTAGAAAAAACTACGATGGAGTTTTTCTTAGGTGTTTAGAAAAGGATCAAACTGATAATATCTTTTTTCAATTTCATGCAGGACCTGCTGGTGGGTATTTCTCAGGAGAGACGATGGCTCAAAAAATCATTCGGGTGGGATATTATTGGCCTACCTTATTCAGGGATGCTCATGCCTATGTTAGAAAATGTGAGCCTTGCCAAAAGTGTGTTGGCAAAGTAAAAAAACCTGCCTTCCCTTTGCAGTCAGTAGCAGTCAAGTTCCCATTTTAGCAATTGGGATTGGATTTTGTCAGACCTATCAACCCTGTGTCTTCTCTACAACACAAGTACATTTTGACGACCACTGATTACTTCACCAGGTGGGTTGAAACAGTCCCTCTTATATTGTGTAATACGAGCCAAGTGATTTCCTTTATTGAAAATCAAATAGTCACTAGGTTCAACACTCCTGAGTATCTCGTTTTTGATAATGCATCATACTTCACATCCATTGAACTCACTATCTACACCCTTGAAAAAGGGATCAAGCTTAAATTTTCTGCCAACTACTACCCCCACGGAAATGGACTTGCAGAATCCTCCAACAAAAACCTGATAAACATCCTAAAAAATGTAGTGGCCTCCCATCACAAAGATTGACATACCCAACTCTACAATGCTCTTTGGGCAGACCGAATCACCCCAAAGTTAGCCATTGGTAACTCCCCTTACTGTTTGGTCTATGGCAAGGAAGCCATTCTACCATCTAATCTCACCATCCCCTCATTACAGTTATCCCAATCCATCCAAGAGGATGATTCATACCCACTGCAATAGATGATTGATACTTTGCTTAAGTTGGAGGAATATAGGGAAAGAGCCAAGAACATATTCTATCAACATCAACAATTGGTAAAAAAATGTTTCGATGAGAAATCGTCCTCTGATAGAAATTTTTTAGTAGGGGATTTAGTATTAAGGTGGGATAAGAAGCACAAAGACAATAAGGAGCACACCAAGTTCCAACACCTTTGGTTGGGACCTTTCATTATTACATAAAAGATTGGTCCTAGCACTATTTGGTTACAGACACTGGAGGGAGTCATTGACACCTACCCAGTGAATGTTTTCCTACTTAAAAAGTATTTTGTCTAAAATTTTTCATGAGTCATGTACATAGGCGTGGTGTGTTCTTTTGTTTGTTTTCTTTGTTTTGAATGTTTGCTTGATATTAATAATTTTTGTGTGGTACACATTCGGTAATGGCGAAAAATCAGTCTCTCTCAAGATTTCAGCACTCTGAACTTCAATACGTTGTCAATTTCAATCTTTTCCTAGCCTATGCCAGGATTTGTTTTATATGTTGATGGATTCCAATAAGTACAGGATCCCAGATTAATACATTTTTATTCTGGTCAATATCCTTACATATGCTTCATTCTACGGTGAAGGCCGTGAATGTAACTAGTTCCTCTTGTCTAGGGTCTCATTAATGCACTACATCATACCTTTATAACCTATTCGACCTTATCTATTCTGGATTATATCATAGTCACACACACAAAAAAAAATATTATGGATTGCAAGATGGGGGGTCTCAGCACAAGCCGACCCATTAGGTTCATAGATGCTTGGTGGAATGACATCTTCGCCATGAAACCGGGGGGATGTCTTTCAGTATTCCTAGAAGATGGGAGATCCTATCATAGGTCAGTCCATTCATGATCTACAAAGCATCAGTGGGTAACACTGTTGTTATATGGATACCAAGCCATGGTAGTGTCTTGCAATCCATATGCAAATAAATACTTTTTGTTTCTGTAAAACCATTATTGTACATAAGGACAGGGGGGTCTTATCACAAGCCATCCTTGCCATGATCATAGATTTGACTTTGGACTAAAATTATCATTAGATGGTTCCCAGGTCATGATAGTTTCTTTCAGTTTCACAACTTGAAGACAAGAAGTCTCCTTATGAAGCTTGGTGACTTATGTTTGAAATCTAGAATATGCCTAGGTTTGATTTCAGGTTCAACTTAAACTGTGTGCTTATGTTTGCATGATGGTAAGAGATCCTTGCTATCCTTCATTCCCCTGAATCAAATTTGCATCATCTTTAAATTGATCATGGATGGGAGTGTACGAATCATTTTTTATAATCCTCCTTGTCGGTGGTATCCTCATATAAGCATTTTCTATAAGTTTCAGGTTGTGATTTTTGTTACTGACATGTTTATATGTGAAAGAGTTCTTATTTTACAGAGATAATTGGTTCTTCCCAGCCAGTCTCCATTTTTTGTAGGTACAACAGATCCCATGTTATCCAAAACATGGAAGCCCCAATTACACATACAAAGATAACTGTTCTGAATTCCTTAAGTCATTTTGGGGTCTCCATAACGTTTATCATGGTTTCTTTGATTTAACTTGGTTGAATCTTTGGAATTTATGCATGACTTGTGTGCTTTTGGCGAGTTGCAGAAGATTATCTTGTACAAAAAATTGTTTCATCCCACAACCTGCAATGCAAATTGCGGGAGCTTGAAGTTTATTATTTGCCAGTTTTCCATCCCGCAATCCACATCCCGCAATTTGTGAAATGCGGAATGCTGGAGAATTTTCGTAAGTATAGTGTGTCATCCTGAAACCCACAACCCGCAAATTGTGGAATGCGGATTGCGGGAGTAATTTAATTGATTTATTTTGTTGTGTGGTCATGCAACCTATAACCCACAAATTATGGGATGCAGAAGAGATTGCATAAAACTTTGGTACTTTGTCATCCCGCATCCCGTATCCTGCAATTGCGGAATGCAGATTGCGGGATGGTTAATAAAATTTAAATATTGTGTTATGATCCCGCATCCCGCAAGGTTTAATCTCTACCATCCATTTATTTTAATCCTACGGTCCTAATTTGACCCCCGAAAAATCTATATATAGGTTGGTCTTTTACTATTTATTTACCATTTTATTGTTGCGAATTACTGTGATGCGTGAATTTTCTTTGCATTTTTACCAGGAAACATCCTCACAGTCTGGTTTGATTACAGGTTGGTGTCTTAGTCATTTCTTCATTCGAATTGATTACTGTAGTTTAGCTTGAATTAGCTTTGATTTCTCGCCTCGTGTTGTTTTTTAAATAGAGTTTTCTCCAATTTCCAAGAATGGCAAGAATTAACCGCTGCAAAATCCTTTAAAAGGATCTGTTAACCAAGGAACCAAAATTTGGTAATTTCTTGGACACCAGTGGAAGAATCACTGATACTTACCAGATTGAATGGCCTAGGGTTTACGCAATTTTTGACAATGATGACTTTTATGATATCCAAAACAACCAGTTAGCCTACCAAAGAATCAGGGATTCTGGACTTCACTCCATTGCTTCCAGACCTGGTATCCTCCCCTATAATGACGTAGTCAAATGGATTGAGGAACACGTGAACCCAAAAGACCGTTCTTTCAACAATAGTGGAGGGTCACATCTAGCCAATTTTCGTCCCGAGGTATTTACCAGGGCTTATGGCCTTAAACCGACTAGACAACCCCTCAATGTAGAATTTTCTCAATGTTAAAATATTGTATGCACGAACCTGGTAAATTCTTGTAGAGGGTCAACAACCTTTACCGTGTCGCCTGGTTCAAAGAACCCTATTCTTTATTGGCAGCCGTGTTATGCAGACTGTATGGCCTTCCAAATTTTTCTATGTTCAAGGTTGAATGGGATCCAGTAGCTCATCATGTTTTAGCAACTGGTGATTCTTTCCCATGGTCATCCATCTTGTCACTAGAACTCAAAACCTCTATCCAAGTCTACCAGAAGGCCACTTCCAGAAAGAAGCCTAATTTCTTCTTTTCGGCCTTCATTTTTTATGTATTCTGCACTGAGTTCCAATATCCCAATTTGGGACAGAACTGGACTTTACCGGCTCCCCCGGTGCCCATTTATTATTCATAATTGTGGGACACTAACTATGCAGCCAGGTTCTATGATATATGTGAACACTTCCTTGGAAGCATCTATTTTTCAATCTTCAAAAAGGAAGCTCCCGCATTTTCAGATGAAGCCAGAAATTTCATTGCTACAATGGGTGATTGGTATGTTGGTGAGTCTTTTTCGTACATCAGGATTTGGCGTGGAAACACTGTTCACATGTTGCCCATGATTTTCCCTAATAGGTTGGTCCTAGAAGAAGTGGCTTTCCAAACTGTCACTGATGGGGTTAATAAGAAACTTATTGGACCTAAAAGAAAAGGTTGGCCCAAATTCCCTTTGAACCTTGGATCATTGGTTATCCCAACTTCAACCTGGGATGCAGTACTGGGTGAACAGATAGTTTCCTTGAAGCTCGAATTTGCTAGCAAGAGAAGACATGATCCCAAGGGATTTATCGATGCTCACTTTAAGCAATACCATATCAAAATTGCTTATGTGCATGAGGAACTTCTCGATGATTCCATTTACCAGTGTGTCAATACATTTTCTGAAGTCTTGGCTAAATCCAAAAGCAAAGATGAGCAAAGTCACATCTTACAGTATCAAAAGGAACTTAAAGACAATATTCAGAGTTATAGAGTAATGCAAATGGACCTCTTGGAGAAAATGAGAAAGAACAGAGAAGAAAAGGAAGCCCAAGAAACAAAATTTCCATCAGTGACAACCCATCCAGATCGAGACAAAGGAAAAGGTCTAATGGGAGACCTTCCATAGGCAACAGTTGCTCAACAGTTGAAAGCCTTGATGCATACCTCAAAATAGTCAAAACAGAAGCTAGCAATGATGAACTCTGTACTGGACACTCAAGTAGCTACAGTTGCTCAGACTGTTGCTGAAATCTAGGTGACTGCTACAATCACTCAACCAAATGATGATCAAGAAATGGCTGAGAAAAGGCCATCTAAAATACTGAAGATGCAGGTTTCTTCCTCTCCAACTCCTACTATAAATTTGGTTGATTTTGACTTAGAATAAGAAGTAATAGGCTCCGTACCTGTCACTATAGAGGTGGATCAATATTTGCAACCATTCATATATTTGATCAATGGTGATGGTAAGAAATCTTTTATCCCTATCCCTACAGTTTCACAATCTACTTTTGTTTCTATCTCCTCGGCTTTGGCATTTCTCCTTTCATCCATTCTGACTTTGTCTACTTTTCCTGTTGGAGCAGCCCTATCACTTGCACTGTCTCAGCTGTATGAGGCTTTGAACTCCACATCTGTATCTATCACATCTGCTTCTGTGAAAACCCCCACGCTGCAACCTGCCTCTACAGAAGCACCATTTCTTAATATTCCTCTACACCTACCCTCAGTTACTTTGTCATCATCATCTAGTCCTGAAAATATCTTGATTCCTTCCTCACCACTCTCATCTGTCAACATCCACTTCCCATCCTCTGAAAATTCAACCCCACTCTTCTCTCTAACCTCTAAGGTAGCTTCCATTCAAAACATTTTTCCTTCCACCACTCACATTACTATACCCATGCCCCATCCTATCATCACTCAGACATCCTCTTTGGTATCCATAGTGGTTAGGACTTCTACATCCACTGAGCCAAGAGCTGAGTTTGATGAAGACATTGTCATCCCTCTTGGGGATTATTATTATAACAAGTCTAATAAAGTAGTGGTTAAAAAAGGAAAAAATAGGACTAGGGATCAAAGTGGTATGGATGTATCTGTCACTGATCAAATAGTCTGGACTTAGCAGTCTAGTGACCCATAGATAGATGCAACATATACAACTACTGCTTTGGGTGCATTCATAAGTGCCAACCTTAATGCTGTTAACACCTTGAATAGGGAGTTTGATAGGAGAAAAGAAGAGATAAGCAATTTGAAGGAAGAACTTGAAAATACTAGAAGGGAACATGAGGCTCATGTTGTTGATCTTATGAAGACATCTGGATAAGTATAATGAGCTATAGGTCAAAAGTGCTTCTCTTTAGGTTAAGCTGCAAAAAGAGAAGACTGCAAATGCTACCTTTACACAGAGGATAGCCTCACTTTAAAAGCAATGCGAAGATGCAACTGCAAGTGTAGCTTCCTCTTCGTTCTCCAGGTTTTCACAAGAGGAATTTAAAGAATTGGCTATCAAAGCAAATTAGAAGCATTATGAGTTAATAACTGACTTGGTCCAAACTTTGAATCATAGTTATGAAACTCATATTGATTTTGGTCAGATGTCTGTTGTCCTTGAAGATCAGGTAGAAAAGAGAGAGAAAGCATCCAAGGCTTATGATGACATTCTGGATTGGAAAAGGTATATGAAGGACAATCCAAAAAACATTATCATCCTCAGCAGCTTTCAACTAAAGAAGGTTAGAACAATACTACATTCTTGGCTTGACCTTAATGAGATGGTTGAATATACCATTAAAAAGGCACGGGCCATATGTGGAAGAAGGTGGTATGTTGTTGATAGTATTATGGAAACACTGCTTTTTTCCCAGAGTGGATCTCATTGAGAGCGCCTGTCCACCAAGACTGATGATCGAGTAGGTTGAATGTCGACGAGATGAAACAAAGGATAAAATATAGGGACTCTATCATATCACCATTGAAGACATGGATAAGTTAATCAGACAACCTTTGTCTCTTGAGGTAAAGATCCACATTTACAACCACATCTGGCACAAGTTAGCTAAAAATGAAATGGAGAATTATAAATGTGATGCTCAACTTGGGTTCAAATCAACTAACTATCCCAACATTGAGGAATTGTTAGGGATTTGGAACAGATGGTAGTATTTCCTTGGATATTAGCTTTATTTAGATTTCCGATCCCAATTTGATGGGAATCTACTCCTTGTAATAATTATTTAAAGGGTGGGTTTCACATGTAATAGGGAATTTTTGAAGGGAAAAATCTGGAAAAGAGACTGGAGATACCTTTGTTTACTTGAGGTTTTGTAATTTTTTACAAACTTTATTTAATACAATAATGATATCCTTTCATATCTCTTGTTATTTATTTGACTAATTTTCCTTAACAAATTATGATTTTTCCTGTTTCAGATGGATCAATATTACTGTTAGTCCTTCGTAATTAATGAGTTCATTTATTCACAGCCTTGATTTCTTTCTGTTAGTGATTTATGTACTGATAAAGTTTTAAAGAGTTTATTCTCTTAAAATATTTATCTATTTATGCAAGTGATTACACAGTAAATTAGATAACATATATGTTGATTTTTTAATTGACATACTTAGATGCAGGTTGACCTTGAATGTGTAATTTTAAGTTGCTGTCAGTTAATTTTCATTAATTGATGGCGAGTTAAATGATAAGTAAATGATCTTGTTTAAATTTTTGTTAATTTGATTAAATGCTTATCTGTCTTACATCTCAGGTTGATTTGTGAAGAAACCAAATACCTCTCTTAGAGCAGTGTAGATCTAGATTAGATTTCCTTTTATAGTTAGATTACATTTTCCTTTTATTTCCCTCATCAATCCAGTTTTCCTTCACAGGAAGACAGATCCTTCCAAGATATAAATTCATTGACTCAGAGAGTGCCAATAGAGGCCAAATATACGTGGGTGTTAGCCACACCAAATAGCTCAAGGATAGGGTAATACTTGCGTAGGATTTCCTGAAGCCTTTGGATTGGTTTACATCCTCTATTGTGAGCCTTGGACCCTTTTCAGCCACATACACACCCGAGGCCTCAACAAGGTGCAATAACCAGGAAATCAATGAGATATTCCTAGGATCCAAGTATACAACCACATCTTCCAGTACCCTCACAAGTGTTACCTTAGAACGATCTCATAATTCTAAAATTGTAAGAGTTGGACAAAGATTTGGAAGCTGCAACACTTCCATGGTTAGAGTGGTCATCATATTCACAACAGCCACCTATTATATGAGCGTATTAGCTATGGGAACATTTTTAATATGAGCGTTGACTATAGGGTTACCAGGATCCCTATATTTTTCAATTGTCAGTTTCCCTTAAAAACCTTCACCTGAATGACTTCCTAGTTTAATGACAGGGGTATCCTTCCTCTTCCTCCTTGGTTTCTTAACATTGATCTCTTTAATCGTATAGTTAAATATAGGTATGTCTCTAATTTCTTGTAGAAACACAATTTTAATGCAAACAATCCTAAGCTTTGCTAAGAAGTCAAAATAAGATATATGGACTAGTTTTTGTATTGCAAATCTCTTAGGATAAGGGGGCATTTTAGGTGATCTTATTGTGTCTTCGTGCTCAAAAGGGTCTTGATGTGGCTTCAATTTGTCTATAGATATATTTTTCTTTTCAATATTTATATTTTTGAATTTTCTAGCTGAGTCTTCTTGATTTTCATTTTCTGAATTTTCAGTTTCTCATATAACGACTGTAGATGGTGGCTTAATTATTTTCCCAAACCTCAACTGAGTTGCATATGTTGTGAAACTTTGGTACGTATAGTATTTAAGTAAGATGGTTGTATGTACATTGGGATTTGCACAAAATTGGTAAGCATGAATTTAGAAGAAGACATAAGAAGCTTTTAAACACAACAATAATGCAAGGATGGGAGGTTTTAATGGAATAATATAGTTAACACACCTTGGATTCAAGTTTGTGTCACCAAAACTGTCCCTTTTTCCACTCTACTGAGTGGGGGCTTGTGAACTTTCCCCTTCCATAAATTCATTTGTTGGATTTGGATACAAGGGAAGTGCCACATTTATTAAAGGGGTAAGCTTTATATTCCAATCATATAGAATATTTTTTGGGAGGGAATGTAGAACACTGAATTTTCAAGGAATTTGATAATTAGCTAAGTTTCTTATCCATTGTGAATAGTGGCCTCTTCTCATTGCTTAATAGCTCAACTAGTATGCAAGCTTGCATAGTATTGTCTTTATTTTGAATTTCATGTCACATTAAGTATTTGATAGTAAAGCACAACATACAACTGTCAACACATAAGAACATAGGAAACAACTACTAAGCTCTAACTCTGTAAACTCTAATTGAAATTGACTCGTTGGACTGCTAAAATCTAGAGAAACAACGAAGAGCATTCCATATCGTAATTCTAGGTTGGAAGATTTATGTTTTGTTAATATTTTATACTTCACTTAAGAAACTAATAAAGAAGAATTCATGAACCTAAAATTACACCATTGCACCAAAATACTGTTAAAAGACTCAAGCTGGCAAATGCTTACTTCAAAGTTCTTCATAGAAAAAGGCATGCTACATTTACAAGTATTGATAAAAAAATCAAGTAGCATCATTTTGAAACTACGTAGATTGGAACGCATGTTCCTCTACATAGAACCGATTTTCATTAACTTCCAATCAATGAAGGGGCAAGTTAAAATGCCGGCAAGTACATCTGAAAATGATAATTAGTACAATATGGGATTCAGCTAAGAAACCATATGTGGCTTCTTCATCCAAAGGAATCAAACACATTAATCCTCCAGCAATTAGTCTTCTAGCCTTGAACTAATCAACCATAACATTGAATACAACAAAGTAGAAATGTCAAAATCATATGTTAACAGAAAAAAAAATTGCAAGTGTTAGATGAGATACACAACTAAATTGAGAAACCATCAAATATCAATTGATGGCTCATTTGACTTCAAAATTCTAGATCATTTTGAAAAGATCTGAAAATGTATCAGTCAATTGATGTCTTGCAATAATTTCACTTCAAATTCACTTGAAAAATCAGTGCATCCTACATAACTAGCAGTAATCTTGGAAATGCTGAGAAACACCTTCAAAATACATCTCTCTGCACTAGTTCTCTGGGAAGATGAGACCATCTACAGAAGCCAATCAAAATGACCATGAATTCCTTTACAATGATGGAATATAAGGTTGCACCCTTAATATTCTAAACAAGTAATCACATATCTCTGGTAGTAAGCGTTCTACAAGGGAAGGGTAGCTGCATAGAAAATTGATTATTAAAATTTAGATAGATCTTGAAAATTTTCCTGGCTCTCACTATAACTGTTCAGTTATGTAGAATTTTTCCTTACCTAGACATGTTATACATATGTTCATGGTACTCCAGAAAGTATAGAACACACATATGACCCAAAGAAGTTGCATGATAGGACTCAACAAGATCGTATATACTTGTGAAATTCTCCAAAGTAAGGTCCTAAACAAGAAACGCGGATCTTAGTGTTGAGGCTGGATAATATCATAACAAAAAGGAAAAGACACAATGAAATAAAGGAATACTTGTTCAATATAATATTCACACAAACGTTTGAGGCCTTCTAAAAGATACTGATCATCAGCTCTCAGAAGATCTTGTGCAATATCTGTTTCCATCTCTATTGTACCAGTGTATATAAATATGACACCAGTACGCCATCAGAATCGTCAAACATTCTTGGATAAAACATATTTGATTTCTAACATGTCATAGTTTATTTCATATTCAACTTGAACTCTTTATAACATGAATGAATCCTTCATTATTGCCATAAGCAACACATAGAAGAAACCATAAGAATTACCTCATCATTAGTTCAAAGACTGTCCATGTTATATTTGGAATTTCAATCTTTGCCTCTTTTTCCTATTGAAGGTTCACAAATTTAATCGCAAAACATTTATAGATATTGTTTGAAGCCACAGTGCACTTAACATGTTTGAAAATATCAAATTTTAGGGTAAACAGTGCAGTCTACAACAACTATAAATGTTATCACTTGAATTTTATACGAATTCGGAAAATAAGAGACAAGCCATATTTAATATAACCACTTGTATCCCATGCCAAAACAAAATGACACTCATACTCGGTAGCCACCATCAAACATGGCACGAAATGCATCTGAAGATGCTAGAAGTGCAATCTTGTGGGCATAAAACTGCCTACCTACATTTAAGCACCATATTGTTTGCATTTTTTAGAGTAAAAACAACATTCTATAATAACTCATTCAATATTTCAGGAAAGATTTATCTTAACTTTTCCATAGAAACAAATTCAGCCTCCTTTGAGTAGCTATCCCCTTTCAAAGATCTAATGGTATGCCATTTACAATAAACTTATTAAATGTGTTACTGCATAAAGCCACTCACCTTGCACTAAAAAGATAACATCTGATAAGGTGTGATTGTTGACATACTGCTCTCCCAAATATACCTGCAAAGTTTTTTAAATATGAACAACAAACACAAATTAAAAGAAATTCATTCCAAAACTAAATTGATCATCTTGTTTATTAGAGTAGAAATACATTCATAATCAATGTATATCAAGTTCAGAGAAATCATACAGGTCTGTGTATCATATCATGTTCCCAAACTTCATCCAATATAAATCATTCAAGAAAACACATTTCATATATTACCTTAAACATCATCAAACTATTGGAATTCGTGCATCTCCTCATTCGTTTGGCCTGAAAGAAGTTGTTGAGGCCTGGAAATTCACAGGAAACAACAGCAAGGGATTCTCCCTAGTCAACGTTCCCAACTAGACCGTGACTGTTTGGTGTAGGGAATCCATCCGGTTAGCGGTCCTGCTATCGTAGGTCAAGTAACAAAAATAAAAGGTTTTACCGGTCGTGGCCTGGTCCACCATATATATTTTTATATTTTTTGACTTTAAGAATGATATGCAAGTGCCTATCTAACATGCATATTGATCAAGGATGCAAGGAGTGGTCACAATGTGATGCACAGGTTCTTACCTCTCGTCTTAGACTCTCTCGCATCTAAAATCACACGTAACTAGAAAATACATACTAACTAAGCTGTCTCTAGAGAGAAAAATATTAATTCATGAGTAATGTAATACCGTTCACATGATAAGGTAAATCACAGATAACTGTTCTTAGAACCAAACACATAAACATCAATAAAGATATATGTGACAAGATAGCTCATCAACAGTTAAAACCTTCATTACTCATAGTGGAAATTATCACAGAATATACCAGAGAACATTTAGACAAGAACATAGGTTCAGAAAGTTAGAACGTTCTCACAGTTGATGAAACACAGTCGAAAATGAAATAGTTCCTCTTCAACATTGTTCATTCTATCTCATTTGAACATTCCACACAGCACCCTCTCCAACAGGGAAAATTTGCAATTTCTTATTGTAAAACGAAGTAGTTCCTCTTACAAACAACAACTCACAAGTTTTTCCCAGGGGAAAAAACCATTATTCCCTCTATCTTTCCTCTATTTAAACCAAAACAGCAAACCCTTTGGGCTTCCCCAGCCATGTGACCTTTGGGCTCCTCAAAAACCATTTAATCTCACCATTTTGTCTTTTCCATGAGTAATCATGATTCACATAATGCATTACATTTTTGGGTTTCAACTTAGGAGTACTTAATAAAACGGGATCCGCATGGTAACTGACGGACCCTTTTCAAGCCTGGGCTGTTATTGCCATTTATTCTACCTTGTCTTTTGTTTGTCCTTCTTTAGATCCCGCTGTTTTCAGAGTAAACTCTGCTTGTCACTTCTTAGCCAAATCCCTCAGCTTTATCCTTTAGCTACGCCCTCTCGCAGTAGTAATCTGAAGAATCTTCTGAGTCTGTCTGCAGTTAAACAACATTCATCATTAATCAGGACTGCATCTTTTCAATAAAATTAAACTACACTAACAACCAAACTAGTCATCAAATGAGGCCCTGTACTACGCTCTCATCCTGAAAGCCTTAACAAGAATCCAAAAAAACCACCGCTGCCCACACAGGGGTTAAATCTCACAAGACGGCGGTAAAAACCTCATCCGCAGCTTGAGCCATTTAAACATCGGCCGGATAATCTTACCTGCAGCCGCAGTGGCGGGTTTCAAATAGCCAACAAGTTCTGCGGGACTGCTGAGTCTATCGGAGTCGAAAGAGCTAAATGCCCATGCATCGGTGGAAAATTTCCCTGTCGGCGAACAAAAAGACATCAACGTCAGGAGGTTAGTGCTTTACACAGCCGTAATGGTGGAAGATGAAAAAGCTACGGGTCCCGTGGCCTAAAGACAAGAATGGCGAAACCTAGACAAAGCATCGGTGAGCGGAGCGGTTATATGGCAGACACTTAGTCTTCTCAGGAGCCGCAATGGTGGAAAGCAAATAGACTAAAACCTTCGATCAAAACCATAAAATTTTTGATAAGGCACAGAAATCATCATGAAACGTTAAGTGTTCGGAAAACCTAAGGTCGTGCAGTGGCTCCACAAAATCAAACAATCCCCGACCCAAAATTCAGTCAACCTCCGATAATGCAAACAAGTAAAAACAATACAACATGACGTTGGAGGAGTCAAGGACTATCCTGCGGAATGCTCATCGTTCAGCTTCCACAACGGAGGCTCCATAAAGAAACATGGCTCCGATACATTGTCTAAAAGGCCTCCGAAACAGTGGCTGGAAGGAGAAATATGCTTCTGAGAACAAAGAAGAAATCACAGATCAAAGGGCAAAAACCAAAATCTAAATTCCACAACCCACAGCAGTTTCAAACATGAGCAATTTTTCGAAAAGCATGAAGAGAGTTAACCTCAAAATAGTCCAAACTTGTAGCAGAAGGAAAACAAAAACAAAAACAGAGTTCATGGATCCAAACGATTCTAGGAAATGATAAAAATTAATAAAAGGGGGGGGGGGCAAAAATTTCAAAAATTTGGGGAGACAGTTGCAGTTGCAACAACTGGGGACTACCTGGTGGACCTAGATCTTTGGACAATTATTTCTTGAGTAACAGATTGTTTAACAACAAATGAACATGTTGAATTCTTCTAGATATCTGGATTTCTCAAATGACAAATATATGTACTTTTAATCATTGACGATAGTCCAATTTAGGAGAATGGAAACCAAAATTTCCAAGTCAAGACAACTCTTTTGAGGCCAGGAAGATGAGTTTCATTTGTTACCTCTGTCTTCAGGTAAATGGTAGCTCGGACACCACAGGATTGTAGCATAAGGTAAACATAAATATTCATTTGTTGCTCATTCCCATGCCATTTTGCACCTTTTGTGCTTTTGAACTTTTGTCCTTTTCCTATGAGTCCTCCTGCATGCCTTTCTTTCTGAATTTTTTGATTCAGGCTCCTCTATCCATAGTGTCCTTTTGTGTGAGAGATGTATTCAATTTTCAGCTCACGGACGGAGATGAACTTTTGGCAATTTAGAACTTGTATGGTTCAGTATTTTGTTTTGACACATAATGCTTTTATAGGAGCTTTCGACTCTTATCTGCCTTTTGGCATTCAATTCTTGGCATGGGATCATTTGTATATAATATAATGTTTACCTTGATTCCTTTCCATGGGCCCTTTGCTGTCACTCCCTAGGACATTTTAAAATGTGAGATGGACAGAGCCTCAAAATAGTATTCCACACCTTTTGATTCCGGTTTATTTTACAAGGATTAAGCAGGACTTCAATGTGTTCATAGCCATTCGGGAAAAATGCTAAAATAGAAGAAATTCTTTCAGATAAACAATAATACACAGTCTTACACCCAAGAACTTTGATCATTCCAGAATTCTGATGTTCTCCATGCCACCAAGAGTTTGCCTCCTTTATTGAAATCAGTCAAAATTTAAACTAAAACAAAATAGAACTACATAAATCAAAGTAAACAGTCAAGTCAAATTATTTATATACAAGATAAAAAAAACAAAACAAAACTCAGGAAAGATAAGGTTTGAGAACTAAACCATTTACTGGTAAGTTCTCCTCCCACCCCTGCAAATCTTGCAATTTATAGGTTGAGGGGCCAAGCTTTGCCACAATTTGGAAAGGTCCTACCCATAACTGTTGAAATTTTGTGTGTTTTCCTTTCTCATCATGGGGATGGTCCCACTTGAGAACCAAATCTCCCACCTCGAATTCTTTTGTTCCAGCCTTGTGTTTATCAAACCATCTCTTTACTATCTCTTGTTGTTGTTTAAAGCGTTCTCTGGCCTTAGATCGAGACTCTTCTACCTTCAAGAGATTATATATCCTCATTTGCAATACTTCATTATCTGATCCTCTAGATTCTTGAGCGATTATGGAGGAGGGTAACATGATATTGGGGGGTAGAATGGCCTCTTTCCCATAAAAAAGGGTATATGGGGACACACCTAACGAAGTCTTGGGGGTGACCCTATTAGCCCAAAGAGCATTTGGTAAAGCTGAGTGCCAACTCCTCTGATTTTCTATCACTGTCTTTTTTAAAGTCCTAATCAGATTCTTGTTTGTGGATTCAGCTAAACCATTTCCCCGTGGATAGTAATTAGCAGAGTAATGCAACTTAATTGCTTTCTCATGAGAAAATGCAGTTAATCTAATGGAGGAAAATTAAGTAGCATTATCGAAAACTAAATATATTGGAACTCCAAACCTGGTCATAATGTGGTCTTGCAAAAAGGCCATGACCGCATATTCATTTACTTTACGCAATGGAATGGCTTTGACCCACCACATGAAGTAGTCGGTTGCTGTCAGAATATACTTGTGTTGCAGAGAAGAATTCGGCTTTATATCCCCAATGATATCCAACCCCCATTGCTCAAAAGGCTCTGTTATCATCACAGGCTTTAACGGTCCTGCTGCTTTAGCTTGTCTTCCACTACACCTTTGACAAATGTCGCACTTTCTGACATGGGCGTGTGCATATTTGAATAGCATGGGCCAATAGTATCCGGCTCTGAGAATTTTATGAGCTGTAGTATCTCCGAAAAAATGTCCTCCAGCAGGCCCATCATGTAAATCTATCATTACCTTCTTCGCATCTTCTTTCTCTAAGCATCTAAGAAGAGATCCATCGTAATTCTTTCTGAATAATATTCCTTCAATAATTTGATATGAGGCTGATTTAAGACGCAGTGCTCTTCTTTGCTTAGAATTCTAATGTTCTGGTAACAATCCAGCTCGAAGGTAATGCACAAGGTCTCGATACCAAGAGTCCGGAGCTATGAAAAGAGGACATACATCCATTAATTGTAACTCAGCTTCGTCTTCCCAGTCATGTTCTTCATTGTCTTTACTTTCAGTCATTAGTTTACACAATCCTTTCCCTTTGACAAAGGAGGCTGGCTTGAATTCGAGGTCACACTCCTGTAGAGCTGTTACCCAGTTGCCTCTCCTTTCTCCTAGCTCCTTTTGTACGAAAAGAGACCTCACAGCTGGGTGTGGAACTATTAACTTTTTCCGATTCTTCAGTATATATGGCCTGAATTGTTTCACTGCTTTGAACAAGACGTAAGCTTGTTTATCCATAGCAGGGTAATTCAATTCGGCCCCTTGCAGACCAGTGCTCATAAATGATATGGGGAACTCATCTCCCCCATCTTCTTTCTGGGTCAGCACCACTGCTAGTGAATCATCAGAGGTGAAAGTGTACGGAATAAAATCTTTATCAAAATCCAGAATTTTGAGGGAAGGTGCATGCGCAACAGCTGTTTTAATATTACTAAATGTGTTCTTCTCTACATCAGTCCATTTGAACTGTACACTTTGCTTTACCATTTCTTGCAAAGGTTTAACAATTTGAGCAAAATCTGGCACAAACCTTCGCACGAAGTTTATTGTCCCCATAAATGATTGCATGCCCTTTTTATTATGGGGCAAGGGAATCTGTTCAATGGCTTTGATCCTTTCTGGGCCTATGGAGATCCCCTTCTTTGACACCACGTGACCCAACAATTTACCTTCTATAACAGCAAACACGCACTTCTTGGGGTTTAGTGAGATACCATACTTTTGGCAACGTTCAAAAATCTGCTTTAGATGAAATGCGTGTTGCTCTCTTTTCTTCGAAAATATCATGATGTCATCGAGGTATACTACAGCACTGCGGCCAATCAGACCACGGAAAGCTATGTCCATGGCCCTCTAGAAGGTAGCTCCAGCGTTTATGAGCCCAAAAGGCATCCTTCTGTAAGCAAAAGTTCCCCACCTGGTCTTGAAGGTCGTTTTTAGTTTGTCTTCTTCGGCTACTAATACTTGATTGTAGCCTGAGAAACCGTCTAATAAAGAGAATAGTTCAGAACCTGAAACCATTTGCAGTATTTGCTCCATGGGTGGAACAGGATAATTGTCTTTATCTGAAGCGCGATTTAAGTTTCTAAAATCCACACATAACCTTATTTCTCCATATTTCTTCCTCACTGGTACCAGATTTGAAACCCATTCCGAGTGTCTAACCTTAAAAATGATTCTAGCATCCAATAATTTCTTAACTTCACTCTGGATTAGAGGTTCCAATTTTGGTTGCATTTTCTTTAAAGGTTGTTGATAAGGTTTGATTCCAGATTTGATGGGGACAACATGCTGGATAATACTGGTGTCATATGTCTTCAGATCTTCATACGTCTAGGCAAAAACATCTTTGTATTGCTTGAAAAAAACAATGAACTTATCCCTTTCGGCTGGTGAACAACATTTTCCAAGATTCACATATTTAAGTTTCATCTTAGTCCCCAAATTAATCAAATCGAACTGTAGAGATGTGCTATGAGTCTTCACGTTTGCTGGTCTTCTAAATTTTTCATTTAAATCAAAGATCTGTTCTGAAGTTCTGACTCCCTTAGGGATGAAATTATCGAATTATAGCTCGGCCTGATGTTCCTCATCATCAATAATCGCTCCTTTGAATGCCTCGTGATTCGTTAAGCATTCTATAATCTGCTGATCGTTATCGAACACTCGTAGATTGGTAATCATATCCGGAACCGAGGGCCTGAAAAACAATTCAATAGAGCACCGATTATTAGAGGGCACAAGCCTTGTAGTTGATGTGGCCAACAAGTTAGCTGCTGCATTCTTAAGTCTTGGAATCAATACAATGTTAAATGCATTAAAAAATTTAAGTAAATCCCATACTTCATTTTGATAAGCTTTTAAATGAGGAGAATTGCAATTTATTTGATTCCGAATTTGTTTTACAATTACTTCAGAGTCTCCAAACACTTTCAGATTATTTTCCTTTAATTCAATTGATTTCCTTAACCCCTGAACCAACACTTCATATTCAGCTGTGTTATTGGTACATTCAAACTCTAACTTACATGAAAGAAAATGTTTGTTTATTATAGGGTCAATCAGGACATAGCCGGCTCCAGACCCCTCTAAAGTTCTAGAACCATCAAAGAAAAGCGTCCAAAAATCGCTACCTACTACTGCATGAGAACTAACATCTACATCTACAGCTAAGTCTACTATTTTACAATTTATTTCATCAACCCGTGAAAAATGAAGGAGATCAGGTTGAGTGTCTGATGTATCGCTGGATTCTTCCGCTTGATAGTTTCCTGGTTCTAACTCAATAAAATAGTTTCCCAAAACAGGATCCACTGATTCATTTTTTTCTTCGAACTGAGTAACATTGTGTTTCATGTGGGGCTCCCTCAACACTTTAATTTGATTTGGGCTTCCTTTCTATGGCAGCCACAGATGTGACCAGTCTGAGGAAAAATATTCGTTCAGCTTAGCCGACCAATCTCTACTCAAAACAAGTCCATAAGCTTCCGGTATGTCAGCCACCACAATGTCGATGACTTGACACACCTTATCATTGGAAGATAGGCGAATGAGAGCATCCTCCATTTCTCCAATTACCTTCACATTCGTTCTACCCAACTGAACAACCTTCTAGAGAGATGGTTTAGGTTGTCCATTTATCTTTTTGCAGACTGACAACGGCATGACTGATGCCCCCAAGTCTACTAGGAAATTATGCATGTTATGGTTGAAGATTTCAAAAGTAAGGAGAAAAGGTGGATTCTTACTTTTAGGCTTACCTCCCATACTTGCTTCACCAATTTCTTCTTCTTGAGGTTGATTGTCCGTGGGAAGCCTCTCCTTTGATGCTTCAAGCGCTTTTAATAGCTTTTATTTTTGTTGTGGCACATTGCACAATTCAAATAATGAGATGTTTGCCCTCACCTTCTTGATGTCCTCCACAATGTCATACTCCATCTTATGTTCAGTGAGATTTGATCTAACATTATTTTCTTTGTTGGGCTTAGTAGGCATGTGAATCTGTCGAGGATTTTGACTGGTGATGGTAAACTCCAGATTTTTATTAGCTGAGGAACTATTTTGGAATTTCTTAACATTCTTTTGAAGTCTTTTGATCTTGGGGAGCATAAGACTATTTTCCTTAATCAGCCCCTGTCTTCTTGTTGTCACATTTGTTTCCAGGATGCCCTCGTGTCTCAGATCATTTTCTTCCTCGGCATCAAACAAAGATACATGGTCCCATAAAACCATGGCTTCATCTTCTTGTTTTTCTGTTCATTTACTGTTATCTTTCCCTTCTTCGTCGTTGTTTTTAGTTAACTTGGAATCTAAAAGCTGATTCATGACCAACATCATTGAATTTATCCATTGAGGAGACTTATTTTCAGAATGGGGTTGTTGATGGAAAGTACAGAATTTATCCATTCCTACCTCTGTTAAGTTCATAGATGCAGGGCTGTGAGGAGGAGGTTGGGATTGATTGTTATCTTCCCTTTTCTTGTAGTAAGGCTTGTAGAACTTTTGGGCTTCCTTCTCCTTTTCCAAGTCTATGATTCTGTTAGAAAGATTCTGCATCTTTTTTGCCATTCCTTCGAAATATGGTGATTGCTCCTCTTTAGGATTAGTAAACAATAAAGCTTTCCTCCCGACATTTTTTCCTCCTGATCATTTAGGATAATCTTTGATACTTTCCCTTTCAGCCTCTACTTTTTCTACTTCCTCATAAGTCTCAGCTAGTGTAGGTTTGGCCTTCATTTTGGCAAACATGGCCAACTCGGGCCCTAGGGCTGAGGTATAATATTCAATCAGGAATTTATCCAAGGGTTTGTAAGCTTCCAAAAAATTCTTAAGATAGGCTGCGAATATTTGGGTAAAAATATGCACCTTCTCTTTTCTTTCTTTCTTTAAGGCGCACAGTCCTTTCATATGAGCTGCATGAGTTTTTTGGGTCGCATATTTACTTCTGAAAATCCTTTCAAAGGTATCCCAATCAGGGATAGAATTGGTAGGCAAACCAAAATACCATGATGTTGCTGTTCCTTTAAGAGTGTGTGGAAAAAGTCTACAAACCACATCCTTATATTCCCCAGCCCTTAATCCTTCTATTGCTAGATAGAAACTCTGCAAGTGGTCATCTACTAACATATTCTCATCTAGACCAAACTTGGGCAGCATCTTTTCAAAATATTGAGGTAAATCATGCAAAGCAGGTGTTATGTTTAAAGGTGATCTGGCTTTCCAAGCAAGCGATGGATTTGGTGGGTTGGGTGGTTGATTTGTATTCATGCCTACCATGAGTCTTGGTGGGGAGTGAGGTGGTGAATGAATAGGAGAACCGTAAGGAGTATCTAGGCCTACTTGATTCAAAGGTTGTACAACTTCCTGTAATGCTACTTCTACTAATTCTTCCCAATCTCCCACTAACACTGAATCCTCCAATATAGGACAATCTTTCCTTTTATATTCTCTTCTGGGAAATTCAGGGATGATAGGTAATCCTACAATCTTCTTCACATATGCCCTAGTGTGTCTTCTTAGATCATTAACAACTTCATTGTCCACAGAATACAAATGTTCTCTACCTTTCTCTTTAGGGATTGGATTGGGAAAGAAACTATCTTCTGAACTGTTACCTGTGGAATGATCTCGAGAAAACGGGTTTCCTCAGCCAGCCATGCACTGGCGGCCCTCCTTCTAGTGCCAGAAAATGTTGAGGCCTGGAAATTTGCAGGAAACAATAGCAAGGGATTCTCCCTAGTCAATGTTCCCAACTAGCCCGTGACTGCTTGGTGTAGGGAATCCGTCTGGTTAGCGGTCCGACTACCGTAGGTCAAGTAATAAAAATAAAAGGTTTTATCGGTCATGGCTCGGTCCACTGTATATATTTTTGTATTTTTTGAATTTAAGAATGATATGCAAGTTCCTATCTAACATGTCGATTGATCAAGGATGCAAGGAGTGGTCACAATGTGATGCGTAGGTTCTTACCTCTCGTCTTAGACTCTCTCGCATCTAAAATCACACGTAACTAGAAAATACATACTAACTAAGCTGTCTCTAGAGAGCAAAATATTAATTCATGAGTAATGTAATACCGTTCACATGATAAGGTAAATCACAGATAATTGTTCTTAGAACCAAACACATAAACATGAATAAATATATACGCGACAAGATAGCTCATCAACAGTTAAAACCTTCATTACTCATAGTGGAAATATCGCAGAATATACCAGAGAACATTCAGACAAGAACTTAGGTTCAGAAAGTTAGAACATTCTCACAGTTGATGAAAAACAGTCGAAAACAAAATAGTTCCTCTTCAACATTGTTCATTCTATCTCATTTGAACATTCCACGTAGCACCCTCTCCAAGAGGGAAAATTTGCAATTTCTTATTGTAAAACGAAGTAGTTCCTCTTATGAACAACAACTCACAAGTTTTTCCCATGGAAAAAAGCCCTTATTCCCTCTATATTTCCTCTATTTAAACCAAAACAACAAACCCTTTGGGCTGCCCCAGCCGTGTGACCTTTGGGCTCCTCAAAAACCATTTAATCTCACCATTTTGTCTTTTCCGTGAGTAATCATGATTCACATAATGCGTTACATTTTTGGGTTTCAACTTAGGAGTACTTAATAAAATGGGATCTGCATGGTAACTGATGGACCCTTTACAAGCTAGGGCTGTTATTTCCATTGATTCTGCCTTGTCTTTTGTTTGTCCTTCTTTAGATCCTGCTTCTCACTTCTTATCCAACTCCCTCAGCTTTATCCTTTAGCTATGCCCTCTCGCAGCAGTAATCTGAAGAATCTTCTGAGTTCATCTGCAGTTAAACAACATTCATCATTAATCAGGACTACATCTTTTCAATAAAATTAAACTACACTAACAACCAAACTAGTCATCAAATGAGGCCCTGTACTGCGCTCTCGTCCTAAAAGCCTTAACAAGAATCCAAAAAAACCACCACTTCCCACACAGGGGTTAAAACTCACAAGATAATGGTAAAAACCTCATCAGTGGCTTGAGCCATTTAAACATCAGCCGGATAATCTTACCTGCAGCCGCAGCGGCGGGTTTCAAATGGCCAACGAGTTCAGCGGGACTGCTAAGTCTATCGGATTCAGAAGAGCTAAATGCCCACGCATCGGCGGAAAAGTTCCCTGTTGGTGAATGGAAAGACATCAACGTCGGGAGGTTAGTGCGTTACGTAGCCCCAATGGCGAAAGATGAAAAATCTATGGGTCCCATAGCCTAAAGACAAGAACGGTGAAACCTAGAGAAAGCATCGGCGAGCAGAGCGATTATATGGTAGACACTTAGTCCACTCGAGAGCCGCAATGGTGGAAAGCAAACAGACTATAGCCTTCGATCAAAACCATAAACTTTCCGATAAGGCGCAGAAATCATCATGAAACGTTAAGTGTTTGGAAAACCTAAGGTCGTGCAGCAACTTCACAAAATCAAACAATCCCCGACCCAAAATTCGGTCAACCTCCGATAATGCAAACAAGTCAAAACAATACAACATGACATCGGAGGAGTCAAAGACTATCCTACGGAACACTCATCATTCAGCTTCCGCAACGGAGGCTCCATAAAGAAACATGGATATGATATGTTGTCTAAAAGGCCTCTGAAACAGTGGCTGGAAGGAGAAATATGCTTCCGAGAACAAAGAATAAATCGTGGATCAAAAGGCAAAAACCAAACTCTAAATTCCACAACCCACAGCAGTTTCAAACATGATCAATTTTCCGAAAAACATGAAGAGAGTTAACCTCAAAATAGTCCAAACTTGTAGTAGAAGGAAAACAAAAACAAAAACAAAGTTCATGGGTCCAAACGATTCTAGGCAATGATAAAAATTAATAAAAGGGGGGGGGGGCAAAAATTTCAAAAATTTGGGGAGACAGTTGCAGCTGCAACAGAAGTTGAGGTCAAAAGGTGGGCTAGGAAAGTAGGGAAACATTACCCAAATAAATGCTATCACTTCGTAATAATGGAAATGGATAGCTACACTAACTTAGTAGGCTTCTCCAATCCAGAAAGAAAGAAGGAAATGCGTATCCACCCACCTTCGCACACACCAAGACAATGCTAGAAATGAGGAAGTGATTAGGTTTGATTGCTATCAACCACATTTTTTCAAATAGTTCCAATGCTTATTCTACAATCCCTTGCTTGGAATAATATACAATCATCACCGTCTAGGAGGCCACATCCTTTTAATCAAAGAATCTAAGAGGATAAGCCACAAATCAACACTTGGAATACATATTCATCAGAACGTTTTCTAGGATTCAACCTAGATGAACGAAAAAATTATATGATTTAGCCGCGTGGTCACTCTGTCCATCAATGCGTTGATGTTGGCCAATGTAACTATTTCTCGTCCAACACTGATAATTATGGATTTTATTTATGCAACAATTGTGTGCCTATGTGCATATTCCCCTTTCCATGTTGTGCCTCTATGCCCTGTGTTGATCTTCCATTGAATGTAATCCTTGTGTTAGCGCTCGCTGGTTGGTCACCAGGGTTTTTTCCTTTGTTATTTTTTAATCTATATTATTTAAATGGTAATGCAAATGGGTATTGGAAAAATGGGAATCTTGGGGAAGGCATAAGGGAAATTTAAGGGTTTTATTTTTAAATATTCACAAAAGCTTAAAGGAGGGGATAGAAAAATGGTAGGTCATAAAGGAAGTTTTAAGAGGCCTTTTAAGAATAGAAAATGTATTTGAATGTATAGGGAGGAGATGTTAAAAAAGTATATTTTTCATTTTTTCATTGGGTAATAGCTTTGGGAAAGAGGGTTTAAATGAGAAAATGGGTAAAGGATAGGGTTTGGGAAAAATAAAAAGGAAGGGATTAAGATAACCTAGAAGAAGAGATGCTTTTATGGGTCTTTTCCATTTTTTAAACAAAAAATGATATTGGTTTTTTTGCAAAGAGGTACTTATGGAGAATATCTACAACTTTGTGGATATATGCATAGTGAGAAAAAATAAAAAGGGAGTGACCAGCAAATTAGTTAGAGGATGCAAAATTTATAAATTTTAACTAACAAGATGCAATGAATTTTAACTTGCCGAAACTTTGATTAGCCATCGAAAGGGTCAAATAGTCTTAGAATTTGGAAAATGAAATATGGAGACGATCAAAGCAATATGGACTCAACCTTGTCCGAAACGTTCAATAAGGCTATCCAAAGCTCTAAGTCCAGGTGAGTGAACCAAACTTCCAGTTTATGCAAGGGTTATGAAGAGACTAGTCTAGTAACGCTTTGAATGGGAATAAGAACTGAAACATATTAATACAATGCAAGACTAATGGGATTGAGGATTGAAGAGAATATCAAGAAACATAGTTGATTTCCATTGACATTTGTTAACTCGTTCTAGGATGGAATGGCATCACACTACCTTCACTTCAGCATTTTCAAAAAAACCTACCTACCCACCTATACTTCAATATTATAACCAATATTATCAAGGAAATGTTAAAAATTCACAATAAACCAAGAAACTTACTTGCAAATTTAACCTACCTACCTAATCTTTAGTATTATAACCAATATTATTAGGAAAAAGTTAAAAATTCACAATAAACAAAGAAACTTACCTATGATTTTAACCTTCCTACCTAAGCTTCAGTATTATAACCGATATTATCAGGAAAAAGTTAAAAATTCACAGTAAACCAAGAAACTTACGAGTGATTTTAACCTAGCTACCTATGATTCAGTATTATAACCAATATTATCAGGAAAAAGATATCAATTCAAAATAAACCAAGAAAGTTACCTGCGATTTTGTAAGGGAAGAAGGTGATTTTGACTCTAGAGCTACAGAATTCATGGCCTGCCTCTTCAAGAGCCTCCAGGTTCTCTCCAATGTTGTTTTATCCATGGTAGCAATGGCAATTAAATATCGAAATTATTAACCCCTAACCCCACAAATTCCATTTTGGATTCAGAATTGTTAACCTACACATGGTCAGAGATAGAAGGTAGACAATTTACAAAATTTACACTTCATTGTCAAAATTGCAATTTTCTATGACACAATTAAAAATGACTAACATAAATGACTAATTCATATTCTTCTAGCAAGTCATTTTTTATGTCGTGACTAAATTGGTCGTTTATGTTAGTCATTTTTAACTTTGTCATGTATTATCTAGTCATATTTGTTAACTGGTGACTAAATTAGTCGTGTATAGTTGGGTCAGTCAAAATTGCTCATATTTAGTAGTAAATCACGTGAAAAACCTGTGGTGACTAGAATTTTTAGTCACATTGTCACTAATTCCTCATTTTGTACTAGTGGGTGTTAGGTAGTTTCAATTGACTGAACCACCTTATTATTTGGATTTGGTAATGGTTGGGTTGGTAATTGGGTGGGACGAGGAGGTGGTTGGTTTGGAGGTAAGGCTAAAGGATGTGATTGTGATAATTATGGTTGCTGATTTTGGAGATATTGTTGAGTAAAATATTGAGGGTATTGTTGAAGGGTGAGGTTGGGGACTTGGTTCTTGAAAATATTGTTGGAAAGGAAGATAAGAGTATTTTTTTATGGAGACTGATAAAAAGGAATGTTTGTAGGATTTGTCCCCCTCCACATCCATGGTGCACATTCTTTCCAAGATTGTGTAGTGGGTGCATAAGGAGCTGTAAATGGAACTGAATGTTGCATATTGAAATTACCTAGTTGTCCCTGAGGTTTCCAAGGTTTCTTTTGAGCTACAAATTTCATTGCTTCAGCAGCTCCATCTCTTGCATGATAAGAAACCATCAGATCTGTAAGCTGGGGGAAGCCATTTGAAGAATGATTTTTAAGGATCAGAGAACCAAATTTCATAGTTTCAAGTGGACAAGATCTTACAGGGTGTTTTCTTTTACATTTAGCACAAAAATTTGACAAAACAACATCCTCTTCATTTTATTTTTCCTATCTTTTCTTGGTTTTAAAAATTTTCAGTTGTGTTCCAATTTGTCTCTTAAGGTTTGTTTTGAAGTTTTCTAACATATTTCTGATATCATCTCTTGATACCCCTATATTGGTTGATTTAGTCACCATAGAAAGAGTGTCTCAAAATCCTTTTCTATCTTTGCATGTGCTTCGTGAATATTTCCTGCACAAGTCATGAATTTCTGCAAGAGGAAACTAGGAGACATCACCAGAACTCATAAGATTCAAAATATCTGTAAATTCATCCTTAACACCTCTCAAGAAAAGTGTTCTAATAGTATCTTCATTCAAATCCATATGCTTAGACTTTTGAAAATTATATAAAATTCTCTCCACAAAATCCTCTAATATTTCCTCCTCTCTCCGTTGCATAGTAAAGATATATTCTATTGAATTAATATCCTTGCATTAATCATGATATTTCTTAAGAAAATCTCATTTCATATCATCCCATGTACTAATTGAGTAATAAGACAACCACATAATTTGTCTAAGTGCATAATCTTTAAATGTATCTAGAAATAATTTGAGTTTGTGTCAATCTTGATGATAATTATAGCTTCTACATAAGATCTCAAACTCAAATAAAATGGCATCAGGGTCTTCGGAAGGCATTGCATGAAACTCAGGTAAAATGGAGGGAGGGATGTTTTTTTATGAAAATACCTCTTGTATTATCAGAGATAGGAACCTGAAGGTTGATTCCCCTGTTTCTTGGTTCTTATTTTCATTTTCCCCATTATTTGATTCATGATCATTATCTCCCATGCTGTTTAATTTGAATGGTTTAGTTTATATTTCGTGATATATTTCTTGGAAAATTTCTTGGACTGAAGAAGATGCACACCCTTTCCCAACAAGTTTTTCCCAACAAGTTCTCCAAGGGTGGGTCCAGGAACAATACGGGGTGGTACAATTCATGTGGTTCCAAATAATGGTATTGTTTCTAAAACCTCCCTCCGAGTTGATATACTATCACTTATATGTGCCCCTGTAGTATGAGTTTCTACCCCTTCTTATGTACCTTCCAAAGTTATGGCACTCATAGGTTATGTTTGTGATGCAACCATTTCCTCCTTTGTAGCACTTCATATATATGTTATTTGGCCAATCCCAGAGTTAGATTGAGGAGTATGGGGTCGTGGAATCTGAGTGGAGGAAATCGGTAGTTTTTTACTTCTAGAGGATGATGAAGTATGATGGTTGGATCTGTCCCTCGACAAATGAAATAGGGGGTCTTGGAATTCCTCTACTACTAGAGGGTGGAATTTTCTGTGTTTGGAAATTTTTATTTGTCCTAGCAATACATATTCCTTTGTTATCCATATCTCTATTCATCTGGCAAAGATTTTGAAAGTTCTTCATCAATGGTGTCACAGCAGGAAAACTTTCCTCTTGCATTATTATTAGGTCCTCCTCTTCATCATGAAGGTTTTCATATACACACACCACGATAAAATAATCAATTTAATATAGCTAACAATCTATTCTATTCCTTTCCATACCATCCCTGACAATGGCGAAAAAAATGTTAGTGAAATTATATACCAAATAATTTCCCAATTATTCAATTGTCAACCAAAGAACGTAAAATTATGACAGATGGGAACTATTTGTGTAGAGGTAGTTGAGAAGAAGTTATTTGTGTTACTAATTACATTCAAATCAAATTCAGTGGTCCAAAATTAAATTCACACACACAAAAGACTCGGAGTTCAATTCAAAGTTTAAGATGCATTTAATCCAAATGATTCTTGGTAAATCTCCAGGTATTTATAATCTTGCTTCTTTTGAAAAATTACCAAGAAAGTGTTTTTCAACCTTGTGATGTCTTGGGGTGGACATGAACACTTTAATATTGTGGTCCCTATTACTTTTAAAGTGAAAATGACTTTATTTTAATAAAGTGACTTTTAAAAGTGAGTTTGAGTCATTAATTATTTTTAAAAGTGACTTTATGAGAATTAAAAATGTGGATGAGCATTTAATATCTCTTTTAATATTTAAAAGTGAGTTAATGATTTTTTAATGAGAAAAGTGAGATTTAACATGATCCCTAGATCTCATCTAGTTATGCTTTAATCTAGGCCAATGATTTTCAAATAGTGGTTACTCAAACAAAAAGTCTAGGAAAGGCACAGGGAGATTCATTGTTCAGTTTCAAAAAGAGATTTTGGAGAGAAGAAGAGCAAGAGAGAAAAGGAGAGAAAGAGAGAGAAACCCTTACACAAATTCCAAAGTGAGGAAGAGTAGAGATAGGGCACATTTTTAGGACTGTACAGGTAGTATTGTACAACAGGCATAGAACTACATGATTATGCAAAAGTTCAAAATTTTAAAATTTTATATGATTATGCATGCTAGGGTTTGGGCATTAAACTCCATGCACTGAATTAAACTTGAAACCGGGTTGGGTTCAGTTAATTTTTCATGGTATCAAAGATAAAGTGAAGTGTTGAAAATAAAACTCAGGAATAAATTTCAGAATTGGAGAGATAATGGGAAACAAGGTTTTGTGAAGAAATAGGTTCTTGGACTAATTTGTAGTGATGGCTACCAGAATTAGGCTAGAAGATAGGTTGGATGGGGTAGTTAATTTTAGCCCATGGAATGCTAGAATATTATTAATACTGCAGGAGAATGAACTATGAGACATAGTGAATAATACTACTTCTCATCCAATCACCATTCCCACAGTTCCATTTGATTATGATGAATTTGGAAAACATGAAATTAAAGCAAAAGGAATCATACTTGATGCAATAAAATACCATGCCATACCACATATTCCTAGGAAATATTATGCACATCATATGTGGACAGCTTTGAATAATTTATACCAAAGTTCCAATGAGAATCGGAAAATGGTGTTGAGGTAGAAGCCGCAGAGCACTCATATGAACAAGGGGGAGAACATGGTCTCTTACCTTACCGGGATTAGACGGGTTCGATATGAGATTGGGTAACTAGGGGAGAGATTATTGGATGTTGAGTTGGTTCGCACGGCTCTGAATGGCGTGACAAAGCCATGGGATGTCTTTGTTGAATCTGTTGTTTCTCGTAAGAACATACCTACATGGGATCCTCTCAGGACGATTTCATATAGGAGGAGACCTGTAGAGGATATGTACAGGGAAGTACATCTCACAACAAATATGAAGAGGAGAATGTGGCTTTAGCAGCGAAGGGTAAGAAGAAGAATTCTAAGAAGGGTCCTAAGGGTGGGATCAAGTAGTAGACATGTGAGAAGAAGAAGGATATGAGCAAAGTGAAATTATTTTCCTGTTAGAAGTTTGGGAACTGAGTTGGGAAGTGTCCAAACAAGAAGAAGAAGAAGTAGCAGTTTGCTGCAGCAGTGGAGATCAATGAGTATTCTATGAGATTTGAGAGAGGTTTTTCTCTCTTTGTTGGTGATTGTATAGAGAGATCCTCATATATCACCATAGATGATAAGGAATACCAGACAAAGCATTCAATGTTAGTTGGGATATCATTGAGTGCTTCCACCACTACTTCTATTTGGTATAGTGATAAGGAGGCTTCAAGCCATATGACTGGCTGTAATGTCCCAAGTCTGGCATGTAGACCTGAACACTTTAATTCTGTAATTTTACTTAAATAATTCTGAAATTTAATTGGTTCACACAGAGCCTTCTCGGATTGGGCAAAACAATGGTTTCTTCTGAGATATTTTGCAGAGGACAAGAGTGATCAGTGGGAAGAAAAAAAATATATGTTAGACATGGAATTTACTCTTCCCTAACACATTTGTATATGTTTCCATTTAGTTTTCAGAATCCACATCGCAAAAACCTACTACCACGCTTCTGGGTAGCCAAACCGTGAAACTAAGGAGAATAATTTGTTCTGTTTCAACCAAAGGCTTCAGAAAAATTGCAGAGGTTTGTTACAGCCTTAATTTAACATAAAAAATGTATTTAAATAGTTTTCTAAGGTTCTGTAAAGTTTAAGGTGTTTTAGGTGAATTTGGGGATTTCTGGCAATTTTGGTCAAGAGAAACCCTGCGCAGAGGAGGATGCAAAAGGGTGTTATGAACCAAACCAAAAAGGTTTATGGAGATTTAAATGGGAATTTAGGCCTATTATTGACCCACAGGAAATGACATAGCTCAGTTTGAGTTTACAGATCCTGTTTTGCATCAATTTTAGTAAAACTAGTTATTAAAAACTGGTAATCTAGCTAGGGTCTTAAAAAAGCTATTAAATCAGCTCAAATACAATTATGTAAAACATTATATTTATAAAAGAGACAAATATGATCTCTTTGAACATAAATACTTATTTCAATCACTTCTCCATCATGAATTATTCATTACAACACTCATATTCACTGAATTCCCCCATACATTGATAAAATGGGACCTTTTATGAAACTGAGATAATATTCTTTAGATTATGAGATATCTCAACCTGGTAAATGAAATGTTCAGAATATAAGGACACTACAGAATAAAAATTACATTATTGACTAACCATTACAAAGATGCTTCCAAAATTAAGGGGAAGGAGGCCCGAATCATGACCAGCAAGGGGTTGTGAGCATAGGTGAAGCATGGGCTTCACTGGATATTGAAATGAACTTGATGGAGGCTGAACATAACTATGATTATACCTAAATGTCTGCAATCTAGCGCTCCACACCTACAATGGAAGAGAAGGGTATGGAAGGAGAGGGGAATGGAAGGCTGGGGCTCATCTCCCAGTAGTCTGAGGCACAACACTCAGAAGTAATGCTCACATAAGCATTCAGAAATCAAATCATCAACCAAACTGAAGCAATGGGTTCAAATTTATCTTTTATAGACTTATGGATGACCTGCTTAGTAAGTTGAGGCCAATGGTGACCTGGGAGAGCAAGTCAACCCCATGGGTGACCTAACCCTAGCCACAAAAGTGCCCCCTTTGGGAAATTAGGCAAGTAGGACCATGTGGAATTGTTTCCAATTCCAAATTATCCTTCACAATTAGAAACTGCACTCTCCCTTACTCAAAAGCTGTCTCTTTTGAGTTATGAAAGCTTTTTGCTTTTCCTGGTTCACAAGGAAACTCTTTCTTTCCTTAAAAAACTTTCCTGCTTTTCTCTTACAAATTTTCTGAGCTCCATAAGAGGAAACTGTGTCCTCCCCTTTGAAATACTTTCCTGCTTTTACCTCTGTCTATTTTTTCTGCTTTTAGGAAACTTCCCTTTATTCTCTTGCTTGCTTTTTTCATGGACTTTCTTACTTTTACCAAGGAAAGTTGACTAGTTTTCCCCAATGCACCCTCCTGACATGGCAACCTTAATTCCAATTCATTATTTTTCATAATAAATAAAATTGCTGGAATAAAATTAAATACATGCCTTGGAACAATTATTAGTAAAAATTTATCCTAGGAGGAATAATTAATAACAACTTGAGCCCCCAGGAACTTAGCATGGTCAACACTTTTAATGGTCAATTTGAGGGAACATGATAGTCCTCCCCTCCCAAATCTACTTGTCCTCAAGTAGAAGCATCACAGAGTGTTGCAAATTTTTCCACCATGTTTTTCCTGCACCACTCTAATCATAGCCATTTTTATGATGCCACTTCCATTAGCAAAATTTCCAACCTAGTTAAAGTAACTGATTAGAATTCCCGGATACCACTGCCTCCTCTGCAAGGACCCAAATTTTTTTTCCACCTTTTGAAATCTGTCATTCCTAAGAATGCCTGGATCCCATTGTTTTATCTACCTCCTTCCACCCATCAATAAAAACAACAAAATTTTATCGTTGTAGAGGAGGAAAATGAGGTTATGAAAATCATACCACCATACTAGGAGCTCATCTCTCCCCATGCCACACTGAAGATTTTTTAAACTCTCCCACCAAACATGGAATTCCTTAATGCGGGACCAAATCATCTTGAGCCTCTCTAAAGTTTGAAAATCCATGTGTAAGCTAGCACTGCAACTCATGTTACTGTTGTTATGAATACACAGGAGGTTATCCCATGCCCCTCCATGTATACTAAAAGCATCATATAACAGCCATACATGCTCATTCCATTGCTCATACAATTTCTTTGATGTGTCCAATGTATCTCCATTGATGCAAGCAAGATTTTTACCCTCCAGTCCACACATCTCAATCATTTGTCTAGCCACCCAATCAATGGATGGACAAAATTTCATGCTAAATGATTCAGGTGGGAATAATTTAGATACTACCAATGCACTTGTCAAACCACATGGTTTGACCATCAATACCTCAACTGGAAGAGTGAAAGTATCATGCTCCTCTTGTGGCATCAACAGAAAAAATCCTTTCACCCAATTTTCATCCCCACATGATGTGGCTGGAATAGAAGTGTGGGGTGAAGAATTGTGAGCCAAATCCCTACAATGCTCATCAATCAAGATAATGGATCCACAAATTCCTCCATTATTTTTCTGAGTGACAGTGTGATCATGTTCCTCCTCCAAAATTGTACAACATTTTCCTAGAGGCAACTCATAATCTCTTAGGAACCATGCAAGTGCTGGATCTTCATATTGCTTTCCCTCAAAATCCTCAAGCACATGCAAATTGGAGTGCACCTCATGTGCATGTGTATGGGAGGTATATAATAGCTGTAAAAAAAGTCTTTGTTGCTGTTCACATGTCAATACAATGTCAGTCACAACAAAAGAATTATTGTAGAAATAAAAAAATTTCCCTCCCAAGGTCTTCATTCCAAATATGTCTCTATGGAACTCAACAGGTGCTCCCCTCTTCATCTAATGGCTCAACTCTCTTCCATTGATCCAAGGGTGCAAAAATCCATCAATTGACCCACACATTGAAAGTATGTGTAGATTTGATGCCTTCTTTTCAAAAGTGGCTGCACACACATGCTTTTTTTGTTGCTTGTAAATCATAGAAAAATCAACAATATTAAAACAATTTTCTTGCAACAAGACATGAAACTTTTACCTTCCATATTTTCCTCTTAAGTGATTCCTCTATCCAACCATGCAGTGGATGAATCAGAGATATTTCTTGCTGATTTATATGATCTATAATTATCCATATCTTTTGCAATAGGATCTATCTCCCATGGGGACAAATCATGATCCCCCTGTTGTGCATGCAACACAAACCAGAAAAATTTCTTCACCCACTGTTCATTCCCCATTGGTGTTTCTAAATCTAGGACATGTGGGAAATAACTGTGAACCTTCTTTGCATGTTTGCAACCTTCAGTAATCAGAATTATGGATGAAACTTTTTCATTATTGGCTGGCCCAAATTGGGTGCTCTCATCCCACTCTTCCATGGGAGAGTGTCTGTCTTCAAGGAACAACTCAAGTTTCCTTGGAAAGAAATCAAGTGCTTGGTTCTCATAAAACAGTTTTGCACACTCTTTAAGCACATACCGAATAGAATGCTCCTCATGGTCCACCCAATCATGAGGTTCCTCCATGCCATTTACCCAAAAGGAATGACTCTTAGGAAAGATTGAGGACTCAGTCAATTCTTTCCACTCTTGTTGGAATTGTTCTATCTTCATTTGTGATTCTAAGAGGGCACGTTGAGTGTATCTCAAAGAATCTTGGGTGTCCAACAAATCACCTTTGAGCTTGTAGTTCTCTTCTTCATATATGCAAATACTTTCTTCATCATGCAGTGATGCTTCCTGCAATAACTCAACAAGCTCAAACATGTCATTTTTATCTAAAAGCAATTGTGAGAAATTACCTTTGATTGTGGACATTGCTTTCTATATATTCTCCATGGCTTCAACGAAAGATTGGTCTTCCATTAAAGCATCTTCCCAACACATCTTTGAAACTGAAGCATGAGTGTCATGGAGAATTTTCAGGTCCTCTTGGATCTTCTGTTCATCCATCTTCATTGACCCTGCAAGAAGATGAGGTTCTTGTAGATGTTCCTCCTCTTCATTTTCCATCATCAGATCAATTTCATGCAGTGCACTCGAGGTTTTGAAATTTGATCCATATGTTGTTTCTGCAATATATTCCTATTTTAAGTCCTCAACAACATAATTTGGGCTGCAACTTAAGTTCTCATTCATCCTTAGTGCACCAGAAAGATATTCTCTCAAAGTTTCATCCTTCATCCTTCATCCTTCATACTTCATACACCAGAATTCTGAACCTCGTCACTAGGGGGTTCAACCATTCTGAACTCTTCACTGGAAGTGGCTGCCATATCAGACTTACAAAATGACACATAAAAATCAGAATTTACTAACTCACCATGTGTTATTTTCTCCTCCTTATGTGGTGGAATTATGATGGCTTATTCACCCACCCATTTCTCTATTTCACACCCTACTGATATGTGCTCAATTTTTGATTCCTTGTGAGGCTCAAGGGGTGACTGTAAATCACCACAAAGAAATTTGGAGTCATTTCACTTCCCACGTTAGCAACAACTAGATGTTGGACTGTTAGATATTTAGTTGTGCATGGATATTCTCCATCTCCTTCTGACGAAGGATTTGGTGACTCATCATCTTCATGGATGCTGCAAATAGGCTGAAATCTCTTTGGGAAATACCCAAATAATCTCTCAAAGAAACCATGTACAGATGGCTCTAATGAATCTTCACTTTTGGTCCTCTTTTCTTCCCCTTTACTTTGAGAAGTGGAACAACTTAGTTCCTTTCTTGATGGATTATTGGTATTCAAAGAACCTACATGTGTTAATGTTTTTGAAAACATAGACTCTCCATATTTATTTCCTTCATGCTGAGAGACACTACTACTCCCTTTTCCATGTTTGCTTGCCAACTGCCTGGCAAGGAATTCTCTAGTCTCTTGATCTGACTGAATGTTGCTTTGGGATACATATTTCAGCCCTTTCAATGTTCTTTGCATCAAAATTCTTAAATCTTCTTGATAATCCATTTTTTAATGCTATTCTTCATACAACTCAAATTCTAAATCTCCCATGAATGGAACTAATTCCACAACTGCAACTTGAAGATATTACTGAGCTACTTTTCCACTGAGAGTTACTTTCCATAGGATGAGACAAGGAAAGTGCTCTGATACCACTGTAATGTCCTAATTCTGGTGTGCAGAACTGAACACTTTAATTCTGTAATTTTACTTAAATAATTCTGAAATTTAATTGGTTCACACAGATCCTTCTCGGATTGCGAAAAACAATGGTTTCTTCTGAGATATTTTGTAGAGGACAAGAGTGATCAGTGGGAAGAAAATAAAGATATGTAAGACATGGAATTTACTCTCCCCTAATACATTTATATCTGGTTCCATTTAGGTTTCAGAATCTGCACCGCGGAAACCTACTACCACGCTTCTGGGCAGCCAAATCGTGAAACTAAGGCGAGTAGTTCATTATGTTTCAACCAGAGGCTTCAGGAAACTTGAAGAGGTTTGTTACAGCATAAATTTAACATAAAAAATTGATTTAAATAGTTTTTTGAGGTTCTGGAAAGTTTAAGGTGTTTTGGGTGAATTGGGGATTTCTGGCAATTTTGGTCAAGAGAAACCCTGCGCAGAGGAGGATGAAAAAGAGTGGTGTGAACCAAACCAAAAAGGATTATGGAGATTTATATGGGAAGGTATGCCTGTTACTAACCCATAGGAACTGACAGATCTCAGTTTGAGTTTACAGATCCTGTTTTACATCAATTTTAGTAAAACTAGTTATTAAAAACTAGTAATCTAGCTAGGGTCTTAAAAAAGCTAATAAATCAGCTTAAATACAATTATGTAAGAAATGAGATTTAAAAAAGAGATAAATATGATCTCTCTGAATATAAATACTTATTTCAATCACTTCCCCATCATGAATTATTTATTACAACACTCATATTCACTCAATTCCCCCATACATTGATGAAATGGGACCTTTTATGAAACTGAGATAATATTCTTTAGATTCTGAGATATATCAACCTGATAAATGAAGTGTTCAGAATATAAGGACACTATATCACAAAAATTACATTATTGACTAACCATTACAAAGATGCTTCCAAAATTAAGGGGAAAGAGGCCCAAATCATGACCAGCAAGGGGCTGTGAGCATAGGTGAAGCATGGGCTTCACTGGATCTTGAACTGAACTTGATGGAGGCTGAAAATAACTCTGATTATACTTCAATGTCTGCAAGCTAGCACTCCACACCTGCAATGGAAGAGAAGTGGATGGAAGGAGAGGGGAATGGAAGGCAGGGGCTCATCTCCCAGTAGTCTGAGGCACAACACTTAGAAGTAATGCTCACATAAGCATTCAGCAATCAAATCATCAACCAAAATAAATCAATGGGTTCAAATTTATCTTTTATAGACTTATGGATGACCTTCTTAGTAAGTTGAGGCCAATGGTGACCTGTGAGAGAAAGTCAACCCCATGGGTGACCTAACCCTAGACACAAAAGTGCCCCCTTTGGGAAATTAGGAAATTAGGACCATGTGGAATTGTTTCCAATTCCAAATCATCCTTCACAATTAGAAACTGCACCATCCCTTACTCAAAATTTTCCTCTCTTGAGTTATGAAAGCTTTCTTCTTTTCTTGGGTCATAAGGAAAATCTTTCTTTCCTTAAAAAACTTTCTTGCTTTTCTCTTACAGATTTTTTAAGCTCCATAAGAGAAAACTACGCCCTCCCCTTTGAAATACTTTCCTGCTTTTTCTACTTTTATGAAGCTTCCCTTTATTCTGTTGCTTGCTTTTGTCATGGACTTTCTTATTTTTACCAAGGAAAGTTGACTAGCTTTCCCCAATGCACCCTCCTGACATGGAAGCTTTAATTCCACGTCATTGTTGTGCATAATAAATAAAATTAAATACATGCTCAGAACAATTATTAGTAAAAAATTATCCTAGGAGGAATAATTGATAACAACTTGAGCCCCTAGGAACTTAGCATGGTCAACACTTTTAATGGTCAATTTGAAGGAACATGACATTGACGTTCAGGGGATGATACAATGGTGAGAGTAGTTGGGCGTGGACTGTCAATTTTGAGACGGAGTCCATGGATCCCATGACATTGAGGAATTTCTTGTATGTCCCTAGACTAAAGAAGAATGTTGTTTTAGTTTCCACTATTGAGGACAAGGGTTTTGGAGTATATGTCCTAGATGGGAAAGTTCATGTCTTTCCCAAGGAACCATGACTGTATGCTTCATATTCCATCAAATTTAGATGTGGGAAACTGTACAATATTCTCTTCCAGCCTCATCATGAACTAACACATACTAGCAGTAGTAGTGAGTTGTATGAGTTATGGTACATGAGGATGTCCCATTTTCATCATCTAGCTTTGAGGATGTTGAAACACATGACTATAGGTTTTACAGATTTCAATACAGAGCAGAGTGGTGTGTGTATATGGTGTGATTTGGGAAAGAACACCAAGATTGATTTTCCAAGCAGTGACACCAAATCAGAGGGAGTGCTTGATTTGATTCATTCAGACTTGTGTGGTCCCATGTCATCTACCTCTTTGACAGGGCTTGAGTACTACATCACATTCATTGATGATTATTCTAGGAATAACTGGATCTACTTCCTAAGGAGCAAGAATTCAAAATAAGTCTTGAAGAAGTTCCAAGAGTTCAAAGCTCTTGTGGAGAACCAAAAAATGGAGGAGGATTATAATACTCATATCATACAATGGGATTGAGTATACCTCCAAGTAGTTTGATGAGTATTGCATACAAGACGGGATAAACAGGTAGTTTACAGTTACTTACACTCTACAACATAATGGAGTTGCAGAAAGGAAGAATCATGCAATAGTGGGAGAAGCGAGTGTTGTGCTACATGACCATAGTATTCCTTTATTTCTATAGGTTTAGGCATGTAGTACTATTGTTTATGTCCAGAATAAGAGTCCTCACCGAGCACTAGGGAGTAAAACTCATGAGGGTATGTTTACTAGGAAGTAGCCTCATATAGACCACTTCTGTATTTTCGAATTCCTTATATATTCACATGTCCCTTCTTAGAACATGAAAAATTTGGAGGCTACTACAGATAAAGGAATATTTGTTAGGCATGGAGAGGTTTCAAAGGATTTTTGCATATACCGTCCTACACGTATGAAATTTTTAGTGAGGAGGAGGTGATATTTGAGGAGGATCATGCCTTTAGGAGATATCGGGAGTCTAAGATGGAGGAGTAATAGGTTTCTACTCCACAGGTGATAGAATATCATAGTACAAGGTCACATGTGCCAGGAGCATTAGTTTCAGGGACACAGTCTACAGGGACTTCTGGTAAAGGGGTAGGTTATCGGATTACAGGTTCGCATTTTTCATCTTCACGTGATTCAGGATCACTTTGTTCAGGCTTAGGTTCACCAGGAATAGGATCTCATAACATGTGTACTTCTTTAAGGAGACAGTCGTTGGATGAGGACGTAGAGGAGGGTCTGCCATAGGAAGCTACTTCCAAGAAGAGAAATCCAATTTGGATTAAGGAGCTTGTGAGGGTAACTAAGGAATTTTTGGTGCCACCTAGGAGGAAAGTTATAGAGAGAAGGGCACCAGCGAGGTTTTCTAGTTACATGGCATGATGACCAGCTTCCATGAGTCCAAGCCTTATACTTTTGAGGAGGCCACCACACATAATGTTTGGATATATGCCATGATGGAAGAGTACAATTCCATCATTCCTAACAATTCCATTAGTTGTGACTTCCAGGTGGTTGTACAAGATAAAGCATGTTGCAGATGGAAGCATTGATAAGTATAAAGATCGGTTTGTAGCATGAGGTTTCTCACAAGATGAGGGAGTTGACTATGAGGATACTTTTGTGTTGGTTTCTTGTTACTCTTCTATCATATCAGTGATATCAATAGTTATAGAGATGGGTTGGAGGATCCTATAGATGTATGTGAAGACTGCATTTCTGAATCGTATTCTACAGGAGGAGTATCTGGAGATGCCACAGGGATTTGAGGTGCATGGGAGAGATTCACATGTATGTGGGATTAAAAAGGCCTTGTATGGACTGAATAAATCCCCTCAGGATTGGTACTCTAGAATTGACTCATAATTGCTTTCAATTGGGTTCCAAAAGAGTGAGGTTGATCCCAACCTGTATTGCATTGTGGTTGGAGGTGATCCGCTCATTCTTTTGCTATATGTTGATGATTTGTTTATCACAGGAGAGGAGTACCTAATTGGAGGTTGCAAGAAAGATCTTGATTCATAGTTCGAGATGATTGACCTTGGGCTAATGCATTATTGTTTGGGTACAAAGGTATGGCAGGAGGATGGACATGTTTTCCTAGGGCAAGGAAAATATGTTGTTGATGTTTTGGAGAGATTCCAAATGGAGGGTTGTAGACTGATGTCCACACTCATGATCACCAAATGAAATAAGCTTCATTTTTTTGAGGGAGAGTTGGTTGATCCTACTTTATAAAGGTAACTCATTGGTTTGTTTATGTATCTAGTTAACACCAAAGCAGATATATTTTTTACAATGAACACTCTCATCTAGTTCATGATGGATCCCAGGAGAGTGCATTGGGTAGTTGCAAAATATGGTTTCAAATATATTGTTGGGACAACAGATTATGGTCTAGACTACAGGAGGTTAGATGGAGTGGGCTTGATTGGATTCACATATTTGGATTGGGAAGGAAAAGCATTGGACCAGAAGAGTAGTTCCAATTGTTGCTTTAGTTTGGGCTCAACAGCAGTGTCGTGGTTCAACAGAAAGAAAAATTATGTTGCTTTGAGTTCTGCTGAGGCTGAGTATATGGCAGCCATTAAGTCTATTTGTGAGTCATTATGGTTTCGCGAGTTGATGGTTTACTTGTTTGATCAGGAGTTGAGGCCTACAATTATATACTATGACAATCAGAGTTGCATCAGGCTCTTTAAGAATCTAGTGTTCCATGACAGGTCTAAACATATTGAGATCATATATCACTTCATCAGAGATTATGTTCAGAGAGAATATTTTGAGTTGCAGTACATATCTACTGAGGAGAAGTTGGCTGACATTCTCACGAAGTATTTGGAAAGAGGGAAGCATATTCATTTCAAAGACAAGATGGGAGTGGTGAAGAACAACTTCCTCAGTAAGAGGGAGTGTTGAAAAATTACCAAGGAAGTGTTTGTCCACCTTGTGATGCCTAGGGGTGGATATGAACACTTTAATATTGTGGTCCCTAGTACTTTTAATGTAAGAATGAATTTATTTTAATAAAGTGAGTTTGAGTCATTAATTATATTAAGTGACTTTATTATAATTAAAAAGCCGGGTTATCATTTAATATCTCATTTAATATTTAAAAGTGAGTTAATATTTTTTTAATGAGAAAAGTGAGATTTAACATGAGCTCTAGATATCATCTAGTTATATTTTAATCTAGGCCATTCATTTTCAAATGGTGGTTACTCAAACAAAAAGGCTAGGGAAAGGCATGGGAAGATTCATTGTTCACTTTCAAAAAGAGATTTTGGAGAGAAGAAGAGCAAGAGAGAAAAGGAGAAAAAGAGAGAGAAAATATTGCACAAATTCCAAAGTGAGGAAGAGAAGAGAGAGGGAACATTTTTTCAAGGAAAAACATATAGTAGGATCATACAGGAAGTACCATATAGTAGTCACATGAATCAAGAGAGGTCATATAATACCAATTCATACAGTCTATACAAAATGTGTTTCAAGGAATTTTGGGCATGTTTTTTGAGGCATTCTGTACAAAATTTATTGTTATGTGCATAATGGACTATTAGCACATTTTTATATGAGTAAAAACATCAATTAATGTCACACATGTGGAATGTACTGCACAAAAATTGAGGCACTGATTTTTTCAGACTATTAAGCAGGTTGTACAACAGATTCAGAGTTATTTTGGCCCAGATTTCGAAAGAAATAAAGGAGATAAGAATTTTTGTTGTAATTTGAAATTTTTCCTGAAGAAATAATAAAACTCTCTCTCATATAGGTTTTCCCTTCGATTTTTTTCCTAGAACTTATTGGTGAAAATACCGAGTCAAAATTTCAGGTGTATTGGCTGTCATAAATTTTCTGAGTAGGAAAAGTAGGCTACCATAAATTTTTCTGAGTTGTTTATGTTGAAAGAATTCCATGTGTTTCAAGCAAAGTCAATTTTATTTTTATTTTTTTATGATTATGCATGTTGGAGTTTGGGAATTAAATTACATTTAGTGAACTAAACTTGAAGCTGGGTCTTTTTACTGCTTACCAACACATAAATTTGCTAATCAATTGGAGCAATCTTATGACTTTGATAACCAAAATAATCCTCGAATTAATCTAAATGATAGCTTCCAATTATTCAATTTGTAATTGGTTTGGTCAAGGGTATGTATTGTTGATACTCCATAGGTGTATGCCCTGCTCAACAATACAATACTATGTTGCTATCAAATGTTTTTGTCTATGGTCAAACCTGTTACAATTTGATAGTTGTAAACCAATATCACTGAAAGAAAGACAAAGAAACGAAACAAAACAATGTGGAGCTCGTTTTAAAATCATGATTAATGATAATCTCCCAACCATAGACAAAAGAATTGTTTGTCTCCCCCAATCTCAAACCTTCCAATAGAGATAGATGTGCGTCTTGATAGAACTAGCACAAACCCCCAAAATAAGAGAGAAAATTCTCTAAAGTGGAGAATCCTAGAAAAACACTTCTCCTGCTTATAATAGTGAAATTCTCCCTCTTGGAGCGAACTTATTTGAAGGTTTGATGTAAAAATGAAGGGATGCACCTTCTATTTATACACTAAGATGCTAAAAACCTAATTTTTACTTGGGGTTGACTTAGTTGTTTTACTAGGGACAACTTGTTTTATTCAACAATTAAAAATACATTTTATTATTATTATTTCTGGGCCAACTTAAGTGAGGATTCACATGGATACTACAATAACACTCCCTCTTATCTAGGGAGGGATCATCAATATTATCATACTAGAACTCATTCAGATATTATCAATACATCACGATTATCTCAATCATCTCTATATCATAAGGAAAGTATTTCGACACAATCTCAATCCATCGAGAAGTGTCTATCAAACTACGCGTGTTAGCTCTATTCATTCCATAAGAGAACGTGCACTAGCTCCACAACTATTCCTAGTACATTGGGAAATCATACGTGCATAATCACATACCAAAGAGCTGACTAGGACTATCGTTTCTAGTGAGTCGTCACTAAATCATGGATACAACCTCCTCATAACGTCCATAAGGACTACAATCATATGAGGGATCATAAGGGCCGTAAATTTGATGTAATACTTTTATCATATATGTATGGGATACAACCCATAAATCTCCCAACCACAAAGGTTGTTATATTTGTACAGTAACCAACCCTATTTCATTTTTGGCATACCACTACCGAGCTAGTCATTTTTCATACTAGATGTAAAACTTTACAGAGCCAATATTTTTTCATATTAGATGTAAGATCACACTTCTTCCATAGATCCATCCCTATTTCATGATGGATGCGAAGACCGCTTATGAATCCCACATAAGTTCATACATAACCAATTGGAGTTCACATAGAACTTGGTTCGCACAAAACCAACTAGAGTTTACCAAGAACTCGGTTTATGAAGAACCAACTAGAGTGCACTTAAGAAATTAATTCACAGATAACCAAATGGAGTTCAAAAGAACTCAATTCATGTGACCAAAACTAGATTTCACTAAGAGCTTGGTTCTCATAACCAAAATTGGAGTTCACTAAGAACTCGGTTCACGAAGAACCAATCTGGAGTTCACTAAGAGCTCAATTTACGTGACCAAAAATACAGTTCACTAAGAACTCGGTTCATGTAACCAAAACTGGAGTTCACTAAGAAATCGATTTATGTGAACAAAACTGGAGTCCAACAAGAACTCAATTCATGTAACCAAAACTAGAGTTTAGTAATAATTTGGTCTATGTAACTAAAAATGGAGTCCACTAAGAACTCGATTCACATAACTAAATATGGAGTTCACTAAAAACTTGATTTATGTGACCAATTCCACCAATAACTTGGTTGATGTAACCATAGGTGCATATACATGACTCAAGAGTTAACAAAGAATCACCATCATTGTCCACGGGTGTCTACCTAGAACACAGGTGTTCACAAAAAATCACCATCATAGTTCGCAGGTATTCACTTAAAATTCTATCCCACAAATGTTCACCTATAACTCATATGTTTACATAGAATCACCATCATAGTTCACAGGTGCAGAAACATTTTCCATAGGTTTTCACCTAGAAATGAGGTGTTCACAAAGAATCACCGTCATTGTTCATAGGTGTCCACATGGAATCACTTGTCTACATATGTGTACCTAGAAATTAGGTGTTCACTAAGAATCATTGTCAAAGCTCATAGGTGTTCACATTAGGACAAAGTGTTCACACAAAACTCATAATTTTCCATCTTAACGAGGGGTGTAGTCATGGAATCAATCTCCCCAATCCATCACAAAGTGACAGGGAGTAGAGTATGATCCCATCTTGTGTCATACAAGTACCATTATGCACCAGCCTCTCCATCCCTTTTTCAATATGTTCGAGAGATCTCCTCACTCCTCATAGAGTGATCGGGGGAATACTATAGTCATGTACACATGTCAGCTAGCAGAGGAATCAAGTATATCACGACATACATTTATGTCCTTCCCTATTCTATATATGAAATGCAAACACATAATAAATCACATGACTAAATTCATGTACTTAAGGGAGAGTAACAAGATGATAGTTTATCCACCCCATCTTAGGGTGTCTAGGAGTCATCCCTATGTGTTGGATCATTCTTCTCCCTCTGCATCTGAGCATCATGATCCCTATGTAGAATCCATAGATACAATGTAAGTATCCATCCTAGTGACAACCAGGTATATCAAGAATCATATGACTATCTTGTATGGATCAAAACAACATTGCCATCAATGTATCCATAGTCATCATGCTCAATCTGCTAAGGATCTCAACTTTTCTCTTCCTTAACTTAGGAATACTTCATCAAGTTTTTGTCACATCATCCATAAGTGATTACAAAGTATCTTCCTTCCATAATTTTCGAGGGATGAAAAATTGTAGTACAGGGACCAACATCCACTGAATCCTTCTGTTTCCAATCCCAATCTCTACATGAGGTCATCTGGGAATATGGGTAATGTATCCACATATTCAGTCCTCATCTATCTGTTGTTATTGTTGAACAATCATGACTTCCACTTAACTATTTCGACCATAAGTCATCCTTCTTTTTGGGTTGAGAGTCATGCTTCTAGAGGATTTTTGCTTCTGATCCATCTGCATATCAACGGGATCACTTGTCCTTTAGACCAAGTTTCATCATCGTTTTTTTGTAGTCCATAGCATTCCCTAGAATTCAAATCTCATTATATTGGTAGAAACATTGCATAATCTAATTTATTCAATGCAATAATCAATAGTTCATTCAGGTATGTAGGCATCTTTTAGCTAATGTTCTGGTGCAACACACACATGACTAATACTTGGATGCTTGCAGAATCCATTATAACATACCATCAATAGTATTCAATGCTCTAAGCATGTTAGAAGGAGATGCCATCCAATAGGGATCCATGAAATGTTGTGCAGCATCATGGTATAAATCATAAATGAGCCTACTATACATTAATAAAAGAACTATATCACATGCTCGACAAACTTCCTAAATATAGGAATATAGATCTGAATATATCCAAAAACAACTATATCTAATATGCCATAGCATGTGAAATTCAAATACATATCTTTTCTTGTTTTGTGGGTGAGCTCCCACTGCCTCCTGTAAGATTCCACTGATCTTCATTTTCTTGTTGGGCATCCATCACTGCTTGGATCTTCATGTCATAATTTCAACATAGGGAGTATTATAAGAAGAACTTTGTATGATCCACATTCTTTGGCTTCTTCTAAGAGGTTTCTTCATTGACATCTGCAATTGAGGCTTCATGCTTCCTCTTCTTTGAATCACTACAATCTCTGGCATAGTGTCCATATTTATCGCAACAGATATGTGAAAGATCCTTCTTCTTCTTTTGATATGAAGTAGGACTTGATATTCCAACCTTTCCTCTCTTGCCATGAAAATTTATTCCTTACCCTTTCCTTTATCGATATGAGAAGAAAGGGCTTGACTTTCTTCATGTTGGGTGCCATGTATCATGTTTCTTGGTGCAAGTCTTGTATCTTCTTGCATGCATACCACTCAGATACGATAAAACTTAGGAAACTTAGGTTTCCCAACAAGACTTTGAGTGAAGTGCTTCCCAAGATGGAGGGAGACCATTGATATTGTTCATGACAAGTTCCTTATCATTGAGTGGATCTCCAATGGTGCTTAGTAAATTCTTCAACTCTGAGATCGTCCTAGAGTAAGAGGAAACATATTCTAATCTTGATATTTGATAGTTGATTCCTTAGGGAAAGATCATGGTTGATATTTATATATTGGAATAGCTTCCTCAATGCTCTAACCCTATTCCCGGTAGTTGTATTTTCATATATTTGAGGAACCAAATTGTCACATGCCCCAATTTGTAAAACAATTTAATGTCATTGAGGAACATTATGTTATATTTTATGCTAAAGTTTGTAATTGATGACCAAGTGAGGTCAAGGATAATTAATGTATTTCATAATATTTTATTAATAAATAAATAAATGATGAGACAACAGCTTAGGGAAGTTGTTAAATGAGTGTTAACTGGTCACTTGGTGGAGGAGACTAGGTGGAGAGTATACTGACAAGTGGCAGCATCCTCAAAATAATTCTCATTGTTGCAGGTGTCAACTTCACTATAATTGTAGTCATGATTCCCCAAGAAAGTGGAATTGGAGCAGGTGGCTCATTAAGTAAAAACTGACCCAGAAGACCTAGGCATTACTATAAAACTTCCCATTGAAGACAGCTAAGGCTGCTCATTTTTTGGAATTGTGATCATTCTAAGTGAATGAAATGCACATGAGAAATTTGATGGAGGGGACTTGTTGAAGTGAGTTTGAGGGGTTAACTGCTGAAGATTGAACTTGTGCAGCTACTCTAGGATGAAGTTTTTACTGTCGTGACCAGGGCTGAATTACTGCTATATATTCATTCAAGTGACAGAGGATATCAAGGTTACATCTCTCACCCAGTACTCTACCAGGAGGACCAGGAAACAGGATCGAGGGTCTTGAGAAAGTGCAGATTAGGCTTTTTCCAGGAGTTGGTAGGGAGGAATAGCCTCCTTAAGTTGTTGTCACCTCATCCATTGACATGTTTTTATTTGTTCAGGTTTATTTATAGTTTATCTACTGTTTTTAGAAAAAGATTACTAGTTTTCAAGTTATGCATATTATTATTTTATTAGGGTTTATGAAGAGGAAATATCATGGTTTATGGATGAAACTAGTGATTAGTAGATTATATTTAAATTAGTAGTGATACTGCTAAATGAAACATGAATAGAAAGAAATTACCACACTGTATTTTTCCACGCCTTTTATAAGGCAGTACTCTAATACAGCTAGTTGTTTAAGTTAGATAAGTAGATTTTTTTATTACTATGTATGAAAAAAATGCAAATGATTACTTCTATAGTTTTTATGTGATTCATTTACAGAAAACTAGCAGTACCTGCTCTATCTACTGAAAGTATTTGTATTATCTAATTACAAGAAAATAATAGAATATATATTAATCACTAGTAGTTATATTAATCACAGAATTATTACTAGTACTAATATTTATTATAAACACAAATAATAAAGTTAAATAAACAAATACAGGAATAGTAAAAATAGTACTTAGGGTTAACCTAGCTAGTACTTCATAGGTTTTATAGTAATTTATTCCAAGTTCACATTTACATTTTGTTTTAAAATACAAATGTTTTACTGTAACCATCGAGAATTACCTAGGGTTTACAAGAGATAGGTTTTTATCTCTGAAAATAGACTTTCATATTCTTATTCTTAAGACAAAAATATAACACGTGTAATAATTATTTATTAAAAGTAAAATAAATACATGGCTAGATTTATCCTGAAAAAATCATTCAATACAGAACTGTAAGTTATATAAAGATAATAACCATTATGAGAGAAAAACAAAGTACTTTATTCACCTAATAACACTGTAAAAATTCAAATAGTATAAATTACTATAAATCAATTATATTAAAATGATAATTTAAAATTTAATAATATTGTAAACAATTTAACAGAGACCAAATAGAAATAGCATAATGGCCCATGGCCTTTTTAATAACTGTTGTCGAGGCTTAAGCCTGATTAAAAAAATTTATACAAATTTAAAAAGAACAGTAAACCGAAATTTTAGCTATTACATTTCATAAGTAAAAACCCTTTTATCTAATTACAAGTCTCGACTAAATGAACAGTATTTTCTTCACCATTAAAGACCACTTAAAAATTTAAGTAACCAGGCAGTGGACGAAACAACATTATCATGGCTTAAATCCGAGTTTTAAAATTAAAGCAAAAGCTTTTACATATTCCAGGCCATAAAGGCTCTTTCAAGAAAACCACAAGTCACGGTTGCAATAGCCTTTGAGTTTCTTATCTGTAATACCCTCTAGGGTTTTTAAATAGTATAAGAAGAAAACAAAACAACAAGAATTAATAACCTAACAAGTAAACCAAGGCTAAGCCACAACCATCACAGCGGAGATTCATATCTTTCCAACCACCACAACTCAATGTAGGAGAAAACCCTCAGTACAATCGGGGCTTACCAGGTTTCGCGTGTCAGTGAATGGGAGAGTTGTGTTATCAGCTAACCCTAATTTCCGTGAGAGGAACCTGCGCAGAAAAACAAGTATTAGTTACAGTTTTTAAAGTGTATTTATAATTTAACCTTGCTATAAAATGAAACTCTTGATGGGTAGTTACCTGGCAGTGTTCTCGTTTGGATAAATCGTGGAAATAACCCATCAGAGACAACTAAATGGCACCTCGAAGGGTAATTCCAGAGGTTATGAAGATGCCAAAGTACAACGTAACCCTAAATTATGCCCTGAAGGAGCTAAACACCACGAAGGAAGAATTCAACCAGAGGCAGAAGAACATGTAACCATGCGTAAAAACTCAAATCTCAGCTCACAAGTTGGTATCCAAAAACCAGTTTCATTAGGCCAGAGCTTACACATTAGTCAACAAGCTTTGAAAACTCCCTTACATCCTCACCGAGACAACTCACAATAACTTTCTGGAAGATGGGTTGCAAATTTGAGGTTATTGCAGAGTCATGGCGGCCACGAGCTCATAGCTCGGCCACACACAGTCAAATAACCCTCTCTCTTACAAAATGAGGGTTAGGGAAAAACATAAGTCAACTTACCCATTGATTTTGACACCTCCACGTGCCACCCAAATTATTTCATAAGCGTGGGTGCAAGTCAATAGTTGAGTGCAGTTCCAATTTGCGTTAAAATGATTACAATCAAAACCATTAATCATTTAATTGATGCAATTTTCTTAAGTGGTAATAATATATTACCTTTGAATTATTTCAATGCTTAGTTTATAAACTATAGGATTAAGACATGAAATTTCTTCTAGGGTTTTATTAATAGATCAAGATAAGATAGTTCTTTTGTTAACTATGTTTGATAAAACATAGTTAAAAGACATATGTTTAATATTCAACTATATTAAAAAGGAGATCTAATGGTATGTTAACTATGTTTGATAAAACATAGTTAAAAGACATATGTTTAATATTCAACTATATTAAAAAGGAGATCTAAAGGTAGAATTTTGAATTGTTAGGGTTGGAGAGTAAAATGTTAATTAGGACCAAAGCAATAATAAGATCTACTATATTATGTTAATCAACAATCTTATCGCAAGATTTTACTAAACAAACTTGTGTGAAGGTATAGTTTATATCTAATGGGTACACCAGGAAATCGAGGTGTAAGATACAAATAAAAAGAAATCAAGGTAAAATTGTAAAAATTTAAAAAGGCATTCTTTCAGCTAGGAAGAGAATCTTGATCCAAATGCAGTATGGAGTTGGGGACACAAGTAAGTACAGTTCTCATACTTTATATAAGAGCTTCAATTGTAACTCTAAACATCTAAACAATGAATATACAGTTAAGATTCAATATAGTTTTGTTTATATTTTTGAGAAAAACATTTAATTATAAAACCCTAGAATAAGGGTAAATGTGATATACATCTAGTGTCGTTGAGTGATGTAAGCATTAAGATGCGAACTTTGTTCTTCCTATTTAAACTCTAGATCACAATTACTGTAAGCAAGAATACAAGTATTCATTAGAATTTAATCTTAATCATCCAGATGATTGATGTCATTTTTTATAGTAATTGATCATACAATTTAACCCATGCATATGCAGTTTTGTTTTAACGTTCTTCTTGGAGTTTTGACAACATAAATAAGATAAATGTTACCTCTTATGGAGACAAGTTGCATTTTAAACATTCTAAGTCTAGCATCATATTTATGCTAGAGAAGTATCTTCTTGACCTGAAAATATATATTATTTTAACTGGAACATACGCTTACCTGTTAAAACCTGTAAAGAACCATCAGTCCCACTGTGTTAGCTATAAGCTAAGTAAACCCCGATCACACCTAAGAAACTTTCCCTACTTGAAAAAAGAAAACAATAGTATACTTAGCATTAGTAAAAGACAGATTTGTTTTCTACTTTCTGGAAAAATACAAGCGGCTGAGTTGAAATAGTGCCAACACAGCTTTTATAGATAAGCCTCTAAGTTATATAGAATATTATAAGAAGTAATCTTTGTTTCTAGTGCAAAATGTTTAATTATATGCTAACAATTAGTGGTACACTAGCATTGACATTTGACATTTTATGTCACATGAAATTTTTTAAATTTTTACGAATTTTTTAGTTATTACACAAATGGTCCATCACTGAATCTACCAAGATTCCCCTTGTCGCAACATCATTATTTCTCCACCGATCCTTCTCGGCTTCCTCTTCTGGTTCTAGAACATTCTCATTCATGTACTTCAAGAAATCATTTTCTTCTAGGATAAGAAGAACCTTATACTTCCATGAGATGAAATTGGAAGTCCCATCAAGTTTATCTTCAACCTTCATGTCAATCATCTTGACAGAAAAAATGGACCAAAAACCCTAGCAGGAGCTAGTTCATGGATGAAGTATGGAGGCTTGAAAAAATGGATCCATAGATAGATTTCCCCTATTGAAGCAAGTTAGAGAAATGTAAAATTGGTCCATAATTATGGAGAGTACAACAAAAATGTGGAAGCCCTAGATATTGAACATGGTAGTATTAGGTAAAAAATTGAACTTTCTCCAATAAAAATTGTCCTCCACAGAAAGATGCACCCTAGGAGGGCGAGTTTCTCTATGCTCTTTTTAGGGTGATCTAAGGTGGGAAAATATCCAGAACGTGGAGCCTAGTTTCCGGAAATGGATTATTTTAACACCGCTCTGTCCTATGTTATAATTTGATAGTTGTAAACCAAGATCACTAAAAGAAAGACAAAGCACATAAACAAAACAATGTGGAGCTCGTTTTAACCATGGTGATAAATAATCATTTCCTAACCATATACAAAAGAATTGTTTTTCTCCCATGAGCTTAGACCTTCCATTAGAGATCGATATACATCTAGATAGAAGTAGCACAAACCCCAAAAACAAGAGAGAAATTTCTCCAAAGTGGAGAATCCGAGAAAAACACTTCTCCTAGCTATAACAGTGAACTTTTCTCTCTTAGAGTGAACTTGCTTGAAGGCTTAATGTAAGAATGAAGGGAGGTTCCTTCTACGTATACACTAAAATGCTAAAAACCTAATTTTTACTTAGGGCCAACTTATGTTATTAAATGATAAAAAGTAAATTTTTTTACTATTATTTCTAGGCCAACTTAAGTGAGGGTTCATCACATGTCTACTACAATAACAAAACCAAACAACAAATAATTATAAAATGGAAAATTGCAGGAAAATCTAAAAGCAAGTCTCAAAATCTACTAGAACAACATCTAATTGAATTACGATGTGTGCACAACCTATTTGTACACTCCATTTTTGTATTGAGAACAATACAAGATTTTATCCATTTTGTGATTTTTAGGATTTATAATCCTCCTGTTGCAGCTGCAACTATTTCCCAAAATTCAGAAAATTTTGGGACCCTCCTTTAATTCATTTTTTGCTCTGTTTTTGGTTTTGTTTAATGTTTGAATTAATTTTGCCTCACCATCGGAAGTGTTTTGGACTTTTGAGTCAGGAGTCTAGTTGTCTGCGCATCCGATGTTGTGGAAAAGAACCGGACATCAAGTCCGAGGTCAAGTGTATTTGGTCTTCGATGACTTTTCTTCATCGGTAGTTATTTTGAAATCCCGTCGAAACCTTTGTCTGTACGTTTTCTGCAGTTGCAGAGATGGTTCTGTGAAGTTGTCCGAGATTTGTTTCATCCTTTTTCGACTTGGCTGTGTTGTTTTGCAGGTCTTTGGTTCTCTTCAACTTTCGCCGTTGCGGCTCTAGAAAGAACTATGCTTCTGATAGTTTGATTTATTTGTTTCGCTTGGTCGATATTTATTCACTTGATGCATGTTTATTTTGACTCTGATTTCTCCGGTCTGCGGAACTTGTTCTCTTATGTTTTCACCGTTATGGCTCTCTAACCATCTTTTGACCCGAAGCCCTAGTCTCGCGAGCTCTGATGTGAGTGATGATTTATTTCTCCTGCCAATGCCATTGCAGGAGTTTCGACATTTTCTTCATTCGCCGTTGCAGAGGAGATAGTAACTTGGTCGCCGATCCCATAGCCTTTTTGTTGCCCGATGATCTAATTTTTCCCGTCGATTGCATATTGACCACGACGTATATATAGTGGGGTTTGGGGTGTTTAATTTTTTATTTTTATTTTGGATTTTTCTCCGTGCTATCATTTTCGCTTGAGCAGACAAATATTTCCACTATCAGTACCTTCGCTCCTAGGTGGCTATGCTGTGGAAGTTCACCGGTTTTCCTCCACCAGTCGCACAGTACAGTGCCAGGTATGCCCTTATTCCCATTTTACCGTTCCATTTGTTTGGTCGAACTAATTTTGTTGTCTCTGCAATTAGTGTTTTCCTAGGTTTTCCCATCCCGGCCTGTATATATTTTCGAGTTAGGTAGTATGGCTGCCCGGTGGGGGGTTTCTTAGTTTTTTGATGATGACTCCTATGGCCGTTGAGGTTTTGCATACTGAATTTGATTGCTGGGGAAATCAGTGCAGACGGCCGTTACGCTGTCCGCACCAGTTTCCCCCAATCTACATGTGGTCGTCCGGGGGTGCATTTTCATGGTTTTCTGCCAGGATGCCATGAGCCTGGTTCCACAGTTCGGTCGCTCTCGTCTTCACAAACTAGGACCATGATGTTTTTTTTACTTCTTGCTTAGGGTGAGACTGTTCGAGCTCGAAGATGAACCCCGACCCAGTTTAGGTTCCGAGTGCATTACCTTTTCATACTGTGAATTGAGCATTTTTTACAGCAAACTAGCTTCCCCTTGTCTTCTAGTGTGCTATCACTTCCGACGTCCTCACTTGAGCTGGTTTTAGTTTTAGGAACCTTTTGTATTTTGTGTAGTGTATAGGTCGTAGCACCGAGAGGGGGTTTCAGGACTGTGTTCATGTTGACGAGAGGAGGGGGATATTCGTCGGCTGTGATTTTCTAAGTTAAAACTGCAAATTGTTGGGCATGAGCTGGTTTTATCCCTAGGGTAAATTAATTTTATACGGGAACACTTGGTTTTTTGAGCTTTGTTGCTTATTTTTTCATAGCTGCACTCATGTTTAGCATAGATGAGGTAAAACTCTTATACAGTTGCCTCTATTTTGAATGTTATCTGGAAATGGCCCAACAGGACCTAAAAGCAATTTCTGTACATGACAGGGAAATTCCTCAGAATCCAAGATGTCTAAACGTCAGAAGAAGAAGGCCCCTGTGGTAGAAGAGGAACCCAAAGTCGAAATCATTACCAGAGTTGAATACACCTACGATGACACCAAATGCATAGTTGGTGTGGAACCCGAATATCAATGGGGGGGAATTTACAGATTGATAATGCACTGAGAAGTACCTGACATAGGTTTTGAAGAAGAAACCATCTATGCCAATATAGAGAGATCTTACTTGATGAAAATTGCTACTAGACCTGAGCTCTTTCCATGCTCAGAGGTGATTGGGTGGATTTTTCCCAGGGTAGATGTAACCACCATGATTTTAGAAAATGTTTCTAAACAGGGTTATGCTGCTTATAGCCCTAGGTATGTGGCACTGACCTACCACTTACCAGAAGCACAAGTGTACTTGACTGAGGATTGGCTGAAGGCAATCAGGATGGACCTAGTCGAGACACTGAAGAGGATGCTCATGCCTGGCAAGAAATTTAGAACTAAGCTGACCAGAGAATATGACACTGCAAGTCTAAGAACCCCTTACAGGTTCATTTCCCTGATGCTGAACATGATTTTTGGGAGGGCCCACGGTAAAAGCATCAAATTGGAGTGGGTCCCTATAATTTTCTATGTTGCAACACAGGGGACCGTGTTCAACTAGTCCAACATTGTGTCGAACATCCTCTCAGCTGGAATTGCTTCAGCATTGGGAGGGGTGTCCCAGAAGAGATCAGAGGTCTACATGAGCTCTATATTGATAGATTGCATACTGTGCAACCAACCCTTCCCCAATCTGAGGTGTATCTGGGACCAAGAAAGAAAACTAGTGTACTTAGCATACAAGCCACTGTGGGCCCACAAATACCACAGTCACTATAGGGAAGTGTGTGAGCACTTCATTATGCCATTGTATACCCTGATTTTCTTGAAAGAGTGCAACTACATGTTCGAGGAGGCATTGCAGGTGATTGAAGAATATGCAGACTATTACTTAACTAAGGATGGATTATATTTTAGAATGTTTGGATGCTCCAGAGCACCCTCACTACTGCCTAAGTCTGCCATTGACTATGTAGTCCACAAAGAGGCAGTTAGACAAGTATTTTTAGATGGCACATGGAGCTTTCTGTTTGAACATAAGAAAGCAACTTACCCTCCTTTGCCATTCAGGTTGGGAAGCTACAAGTTTAGTAGGGTGAAGAAAGCTGATGAATTCGTGGAAGAGTTGGGGAAATTCCATTTTGGGGAAATGCGTTTCCACAGGAATGATTCCTGGAATAAGGTTGCGGAGCACTGCAAAGAGGCGAATGTACATTTTGAATACACCAGCCACTGGGACAGAGAGGAATCCATTTTCTGCAGTACACAAAATATGACAGCCATAAGAAGAAGGTTTAAGAAGAAAATCACCACCAAAGGTGGAAAAGGACAGGATGACCAAGCAAAGGCCGAGGAGGAGGAAACTAGAAAAATAAATGAAGATGCTAGGAGACTAGCACAAGAGGCCGAAGGCTTGCTCAAAGGAGAAGAGGAGGAAAAGAGAAGAGCTGCATAGGAGGTAGCCAAAAAGGTAGAAGAATCTACCAAATGTGAGGGAGAAGAAAAGAATAGAAAGATGGATGAGGAGCTGAAGAAGCAGGAAGCAGAAAAGCTAAAGCTGACAGAGACGGTGATAGAGCAATCAACTTCCGATATAGCAAACAGTCAGGCTCGGGACTTGGGAAACCCTGATATTCAATATCATGAGGCAGCTGCTGGTAGCACACCAAGACAAGCTATGGTCCCCACCCTGCTAATCCATTTTGAACAGAAGAAAGGGGAAGAGGTACCAGATTTCAACACTATCTTTTATGATAGGGAAAGGAAAAGGATAGTAAAGAGGACCGAGAGAAAGGTCGAAACTGGGGGGAAATCCGGTTAAATGATTAATGATACAACTATAGTGTATGGGACAGAGAAGGACCCCAGGTTCACTATCAAAGAAGGGGATGCATTGATCCATGCTTTCAAGGACAATGTAGATCGAATAATGACTAATATCGAATAGTCAAAGAAGTCCTCTTCCCAGCTCAAAGATACCCTAAGAAAAGAAAGAGAGGAAAATAATAGGTTGAAAAGAAAGTTTGAAGACATACAACAAGAAATAAAGTCTTCAAAAGCTGAGCTCTAGTCCCTCCAAGTAGAGAAGAGATCTATGGAGGCTTCCCAAGAAAGTCTGGAGAAAGTGTAGCAAGAATGTCAAGGGTTGAGGGAAGAAAATGAGCAGCTGCTAGGAAGGATAGGGGAGTTGGAGTTGCAGAAGGCTACCTGGAGGGATTTGAGAGGCAATCTTAGGGGCAGAATGCAGAACTAAAGAACATATTACCTCAATGACAACAGCCCTAGAAGAAGCCAAGGAACATCAGGTCAGTATTCAACCGTTCAAGGAGCACATTCTGGCATAGAGAAGCAAGATGAACCAGCTGCAAGTGGCCATAGAGGAAGAAAGGTGAAAAATATTGCAGGTGGACAATTAGTTGGAAGAGATTTTGGAAACCTCTTCATATTTTGTTGACAAATCGTATTTTGTTGACATATCATAGGACATCTTAGAAGTCCTAACAGGAAGGATGGCGAGATAAGAAGTGAATGAAGAAACCCCTGCAGATCTACCATCAAAAGATCAACAAGCCCTAAGGAAATACTATGATTTACTGGAGTTTTCCATAAACATAGCCGAGGAATTCAAGAAGACCGTCAAGAAGACAAAGGGGGCTTGTGCAAAATTCTTCAGAAGACTTTTGATCACTTATAATCGCTGCGAGGTTGAGGCTGAATAGAGAATGGATACCTTTCCAAACCATAGCCTATTTTTGGATATTTTGCAAAGAATATATGAAGGAGATGAACAAAGGATACAACACAGTAAAGCTTTAGATGAGCAGACCCTGAGGAATGAAGTAGATCATTTCACGGTTAGTGTGCAGCTATTAGAAGATCAACTTCGCCTGAGCGCAGCCAGAATAGAAGTCATAAGAAATCAGGCTGCTAAGTTTGAAATAAACATTCGTTTCCTAGAACCTTCTGAATTCGAAAGTATTGCCTCAAAGGCTTCAGCATGGAAGAAATTTTTGAATAGTCAAGTGGGACCCTCCTCATGAGCATCTTATTCATTTTATTGTAATATATTGTAAATTTTGTAAGCACTTAATGAAAGAAAGTATGGGAGGTGAAGAGTTGGGGAAGCCCAAGAGTCATTGCGTGGGTAGCCCAACAGTTTTGTTCTTTTGTATAAATATAGAGAATCTAGACATGAAGAGGGACTTTTTCCTGGTTATATTGGTGAAGACATATTGTAATAAGAACTATTTAATTTTGCAATAAATAACTACAGTTTTCCTGTTGGAGAAAGCTTGGTGGAATGTTCTAATGTTATGCTATGGATTTGTTGAAGAGGAACTATTTCGTTTTCAACTTTTTTTCCATTAACTGTGAGATCGTTCTAACTCTTGAACCTATGTTCTTGTATGAGTGATCTCTGGTTTATTTTATGGAAATTTCCACTATGAGTAATGAATGTTGTTCATAAACAATTGGCTATCTGGTTGTTCAAATATCTTTAAATGTTCATGTGTTTGAAAGAAGTAGCAACTATCTGTGATTTCTTATTACAATGCATGCACAAAATACATTACTCATTAATAAGTGAAAATCTTGCTCCCTAGGGATAGGTTAGGTAGTTAGTTTTAATTTCTTGTTGTGTGTGTGATTTAGATGCAAGAGAACCTAAGATGAGAGGTAAGAACCTTCGCATCACATTGTGAACACTCCTTGCACTCTCAATCAATTTGCATTTTAGATAGGCATTTGCATGTCATACTTAAAACTAAAAAATACAAAAATATACATGGTGGACTAGGCCGCAACCGGTAAAACCTTTTTATTTTTGTTACCTGAACTACGGTAGCTGGACCATAAACTAGATGGATTCTCTACACCAAACAGTCACAGGCTAGTTGGGAATGTTGACTGGGGAGAATCCCTTGCTGTTGTTGCCTGCGAATTTCCAGGCCTCAACAATTTCTAGCACTAGAAGGAGGGCCGCCAGTGCATGGCTGGCCAAGGAAACCTATTTTCTCAAAATAACCCCACCAGTGATAATTTTGAAAGCATTTTGTGTCCTGATCCAAATACTCAAGAGAATAGGGAACATCTATTTGCTGTGGACAACCAAGTGATAAATGATCTGAGGAGACACACACGGGCCTATGTAAAGAGTATTAGAGGATTACCCATCATCCCTGAATTTCCCAGAAGAGAATATAAAAGGAAAGACCGTCCTATATTGGAAGATTCAGTGTTAGTGGGAGATTGGGAAGAGTTAGTAGAAGTAGCATTATAGGAGGTTGTTCAGCCTTTGAATCAAGTAATCCCAAACACACCTTACCATTCACCTGTTAATACTCCTCTTCTTTCACCTCCTCACTCTCCACCCAAACTCATGGCAGGTGTAAATGCAAACTAGCCTAATCCACCAAATCCACCACCAGCCTAGAAAGCCAGATTAGCCTTGAACCTAACACCTTCGTTGCATAACTTACCTCAAGATTTTGAGAAGTTGCTGCCTAAGTTTGATCCTAATGAGAAGGTTGTAGTAGATGACCACTTGCAAAGTTTCTTTTTGGCAATAGAAGGATTAAGGGCTGGGGAATATGAGGATGTTGTTTGTAGTTTTTTCCCACATACCCTTAAAGGAGCAGCAACATCCTGGTACTTTGGTTTTCCTGTAAAGTCTATCCCAGATTGGGATACTTTTGAAAGGATTTTTAGAAACAAGTATGTAGCCCAAAAGACGCATGCAACATTGATGAAAGGTATGGGCGCTTTAAAAAAAGAAAGGAATGAGAAGGTACACAATTTTACTCAAAGATTTTTAGCTTACCTCAATATCTTCTCTGTAACTGACAAGCCTTCCGATAAAGCTCTGATTGAGTATTATACCTCAGCTTTAGGTCCTGACTTGGCTATGTTTGCAAAATCTCAAGTTAAGCCTATGTTAGCTGAGACTTAAGAAGAAGAAAGAGTAGAGGATGAAAAGGAAAGTATAGATGACTATCCCAAGCAATCTGGAGAAAAAACTGCTAGGAAAAGAGCCATATTGCTGTCTAAACCTAAAGAGGAGCAATCACATGATTTTTGAGGCAATGTTAAAGATGATGCAAAATCTGTCCAACATAATAATAGATTTGGAGAAAGAAAAAGAAGCTCTGAAAGCTTATAAGCCTTACTACAAAAAAAAGGAAGATAACAACCAATTCAAGACCCCTCCACACAATTTAGCATCAATGAATCTAACAGAGGTAGGGATGGATAATTTCTGCACTTTCCACCAACAACTCCATTCTGAAAAGAATTGTCCTCAATGGTTAAATTCAATGACATTGGTAATGAATCAGCCTTTGGACTCTAAATTGACTGAAGACAGTGATGAAGAGGAAAAAAGTAATCAGACCATAGAAAGACAGGAAAATGATACCATGTTTTTATGGGATTGTGTCTCGCTGTTTGATACAGAAAAAAGTACTCTTAAACCTGAGAACATACTGATGACAACACAAGACACGGATTTGATAAATAAAGACAATACAATAATCTCAAAAATTAAGAAGTTGCAGGAGAATGTCAGGAGACAGTCAAAGAACAATGTTAAAGATAAAGTACCCAAAATCACCATTTTCAGCCAAGAGACGGAGCAGATCAACAAGCCTGTTAAACCTATAAAAGAACAAGTAGGTGTTAAAAAAGAAAATACCGAAAAGCTTGAAGAGCCAGAAGAAGATATGCCCACTAAAAAACCAACCTGTAGAAGAAGAGGTCGAATCAATTGGTGAAGAGAAATCTAGAACCCCACCTTTCCTTTTGACTTTGGAAATGCTAAATCATAAGGTGCATAATTGTTTGGTAGATTTTGGATCATCAGTGAATGTTATGCCACTTGCAGTTTGCAAACAAATTAATGGACAGCCAAAACCTACTACTTGGGAAGTCACTCAACTAGACAAAACTAATGTCAAAGTAGTGGGAGAAATGGAGAATGTTCTCATTCGTTTATGTGCAAATACATTAGAGAAAATTTCAACTCAAAATGGGCCTCCTAAAAAAAATTAATAAAATAATAGTTAAAATAATAAAATAATATTTATTAATTTTGGAGGAAGAATAGAAAAAAACTACTTTTTTGTTTGTATTTTCGACATATCTCCCCCTGTTTTTACTCAAATTTCGATCGGGAGATCTCGTTGGATGTGGAATTAAATTCCGCATCCAACGAGTATGCACTCAACATAATTTTGACGGAACCCTCTACCCCAAAAAAAAAGTATTCCGAGTGGGTCTGTCAAAAGTATGCCGAGTGGGTACTCGTTGTATGCGGAATTTAATTCCGCATCCAACGAGCTCTCCCGATCAAAATTTGAGTAAAAAAAATGGGGAGATATGTCGAAAATACAAACAAAAAAGTAGTTTTTTTTATGATACCTATCCCCAAATTTATATTAAAAAAGTGTTTAAGACCTACACGGTATTTCAAATTTAAAGCAATTTCATTGGCTAACACATGATGACGTGGAATTTGAGTTAAAGTTAAAAGGCCCATTTTGAGTTGAAATTTCCTCTAATGACAAGATTTGTCAATTTATTGATATTGTGGTGGCTAACATACCTGATGGATATGGACTTATTCTGAACCGTGACTGGTCCGCAAGGTTAAAAGGGTATTTTGCTTCAGATTGGTCACATTTGTGGTTGCCTCATAAGGGGATCCCAAATCGGATCAAAATTTTGAGAGAACCTTACATGAAACACAATATCACTAAATTGGAAGAAGGTAATGAATGTGTTAATTCTATTTTGGGGAATTAGCTTGAACTAAGATATCATGCCTCAGAAAAAGCCATCAATATGACTGACACTCAGCTTGGTCTCCTTCAACTTTCTCAGGTTGATGAGATTGATTGTAAATCGGTAGACATGGTTTCGGTTTCAAAAATAGCAGAATTAGACCATGGTTAGGTATCTCATGTCTGCAACCCAGCCTAGCCCCTTGACTCATAAGTTGAAAGATTTGCATGGGTGGGCACAATTCTATTTTTCTTTTGATTTAATGACCTTGTACATAAATAATTTGATGCAGTTTTGCTTTGATTTACCGCTTTTATTTCTGGTTATTTTGGTTTGTTTTGAATAAAAGAGGCAAACTTTTGGTTGCATGGAAAGCATCAGGGTTCTCGATTAACTGAAATCTTTGGGAAAAGACTGTGCATTTTATTTTGAAATGATAGAATGCCTTCTAGTAAGTAGTTTTCCTAAATGGCTATGCACTCATTGAAGTCCTGCTTAACCCCTAAAAATAACTCAAAATTAAGAGGTCTGGAATACTATTTCAAGGCTCCATCCATTTCACATCTAAGATGTCCTAGGGAGTAATAGCAAAGGACCCACAGAAAGGAAGCAAGGTAAACAATTTATTATATATAAATGATCCCATGCCATGTTTTCAAAAGCCTAAAGGCTATTAAGAGTCAAAACTCCTAAAAGAAGCAATACATATCAAAGCAAAGTATCAGAAATATGAATATCAATCTGCTAAAAGTTCTTCTTCATCCGTGAGCTGAAAAGTAAATACATCTCTCACACAAAAGGACACTATGGATGGAAGAGCCTGAATAAAAAATTCAGAAAGAAAAGCAAATGGAGGACTCATAAGAACAAAAGTTCAAAAGGGCACAAAAGTGCAAGTGGCATGGGAATGAGGAACAAATGAAAAGTTTTGTTTGCCATATGTTACGATCCTGTGGTGTCCAAGCTAGAAACCACCCAAAGACAGAGGTAAAATAAAACTCACCTACTAAGCCTCAAAAGAGTTATCCGGACTTTCAACTATTTTGGGTGTTCCCATTTCCCAAAGAATGGACTGTTCTCAATGATTTAAATGCATGTGTCTGCCATCTTAGGAATACAAGCAGCTAGAAGTATTCAACTTATGAGCTGAATGATTAAACGGTCTTTTAATGGGAAGAAGTTAAGTCAGAAATCTGGGGTTCACCAGGTAGTCGCCAATTGTTGCAGCTGCAACTATTTCCCAAAATTCAGAAAATTTTGGGACTCTCCTTTAATTTTTTTTTTGCTCAATTTTTGGTTTTGTTTAATATTTGAATTAATTTTTCCTCGCCATCAGAAGTGTTTTGCACTTTTGAGTCGGGATTCTAGTCGTCTGCGCATCCGCTGTTGCAAAAAAGAACCAGACATCAAGTCTGAGGTCAAGTGTATTTGGTCTCCGATGATTTTTCTTCATCAGCAGTTATTTTGAAATCCCGTTGAAACCTTTGTCTGTACGTTTTCCACAGTTTCGGAGATGGTTCTGCGAAGTTGTCCGAAAGTTGTTTCATCCTTTTCCAACCCCACCGTGTTGTTTCGCAGGTCTTTGGTTCTCTTCAACTTTCGTCGTTGCAGCTCTAGAAAGAACTATGCTTCCGCTAGTTTGATTTATTTGTTTCACTTGGTTGATATTTATTCACTTGATGCATGTTTATTTTGACTCCGATTTTTCCGGTCTGCGGAACTCGTTCTCTTATGTTTTCACCGTTACGGCTCTCTAACCATCTTTTGACTCGAAGCCCTAGTCTCGCGAGCTCCGATGTGAGTGATGATTTGTTTCTCCGCCAACGCCATTGCAGGCATTCTGACGTTTTCTTCATTCGCCGTTGCGGAGGATATAGTAACTTGGTCGCCGATCCCATAGCCTTTTTGCTGCCCGATGATCTAATTTTTCCCGCCAATTGCATGTTGACCACGACATATATATAGTAGGGTTTGGGGTGTTTCATTTTTTATTGTTATTTTGTATTTTTCTCCGTGTTGTCGTTTTTGCTCGAGCTGTTAGGAACCCATGTCAATCCCTCTCCTTACTATGTTAGTATATTGTTGTTGGACGCATATGCTTTGTAAGTCGTCCCATAGTAATTGTTGATCCATAGTTTGTGTTATTGTTGTGAGGCGCATATGCTTTGTAAGCCGCCTGTATTATTTGTTGATCCATAGTTTACATTGGCCCATTATTTTGACCTATAGTATTGATGCCCATAATTTATATTGGCCCATGTTTTTGACCCATGGTATTAGCGCCTATTTTTAGTATATAAGTGTGTGTTGAGGCCAAGGAAGGCACCGCGAAGTTATTTTGTATTGATCTTGCTCAAAGGAGGTTGCCCCCTCGAAGTGGCTTGCGATTAATATAAAAGTGATTTTGAGTTTTGCTTCTATATCGTGTGTTTTGATTACTTGTTTGCTGCAGGGTCCTCACATCTGGTATCAGAGCACTTTCCTTGGCACAAGTGGGAAATTTTTTTTGGGAGGCAACTTTCAGATCAATTTCTGAAACTTTCTACACAAAATCAGAAGAAACAGATTGCATATATGAATTCCTCTTTCAAAAATATGCAGTTTAAAAAAAAAAAATCATCTCATTTGGAGTTCTAAAAGTGGAGATATTGCGAATTTAAAATCAGCAATTTTTCAGAATTTCGGTGACGGCCGCGGAAATTGCGGCGAGAAAATCTTTTGACGGAGTGCCTAGATTGCTATTCCGATGTCATGGATAGAAGTAGAGTGGTTGTTCCAGTTCCAGAAACATGCTATAATAGCGATTCTAAGCAATATAGATCAGGTTTTTGAACATTGGGTGGAATTTCTGCCCAAATTTTTTTTCTGTTGCAGGTTCAGATCTGGGAATAATCCCTCTCCGCTTAACTGTGGGAAGTACTTGGGCATAAGACCTAAAACTCATTGTGAGGAGTACCACAGGAACCCCGAAGTAGATGGCCCATTGAGAGGACCTGCCAGCGAAAATGGCAACGACCCCTACCTAATTGACTAGTTCCCACCTGTGAGGTAAACCAAGAGCTGTCGTTTGTGGCCAAGCGATTATCAGTTTTACCTGAGCTGTGGAGTGATGGGTACTACCCCAATATGCAAGCCGTCAGATAGCATTGGTGGTTGAGTGAATCCCTTGACCCGATAGGAAGCCGCACATACCTGGGGTCCATATCTATTTTCAGTTGCACAATTGCAGATTTCCTCTGTCCAGAACTGTTGTCGATCAGTTCCACGTCGTTGCAGATCCATCTGTTGCCGATCACTTCCGCGCCGTTGTAGATCCCTTCCTGAAAAATCTCCTGCTTATGGTTGTCACCTGCACAGGAGCAAAAATCATGGAGGAAGCACTTGCAGCCATCCAAGCCAAACTCCAGGAACTTGATGAAAAATTTCTCGGTCTCCATCTTGAGCATTCAGCTATGAACACTAGATGACAGTCCGAGTCTTCATCAACCAATGGGTTCTCTTCTTCCAGCAATTTTCGCGGTCCGAACCTATATTTTCCTCGCTTCAATGGTACTGATTCGACTGGATGGATCTATCATGTAGAATAGTATTTCAGTCTTCATAATACTTTTGATGTCAACAAAGTTCCACTTGCCTCCTTTCATTTGGAACAGGAAGCTCTTCAATGGTATAGTTGGTACATCAAGGCTCATGAAGAGCCAAAATGGCCTACTTTTTGCCAGCTCCTTTTGAAACGATTTGGTCCTAGTGCTTTTGATGACTTCACAGGAGTTCTCACTAAACTTTGCCAAATTGGCACTGTGAAAGAGTATCAAACTGAATTTGAGAAACTAGCTAATCACACTGAAGGATTACCTGATGAATTCTACCAGAGTTGTTTTATCAGTGGTCTAAAGGATACAATTCACTCTGAGGTCAAAATGTTCAGTCCCAACACATTGATGGAAGCCCTGGGGTTGGCTAAGTTGGTAGAAGACAAGATGGCAGCCCAACAACGCTCCAAATCCTCTTTTGTTCCCTTCTGAAATATGGGTTCTCAACGACCTCCCATTCCGCCAGCTTCTCGCTTACCTCCAATCAAGCATTTGTCTGAAACAGAGATACAGGCACGCAGAGAAAAAGGGCTTTATTATAATTGTGATGAGAAATTCAGTCGGGGACATCGATGTGTTCAACAAAAGCTCTATCTCTTGGATGTGGATTCTCCACCTGCCTCTGAAATTGGTGAAGAAGTTTTCGATACAATGGATGCTCCGGTTGACACTCAGGAGCCACCTCCTGACCCTCCATCTCAGGACGACCAGCCCGAAATATCCCTCCATGCTTTAGCTGGAGTCACTACCCCCCAAACAATGCGGGTACGCAGTTACTTCAAGAAGCTTCCTCTTACAATACTCATTGAGTCTGGCAGCACTCATAATTTCATTGACCCTCGGATCGCCAAACAAGCTGATTGTTTTATCCATCCTTGCTCCAACTTTGAAGTCATGGTTTCTAATGGGGGCACCTTACCTTGCAAAGGGAAGTGTCGTAATGTGCGTATCTCTATGGGAGATTATAACCTCCGCTCTGACATGTTTGCCTTGACCTTAGGCGGATGTGATGTGGTTTTGGGCGCTCAATGGCTGTGCACACTTGGCCCCATATTATGGGATTTTGCTGAACTTTGGATGCAGTTCTCCCCCGATGGACACAAGCACACATTGAAAGGCTTACAACCAGGGTCTCTCAGCATCATCAGTTCACATCACATAGAAAAACTCCTTAAGAAGAGTTCCCATGGTGTCATTGCTCAGCTCCATTCCCTTCAAATGCAACCATCAGTGGTCCCCACTACTCCTTTGGATCTCCAACAAATTCTGGATCGCTATACAGGTGTTTTTGCTGAACCAGTGGGACTTCCACCGTCATGACCAAAGGACCATCGTATTCAGCTCCTCCCTGGTAGCATTCCTCCCAACTTCAGTCCCTATTTGTGGAAATTCATTCTGGTATTTTTTTGATGATATCCTCATCTGCAGTAAAACATGGGCTGAACATCTCCAGCCTCTGGCTCTTGTAATGCAACTTTTCTCTGATCATCATCTCCATGCCAAAAAGTCTAAATGTGTTTTTGGCCAAAAGGAAGTTGAGTATCTCGGGCACATTATCTCAGCACAAGGGGTTCGTGTGGATCCTGCCAAAATCGCTGCCATGAACAATTGGCCACCTCCTAAGACACTCAAGAGCCTTCGTGGTTTTTTGGGGTTGACTGGCTACTACCGCAAGTTTGTCAAGGATTATGGGAAGCTTGCAGCTCCATTAACTGCGATGTTGAAAAATGTTGCTTTTACATGGACACCTGTTACTAAGCATGCATTTGACAAGCTGAAACAAGCTATGTGTACTACAACCGTTCTAGCTATGCCTGATTTTTCCAAGCCCTTCACTATTGAGAGTGATGCTTACGACAATGGACTTGGTGTTGTTCTCCTTCAAGATGAACACCCCATTGTGTTCACCCACAAATCCCTTTTCGGTCAGAATTTAGCTGCCTCTACATATGAGAAGGAAATGATGGCCATTTTGCATGCAGTACAAAAGTGGCGACCCTACCTCTCATGGAATCATTTCTGCATCCAGACTGATCACCAGAGTCTGGAATATTTCCTAGAACAGCATGTATCAACCCCAGCACAACAGAAATGGGTTAGCAAACTCATGGGTTATGACTATGAGATCACTTATAAGAAGGGTACGGACAATATTGTGGCGGATTCCCTTTCTCGCACATTTGATGACCAAGGTTCTCTTTCCGCTATTTCTATGCCTGTTCCAAATTGGTTGCAATCGGTTCAGCAGGGTTATGTCAATAACTCTTCATTATCTCACATCATCCAACGCTTGGACAAAAACCCTGCTGGTGTTCCACATTACTCTTGGTATGGTGCTTCACTGCGATACAAGGGTCTTCTGGTGCTTCCCTAGAACACAGCTCTTCAACAAGCTATCTTCTATGAACTCCATGCTTCTCTGTCAGCGGAGCACTTTGGTTTTCTCAAAACGTATGCACGGGCACGGTGCAACTTCTTTTGGCAGGGCATGAAAAGGACAATTCAACAGATGGTGGTTGAATGTGATACCTGCCAGCGCAATAAGGGTGAAACAACACCCCTTCTGGGAATTCTCGAGCCCTTGCCCATACCTCCCCAGATATGGACAGATATTTCTATGGATTTCATTGACGGGCTCCCTAAATCTGGAGGAAAGACTGTGCTTTTGGTTGTGGTTCATCGCCTCTCCAAATATAGTCATTTTTGTGCTCTCAGCCATCCCTATACAGCCTCTTCCGTTGCTCAAATTTTCCTGGACCAGATCTTTCGTCTTCATGGAATGCCTTCTTCCATTGTCTCGGATCGTGATGCGACTTTCACCAGTCATTTTTGGACAGAACTCTTTCACCACACTGGCACCAAACTGAAGATGCGTTTAGGTTATCACCCCCAAACGGATGGTCAGACTGAAATTATCAATAAATGCTTGGAACCTTATCTTCGTTGCTTCTCCTCTGAGCAACAACATCAGTGGGAAAAGTGGCTCCCTCTCGCTGAATGGTGGTACAATACCTCTTACCACACTGCCTCTAAAATGACTCCATATGAAGCAGTTTATGTCCCGGCACCGCCAGTTTTTCTTCCTTACACCCCCAGCAGTTCTCCAGTTCAGGTAGTTGACGCGGTCCTTCGCATTTTGCGCAAAAACCTTCACATGGCAGGAAATCGCATGAAGCAACAAGCTGATCAGCACTGTTCTGAGCGCACTTTTGAAGCCAGTGATATGGTTTTTCTTTGTCTCCAGCCTTACAAGCAATCCTCACTAAAACTCAAAGGGTGTCATCAGCTCGCTCCAAAGTTCTATGGGCCATATAGGATTCTTCAGAAGATTGGGTCTGTTGCTTCTAAATTGGAACTTCCGCCTTCTTCCCGCATTCATCCAGTATTTCATGTCTCTTGTCTGAAGAAAGTTCTTGGCACCAACATCAAAGGCCAAACTATTTTACCAGAACTGGATAATGAAGGATCCATCTTTTTGGAGCCGGAGGCTGTCCTCAATAAGCGCACTCATCAGCTTCGCTCTCGCTCTATCACAAAGGTCTTAATTCAATGGCACGGAATGCAGCCCGAGGATGCTACGTGGGAACCACCCCTCCAGATACAGTGACAATTTCCACATCTAAATCTTTGAGGACAAAGATTTTTCTAAGGGGGAGGGGATGTTAGGAACCCATGTCAATCCCTCTCCTTACTATGTTAGTATATTGTTGTTGGACGCATATGCTTTGTAAGTCGTCCCATAGTAATTGTTGATCCATAGTTTGTGTTATTGTTGTGAGGCGCATATGCTTTGTAAGCCGCCTGTAGTATTTGTTGATCCATAGTTTACATTGGCCCATGGTTTTGACCCATGGTATTGGCACCTATTTTTAGTATATAAGTGTGTGTTGAGGCCAAGGAAGGCACCGTGAAGTTATTTTGTATTGAGCTTGCTCAAAGGAGGTTTCCCCCTCGAAGTGGCTTGCGATTAATATAAAAGTGATATTGAGTTTTGCTGCTATATCGTGTGTTTTGATTACTTGTTTGTTGCAGGGTCCTCACACGAGCAGGCCAAGATTTTCGCTGTCGGTACCTTCGCTCCTAGGTGGGTCTGCTGTGGAATTTCACCGTTTTTCCTCCACCAGTCGTGCAGCATAGTGCCAGGTAGGCCCTTATGCCCATTTTACCATTCCATTTGATTGGTCAAACTACTTTTGTTGTCTCCATGGTTAGTGTTTTCCTAGGTTTTCCCATCCTGGCCTGTATATATTTTCGAGTTAAATAGTATGGCTTCCCGGTGGGGGGTTTCTTAGTTTTTTGATGATGACTCCTGTGGCTGTTGAGGTTTTGTAGACCGCATTTGATTGCTGGGGAAACCGGTGCAGACAACCATTACGCTATCTGCACCAGTTTCCCCCACACTGCGTGTGGCCGTCCAGGGGGGCGTTTTCGTGGTTTTCTGCCAGGATGCTGTGAGTCTGGTTCCACAGTTCGGTCGCTCTCGTCTTCACGAACCAGGAACATGATGTTGTATTTACTTCCTGCTTAGGGTGAGACTATTCGAGCTCGAAGATGAACCCTGGCCTAGTTTAGGTTCCGAGTGCATTACCTTTTTAGACCGTGAATTGGGCGTTTTTTACAGCAAGCTAGCTTCCACTTGTCTTCTAGTGTGCTATCACTTGCAGCATCCTCACTTGAGTTGGTTTTAGTTTTAGGTGCATTTTTGTCTTTCGCATAGTGTGTAGGTCGTAGCATCGAGAGGGGGTTTCGGGACTATGTTCATGTTGACGAGAGGAGCGGGATATTCATCGGCCGTGATTTTTCAAGTTAAAAATGCAAATTGTTGGGCATGAGCTGGTTTTAGCCCTGGGGCATATTAATTTTATACGGGAACACTTGGTTTTTTGAGCTTTGTTGCTTATTTTCTCATAGCTGCACTCATGTTTAGCATAGATGAGGTAAAACGCTTATATAGTTGCCTCTATTTTGAATGTTATCTAGAAATGACCCAACAGGATCTAAAAGCAATTTCTGTACATGATAGGGAAATTCCTTGGAATACAAGATGTCTAAACGTCAGAAGAAGAAGGCCCCCATGGTAGAAGAGGAACCCGAAGTCAAAATTGTTACCAGAGTTGAATACACCTACGAGGACACCAAATGCATAGTTGGTGTGGAACCCAAATATCAATGGGGGGGAATTTACAGATTAATAATGCGCTGAGAAATACCTGACATAGGTTTTGAAGAAGAAACCATCTATGCCAATATAGAGAGATCTTCCTTGATGAAAATTTCTACTAGACCTGAGCTCTTTCCATGATCAGAGGTGATTGAGTGGATTTTGCCTAGGGCAGATGTAACCACCATGATTTTGGAAACTGTTGCTAAACAAGGTTATGCTGCTTATAGCCCTGGGTATGTGGCACTGGCCTACCACTTACTAGAAGCACAGGTATACTTGACTGGGGACTGGCTGAAGGCAATCAGGGTGTACCTAGTCGAGACACTGAAGAGGATGCACATGCCTAGCAAGAAATTTAGAACTAGGTCGACCGGAGAATATGACACTGCAAGTCTAAGAACCCTTTACAGGTTCATTGCCTTGATGCTGAACAGGATTTTCGAGAGGCCCCACGGTAAAATATTAAAATTGGAGTGGGTGCCTATAATTTTATATGTTGAAACACAGGGGACCGTGTTCAACTGGGCCAACATTGTGTCCAACAGCCTCTCAGCCTGCATTGCTTCAGCATTGGGAGGGGTGTCCCAGAAGAGATCAGAGTTCTACATGAGCTCTATATTGATAGATTGCATACTATGCAACCAACCCTTCCCCAATATGAGGTGTATCTGGGACCAAGAAAGAACACCAGTCTACTCAGCACACAAGCCACTGTGGGCCACAAATACCATAGTCACTATAGAGGAGTGTGTGAGCACTTCATTATGCCATTGTATACCCTGATTTTCTTGAAATAGTGCAACTGCATGTCGAAGGAGGCATTGTAGGTGATTGAAGAATATGCAGACTATTACTTAATTGAGGATGGATTATATTTCAGAATGTTTGGATGCTCCAGAGCACCCTCACTACTGCCTAAGTATGCCACTAACTATGTAGTCCACAAAGAGGCAGTTAGACAAGTCTTTTTAGATGGCATAGGGAGCTTTTTATTTGAACATAAGAAAGCAGCTTACCCTCCTTTGTCATTCAGGTTGGGAAGCTGCAAGTTTACTAGGGTGAAGAAAGCCAACGAATTCATGGAAGAGTTGGGGAAATTTCATTTTAGGGAAATGCGTTTCCACAGGAATGATTCCCGGAATAAGGTTGCGGAGCACTGCAAAGAGGTGAATGTACATTTTGAATACACCAGCCACTAGGATAGAGAGGAATCCATTTTCCGCAGTGCACAAAATATGACATCCTTAAGAAGAAGGTTTAAGAAGAAAATCACCACCAAAGGTGGCAAAGGACAGGATGAGCAAGCAAAGGCCGAGGAGGAGGAAACTAGAAAAAGAAATGAAGATGCTAGGAGACTAGCATAAGAGGCCGAAGGCTGGCTCAAAGGAGAAGAGGAGGAAAAGAGAAGAGTTGCACAAGAGGTAGCCATAAAGGCAGAAAAAGCTGCCAAGAGCGAGGAAGAAGAAAAGAAAAGAACGATGGATGAGGAACTGAAGAAGCAGGAAGCAAAAAAGCTAAAGATGACAGAGACAATGACAGAGCAATCAACTTTCGACACAACAGATAGTCAGGCTCAAGACTTGGGAAACCATGATATTCAAGACCTTGAGGCAGCTGCTGGTAGCACACCAAGACAGGCTATGGTCCCCACCCTTAGGCTAATCCCTTTTGAACAAAATAAAGGGGAAGATGTACCATATTTCAACACTATCTTTTATGATAGGGAAAGGAAAAGGATAGTAAAGAGGACCAAGAGAAAGGTCGAATCTGGGGGGCAGTCCGGTAAAATGATTAATGATACAACTGTAGTATATGGGACAGGCAAGGACCCTAGGTTCACTATTAGAGCAGGGGCTGCATTGATCCATGCTTTTTAGGACAATGTAGATCGAATAATGACTAATATCGAACAGTCAAAGAAGTCCTCTTCCCAGCTCAAAGATATGCTAAGAAAAGAAAGAGAGGAAAATAATAGGTTGAAAAGAAAGTTTGAAGACATACAACAAGAAATAAAGTCTTCAAAAGCTGAGCTCCAGTCCCTCCAAGTAGAGAAGAGATCTATGGAGGCTGCCCAAGAAAGTCTGGAGAAAGTTCAACAAGAATGTCAAGGGCTGAGGGAAAAAAATGAAGTGCAACAAGAATGTCAAGGGCTGAGGGCAGAAAATGAGCAGCTGCTAGGCAGGATAGGGGAGTTGGAGCTGCAGAAGGATACCTTGGAGGGATCTAAGAGGCAATCTCAAGGGTAGAATGCAGAACTTAAAGAACAAATTATCTCATTGACAGTAGCCCTAGAAGAAGCCAAGGAACATCAGGTTAGTCTTCAGCCGTTCAAGGAGCACATTTTGGCACAGAGAAGCAAGATGCACCAGCTACAAGTGGCCATAGAGGAAGAAAGGTGCAAAGTCTTGCAGGTGGACAATCGGTTGGAAGAGATTTTGGAAACCTCTTCATAATTTCTTGACAGATCACAGGACATCTTAGAAGTCCTAACAGGAAGGATGGCAAGATTATAAGTGAATGAAGAAACCCCTGCAGATCTACCATCAAAAGATCAACAAGCCCTAAGGCAAGACTATGATTTACTGGAGTTTGTCATAAACACAGCCGAGGAATTCAGGAAGGATGTCAAGAAGACAAAGGGGGCTTGTGCAAAATTCTTCAGAAGACTTTTGATCACTTATAATTACTGCCAGGTTGAGGCTGAACAGAGAATGGATACCTTTCTATACCACAGCCTATTTTTGGAGATTTTGCAAAGAAGATATCAAGGAGATGAACAAAGGATACATCATATTAAAGCTTTAGACAAGTAGACCCTGAGGAATGAAGTAGATCATTCCGTGGTTAGTGTGCAGCTATTAGAAGACCAACTTTGCCTGAGCGTAGCTAGAATAGAATTCATAAGAAATTAGGTTGCTAAGTTTGAAATAAATATTCGTTTCCTAGAACCTTCTGAGTTCGAAAGTATTGCCTCAGAGGCTTCAGCATGGAAGAAATTTTTGAATAGTCAAGTGGGACCCTCGTTATGAGCATCTTATTCATTTTATTGTAATATATTGTAAATTTTGTAAGCACTTAATGAAAGAAAGTATGGGAGGTGAAGAGTTGCGGAAGCCCAAGAGTCATTGCGTGGGCAGCCCAACAGTTTTGTTCATTTGTATAAATATAGAGAATCTAGACATGAAGAGGGACTTTTTTCCAGTTATATTGGTGAAGACATATTGTAAGAAGAACTATTTCCTTTTGCAATAAATAACTACAGTTTTCCTATTGGAGAAAGCTTGGTGGAATGTTCAAATGTTATGCTATGGATTTGTTGAAGAGGAACTATTTCGTTTTCAGCTTTTTGTCCATTAACTGTGAGATCGTTCTAACTCTTGAACCTATGTTCTTGTATGAGTGATCTCTGGTTTATTTTATGGAAATTTCCACTATGAGTAATGAATGTTGTTCATAAACAATTGGATATCTGGTTGTTCAAATATCTTTAAATGTTCATGTCTTTGAAAGAAGTAGCAACTATCTGTGATTTCTTATTACAATGCATGCACAAAATACATTACTCATTAATAAGTGACAATATTGCTCCCTAGGGACAGGTTAGGTAGTTAGTTTTAATTTCTTGTTGTGTGTGTGATTTAGATGCAAGAGAACCTAAGACAAGAGGTAATAACCTTCGCATCACATTGTGAAAACTCCTTGCATTCTCATTCAATCTGCATTTTGGATAGGCATTTGCATGTCATACTTAAAACTAAAAAATACAAAAATATACATGGTGGACAGGGCCGCAACCAGTAAAACCTTTTTATTTTTTTTACCTGACCTATGGTAGCCGGACCGCAAACCGGACGGATTCCCTACACCGAACAATCATGGGCTAGTTGGGAAAGTTGACTGGGGAGAATCCCTTGTTGTTGTTGCCTGCGAATTTCCAGGCCTCAACACCTCCCTTATCCATACTTAGTCGATTAGATTATATTTTTTTGAATTAGGAGTCATTACTTGATGTTGGGTCCACTAGTACCATTTGGTACACTTGGGCTATTGGTGCTACCAATACCAACCACTAGAGTGTGGGGAACACATATATAGGTTAACTACAGTTGACTGCATGTTCATGCATTATTTTATGTGCCTCTAAAACCAATCCCTACAATTTAGGATCCACTTGGAGTGCCACCACCAACCTCCTTCAATTGTTGGTATTTGGTACGTAGTTAAGCTAATTTATGCTCTGGTTACATTTATTTCGATGTCCTCTAGTTTAGTTAGTGCCATTATTGCATAGTTTCATGGAGTTAGGAGCCACTTCTCACCTACCTCATCAGTTTAATTGGTTTAACTGATTGAGAGACCATATCAGACATTTGGAGTTAGACTAGTGAGCTCAGATAGTGATTTAGATACTTCTAGTTAGCCAGTTAGTTAGTCTTGAGTTGGTAGATTTGAATCCTATCCACATGGTTCAAATTCTCCTTTATGTAACACTATTGTATACTATTGTGATTAATGAAGTTTATATTGTAATTATACTAAGCAATACTTATCAGTTTTCTATAAAATTTGTCTTGATCAGTGTGTATTTTTCATTCCATTCCACCGCACAATAATACAATTCAATTGCACTCATTTCCTGTATATTACTGGCACAAGAATTTAACATGGTATCAGATCCTATTACAAAAAGCAACAAGTATGTCCAATCTCCATTTGACACCAGAAGCAACTGGGTTTCCACATAAGTCCTGCAAAGTGTGCATTGCTAACTCTGGATTCGTCCAGAGAAGTCTCTGTGGACGTGACGGACCCTGAGAAAGTGTACATGTCAATATGGAAGGCTTGATTCTGACATGATTGTGAATTGTTTTTTATTTTGCAGTGTTTCTTACATGTGCTACATAGCTTAATTGAATAAATGTCTGCTTAGAAGGAAGAATTGATGGATTCTACTGCTCTTGTACCCCGGATCCTTACACCCTTCAACTATGTTGATTGAAGGGAAGATATGCAGGTCTCCTTGCACAAGCTTGGCTTGTTAAGGATGATTATTGGCAGAGAGACAAAAACTCATCATCCTACAGAGAAAAAAAAGTTCTTGAACCAGTTGGATGAAGCCTTTGGCTTCCTATGCACTCACATATCCTGGGATCTCCTCTTTCATCTTGAGGGATTGGAGACTCCGAAAGAAGCTTGGGAAAATATTGAACTCTTGTTTGGAAATCGATATGAGCTTCAAGGGCACATATTAGAGAATGATCTAATTGCATTGCATCCTAGAATTTTCAAAACTATCCAGCATGTTTTTACAAAATTGAAGTCTCTAGCACTACAATGTAAGAAATGCGGAATAGAGAGGAAGGATGAACAGCTTGTGCTCTCCGTGCTTAGCAAACTTGGTTCTGAGTACTATGAATTTATCTCTACCTTCCATTTCAGAATATATTCCATCCCCAATTGGAATATTCCTTCCCTAGACATGTTTGTTGAGTCCTTAATACATGTGTAGAATAAGTTGATTCAAACGGGAGTTCTCCAAACTTCCGAGAATCAAGCTCACTTGGTGTCAGAATCTACCAATGTGAAAGCCAAAGGGAAGCACAAGGGGAAGGAGCCTAAAGCCTTTGATTTGAAGCCAAAATAGAATCATAAATATTTCCATGGAGCCTTGGGTTCTAGAAAAGAAAAGACTAGATGTCCATATTGTCAAAGAGGATTTCATCTAGAAAGCTAGTGCATGAAGAAGACCCTCGACCAGTTGACAACACTCCTTGAACAGAACAATGTTTCCATTCCAAAAGGTGTAGAGATGTGTGTTGATGGAGAAAAAACTAAAGAATATGATAGGTTCCTTGCTTTGAAATCATTCCTCACTCCGTCGAAGGCTTACTTGATATATTCTAGAGCATCCAACCACATGGTTTCCTCCAGGGAATCCTTCACCACTTTCACTCTATCAGGAGGACCTAGCACTCATATGGGAGATGACTCCCAAATTATAGTTGTTGAGAGAGTTTAGTTAAAATACAGCATGATGAATTCAATAATTGACCCTATGTGCCCTCTCATGCAACAAATCAAATTGTTCAAGATGAAGAAGAATCAGAATCTTCAACACAGTCAATTCGAATTGAAGAAAGTCTCCTTGGAGTGACTCCTTCTCCTGTTGCTCCAGAAGTTTATGAGATATATGATATCTCATATTATCATATGTCTAATCCATAAGAATACATTCTAATATATTTTATTGAATAAAATATCTCCTTCCATTCTATGTGAAAATTCTCCAGTGATTCTTCTATTTTAAATTATGTGCATAGTTTACTAGTGATTGTTTCAGAAAATGAAGAGGAATTTGATTTCTATATCTCTAATGATGTTGTTGGTGTGAAGATAAGTAATAATTTGGATGTTTTATAATAAATATCAGATTTTAGGATTAAATCACTCACTCTCATTGATCTTGAGCTTCAAGTAAATTCCTAAATGATTGAATGCACCATTACTCAGAGTTTTGAAGAAGGAGAAAATTGTGCATCTACAATATTGGTGAAGCACACCCTTGGATATGATATGAAATTGTTTGGATCTGATATGATCTTATTTGGTTCTATTTTTAAGTTTTAATATCCTCTAGTCATGCTTGTATCTGGTCTCATCAATTTTGGTGTGAAAAATCCAGTACCGCAAGTCTCTTACGAAATTGTTGTTGGGGATTTGATGTTGATTTTCTCTCATGAGTTTGGTGATATTATATTTTGTGGATCAATGGTTATTTTTGAAGTTATATAATATTATGGATCTCAAGCATTCATTCTCCATAGTCTCAGGGATTCTCTACCTTTTTATTTGATCACATGCTCATATCCTCACAAAACTAGTAAAGATGGATACATTCTCCATTTGCCTGGATACTTGATCCTAACACTTGGAGCTGATTTTACCTCACATAGTTTGATGTTCAAGGCTGAAATATATCAATTTCTTGGGTTTTACTCACATGGTTTGAATTCTCAAGCACTTTTGATCTTTCATCAGTTGATCTCAGTTGCTCTACATGGGTCTAGTTTTCATCTTGCAGTTGTTTATGTTACTGGAGTCAGTTGAGCATTTTCTTCTTCTTCCAAAGTGGAAAATTTCTCCAGACATAATAATTAGTTTGGATAGGTTCACATGAATAGATTTAGGATTTTGTTGCACAGAAGAACCATACTGCTGCATAGTGCTGCAAATTGCAGCAGATTGTTTGCAAGTTATTTCCAAAAGAGGAATATTTTTCTCCTAAGAATAGCTTGTATTTCTTATTCCTGCTTATCTTGAGGAGGGGCGGGGGGGTTTCCCATGAGTTTTTCCCCTATTTCCTCATTTTAGTAAGCAACATTTTAATTCTTTTAGATTGGAATGGGTGACTTTTGGCCTTGTTTCCAAGCTTGATGTAAGAATGAAGGGAGGTGCCTTCTATGTATACACTAAAATGCTGAAAACCTAATTTTTACTTGGGGCCGACTTGTGTTATTAAATAATAAAAAATACATTTTATTATTATTATTATTGGTCCGAATTAAGTGAGGATTCCTCACATGTCTACTACAACAACAAAACCAAACAAAAATTAATTATAAAATGGAAAATTGCAGGAAAATCTAAAATCAAGTCTCAAAAGCTACTAGAACAACATCTAATTGAATTATGATGTTCGCACATCCTATTTGTACACACTCCATATTTGTATTGAGAACACTACAAGATTTTATCCATCCCGTGATTGTTAGGATTTATAATCCTCCCTTTCCCATACTTAGTCTATTAGATTATATTTTCCTAACTTAGGAGTCATTACTTGGTATTGGTCCACTAGTGCCATTGGGTCCACTTGGGCTATTGATGCCACCAGTACCAACCACTAGGGTGTGGGGAACACATATATAGGTTAAATGCAAATGACTGGATGTTCATGCATCGATTTATGTGCCTCTAAGACCAATCCCTACAATTTAAGAGCCACTCAGAGTGTCACCACCAACGTCCTTCAATTGTTGTTAGTTGGTACCTAGTTAAGCTAAGTTATGCTCCAGTTATGTTCAGTTAGATGTCCTCCAGTTCAGTTAGCGCCAATATTGCATGGATGCAGGGGGTTAGGCACCACTTCTCACCTACCTCATCAGTTTAATTGGTTTAATTGATTGAGAGACTAAATTAGACATTTGGAGTTATACTATTGAGTTCCGATAGTGATTTACACACTTATAGTTAGCCAGTCAGTCAGTCTTGAGTTGGTAGATTCTAATCCTATCCACGTGATTTGAATTCTCCTTTATGTAACACTACTATATACTGCTAGGATTAATGAATTTTATACTGTAATTATACTGAGAAATACTTATCAGTTTTCTGTAAAATTTGTCTTGATTAATGTGTATTTTTCATTCCATTCCATTGTGCAATAATACAATTCAATTGCACTCATTTCCTGTATATCAATGGCACAATAATTTAGCAGTGATAAAATCAATGATAACACACCAATCCACACAATAAAATTGCTTTACTACAATTAAAATGAAATGCATATAACTCACAAATGAAAATATACTCACAAACTGAACACACAGAGTAGTGTTGCACCTTTGAATGAGGCCCTTTCTCCACAAGTTAAAGATTACTAATTACAGGAAGTTAAAGTCTTAGAACATGAAATGCATGAACAACAAAATCATTAACTAACAAGAGAACACAGTGAATGAGCAACTATCTTCTCATTTCTGATTATTATTATCTAATCTCTTATGGAAATTACAATATGGTATTTAGAAGATTAGCTTATGTCCAAAGATAAAAGAATTGGATGTTACACACTCTTAATGTTGGGTGTGGAGCTTGATTATTATTTCATCCATGTTTGAACTCCTGGACTCCATTGAAATGTGGTGAAAATTGCCTTTTAAAATGTTGTAATTTCATAGTCAATCTAAGCCATTCATTAGATTTCATATTTGACAGTGGAAATTATGTTAGAAATTTTATCCCTAGAAGGAAACCCTCTTTTGTATGAGGAATTCTATTACAACTATGTGTTGTATTGAGAAAGACGAGACTATGAGAGAGACCAAAGAGGAAGTTGGAGTGGATGTGTTACATGTTATATCCCTTCATTTTGTTGGATGGTTTAATATAAAGGAATGGAAATTTCTATGTGGATGTATCCCATCTTGAGTGAACCACATTATATTGGTGTCTTTGTTTTATTGTGTTTATGTGCTTTATTTCTGCATATTGTTTTATGCTATTATTCTGCGATCCTATTTTTCTAACACTTCAATCATTACAAAGATCATGGAACAAATGATGGAAGAAATTCCTATTTAACTGAAGAGAGATCCAAGGAATATATAGTTTCCCATTAGAAATTCCAGGAAAAATGTGCATTATGTTGAGGCGGTAGCCAATCTTCAATTAACTCGATCCTGGAGCTCTAACGTAGCAAAGTATTAAAAAAAACAATGATGAGAAGTTGATGCACATGATGTTGAAGAAAACCCATGTGCTAATTTATTATGGACACAGCTACAAGTAACAAAATCTATTAGGTTTACGCGTTTTCCACAAAACTTGTAAATATTGAGAAAACTTGTAAAAATTGGGAAACTTGTAAAAACTAGAAAAACTTGTAAAACATCAAAGGGTTATAAACTTATGTTACTTACCAAAATTGGTAATAAAAAACCCACTTAATTGTGTAAATATCAAGAACAAAATGAAAATATGATTTTACATACCTCTAAAGGATATAAGCATGGGTTCGTGGGTTTGCAGTGGCAAAAAGGTGTAATTTAACATGAAAAGGGATAAGTTTTATAATGGCATGATAACCAAAACCACTATTTAAAACAAGCCAATTTGAGACCTTAACAATTCCATTCAATAATGGAGAAGGAGGAAGTGCATGATTAAGGCATAGATCCTTGATACTTTTTTGTTAGATTGGTTTGTTAATTCATTGTTTCCTTTCATAGAAAAGAACATGTCCTTGTTTGAGGTTATGATTTAAGAACATGCCATTGTTATATCCCAACAACTACATTTTGTTTATTCTCAATTTAGGGTTCTTCATGATATTTTTCTTAATGCACCATGAGTTGAGATGGACCCAATGAATCCAAATCCAATACCACATGTCAATGGTGTGATTGGTTCTATCGGTAATGTCATAGTGATCCAATTTTGTGGTGAAATGGGACAAATGTATCTATAATATGCTAACATGACTAAAATTGCTCACAATAATACTAAAACTACAAGTACTTCACAATACTCTAACACCCCTTTAGTTTATTCCTTTGACAAGAAAGGGTTTAGTGATACAATAAAAATTATAATAATGTTGGTAGGGTAGGGGGGGGGGAGAGAAGAAGAAGGAAATTTTTCCTTACAAGTTATGCTGGGAAGATCACTTTACTCACAAATGGCCCAAAATGGAGGAATCAAAACACTTGTTGGCACATTGAAATGCCTCTCAAAAACTCGTTGTGCTAACAAACCCTTCCCTTGTCAATCCTAACAACTCATTATTGGAATTCTTAATTAACCATGCACTTCCACAAGGGGGAAATCAAGGTTCTCCTTCCTAAGGGAGTAGTACATGTGAACATGAGATCAATTTTAAAACTAGGGCATGTATCTATGATGATTTTGAGTCTAGTTTTAAGAAAAAATAAGTTTCTACATCACAACCACTACCTTCACATAAATCTATTATTGACACAATGCCTCAACCTTCCTAGGGTGTATTGCAAAAATATGCACATAATCCCAATGTTAGGGCTCCCTATAATGATAGTATCATGGAGGATTTATCCTAGGAACCATGTTCCATGTCTACTCTAGAGGTTCTTCAGATTTTCCCTACATAAAATAAGTATTTCTTGTCTTCTATAAGTGGGTTAAATCATTTTGATGCACACTTGATCACTTTCTACATGGATACCACAATCTAGGTCTTCCCCATCACATCATGTTTCAGATTCAAGTCTCATACCATTGTACTAGCATCTTTTGTATTGTTGTTGATGAAATAACATCAAATGCGTATGATGTCTCTTTCGTGTTGGAGATCTCTAGATTCTATGGACATTGTTCCATATCCTACCACGTTAACTACATTTCATGGTCGATCCTTTATATCTCATAGAATTATACCCTATTTCCATGTTGAATTCATGGGTAAAGTGGTCTTAGTAGATTTTAAGGTTGTTGACAGAGTTGGACATATGTGATGACTGCAATTGTGTTGTCAACATTTTAATTACTTCTTTTTCCTCAAAAGGGAAAATTTTCCATCGTTGATCAATTGTTGTATTAAAGGTCCAATACAACTACCACCTTGGAATCAAATGTTTTTACTGTACATAATTCCATGAGGAAACACACAAATATGGGTGTTGGACTACATTTCACACTGATGGGAATCATTGATATTCCTTCACCTACATCTCTTATTCCTTCACACACAAATCTTATTGAATATTGTTTAATATATCTGATTTATCCAATCACAATAAATCTTGATGATTTGTCATAGGTAGGAGGTGTAGGACATAGTACCCAACCTCTTTTAAAATTACCTACTTGAATAACTATCCTTGGCTCTAACCTAATTTATCTACCTTAGTAGATGAAGAAGGATATGTCATAGTGGTTATTCCATTATCTATAGTTGAAATTGTTTATTAAGCTATTCAGTGGCTATCACAAACCTTCACCAAGGTTCTCCTTATCAAGAGGAACTTAACCAATTTTCCTGGCCCATTTGAGCCTTAATATTTATATCTTCACAAGAATCCTTGGATATGGTCTTTCCCTCCTATGAGGCCAATTTTGAAGCCATGGATAGTTATGAGAGGTCATGGGAGGCTATGCATCATTAATCATATTTCCTCCTTAAGTTAACTAAGTTTGAATCTAAGAGAAAGAGTTTAACTATCTATAGATATTTTAATTGGTATCGAACTTTCCTTAAAAATAGTGAGGTATATATAGAATGAAACATGGGAAATTTTTTGAATACCATTCCTATCAATATCTCTAAGACCTGCACTATTATGGAAAACATTATGATTTGAGCAAATTGTTCTCCTAAATATGTCAAAATCTGTCTTTCTCTTTTCAAAGAGTTTTACAATGTATTTGCTTGGACTTACAAAGAAATTCTAGGAATTGACCCTTGTATAGTTGAGCATAAGATCAAAACTTGCAAAAAAGTGCAAATTGTACAACAAAAGGTAAGACCGGTTAATCCCTGGAAGGATATTTCTATCAAGGTACAGGTGGAGAGTTTGTTGAATAATGAATTCATCTACCCAGTTTTTCTAATTGAATGGGTATCCAATCCCTTTCATGTTGACAAGAAACAAGGGATCATTCACATATGTACTGATTTTCATAATCCGAGCAAGGCTAGTCCAAAGAATAATTAACCCACATAATCCATTGATCAAATTATTGATGCATGTGTCATAAGACAAATATTTTCCTTTATGGATGTATTTTCTATCTACAATCATATCCAAATTCGCTCGAAGACCAACAAAATATCGCTTTCATCTATCCTTGGGAAATGTTTTCCTATTGGAAAATGACATTTGGCCTTAAAATTGTTGGAGCTATGTTCCAATGGGATATATATTACATCTTCCATGAAATCAATCCTATCTGGATGAGCCCACACGGGTGTGGCTCATTGGCGGTTCAGTTGTTATGAAGTCACTTGTTGTAAATTGGAGGTCATGATTTCAAATCCCACCTGGATTTACCTATGTCCCATGTCTTATAGGGGGTGTGGGACACCTGGGGGTATAGTGGTAGCAGGAATGGATCCCTGGACCCCGTGTCATGCTAGTGCCATCCCAGCTCCAGTTTTCGATACCCCTAGTTACAAAAAAAAAACCTATTTGGATGAATTAGATGATCGATCTAAAAGAAGAGTGAATCATTCAACTCACCTTTGATTATTTTTTAATAGATTTCGTTTCTATAAGATTTGGATAAACCCTAATAAGTGTATATTTTGCATGATTACTAGGATATTGTTTTCCATGGTTTCCAAGTATGATATCATGGTGTTTCCTATTAAGATTGTGGAAATAGTTATGTCGCCTCCCTTGAAAAATTGATAATAAAAAAAAATCCAAAGCTGGCAAGGAAAGGAATTTTTCTTGCAAAAATTTACATCAATATTACAAAAGGTTTCATGTGTAGTTTGAAAAAAAAAACATCTTTTATATGGGATGATATGGTCATTTGAATCACTTGAAAAATCCCATAACGTTAAGACCATTTATGAGTTGACTAAAGTAAAATAAGGACTTCCTCCTATATCTCACATATTTTAGATCTACCATCAATATAGTTTTGGTTTATAAAGATGATCAACATCAAGAACACATGATTTATTATCTAAGCAAGAGCTTAGCTATGTTGATTTTTTACCTAGAAAGTGTTTGATTTTTTACCTAGGAAGTGGTCCCTATCTTATTTAAAAAGGTGAGAATGACTTTATTTTATAAAGTGACCCTTTTAATGTGAGTTTGAGTTATTATGATTTAAAGTGACTTTATGAGATATAAATGTGAGTGTGCATTAAATTCTGATTTATTATTTTAAAAAGTAAATTTTAATGAGGAAATGAGATGGGCCCTAGATCTCATTTAGTTGGCTCTTGATCTAATCCATTGATTTTTGGATGGAAGTTACTCAAACAAAATAGCTTGGGAAAGGCAAACAAAATTCATTGTTCACATTCCAAAGAGAGAAGTTTTGGAGAGAGGAGGAGCAAGAGAGAAGAGAAGAACCAGAGATAAAACCCTTGCACAAATTCCAAAAAACAGGAAGAGAAAGGAGGAAATGAATTTCAGGACATTATTACCAGCAAAAATGGCATGAATCCCAATGTCATTGTACAACATTTAATGTAGGTTGTACAAGACTGAAATTGAGGAGAAAAGGGAACAAATTTTTAGGCATTTTTTGAATTTCGTACAACACGATTTTCGAGGCAGAATACAACATTTATTGTTGTATGTACACCAGTTCGTATGGAACATATTTTGATGCAACATACAACACAAAAATCGAGGCGTGTGTACAGTCACACGTGTGGAAGAATTTGTGGGTTTGTAAAGCAATTTGTCAAAGTGTTTTTTGGAACATTTTTCGAGATGGAAAAGAGATAGTAATGTTGTAATTTTGTTGAATGAATTTGTCTCTGGAGAAATAATAAAATATTTTTGAAGAACAAGTTTTCCCTTCATGGTTTTTCCTGAATAAATTTGGTAAAAAATATGAGTGTTTCATTTTCATGTGTGTTGCATGATTTAATTTTTTGAGTAAGAAATTAGGGCTATCATAAATTTTTAGAATTGAAAAAGTTGAAAATTTATCTTATGTGTTTCAAGTTTTCAGTAAAAATTTTAATTTTTTAATGTACATGCATAATGGGATTTGGGCATTAAATCATATGCAACGCTGAAACTGAAACTGGGTGGGGGTTACCAGAAATTTTCATGGTATCATAGCAGTGTTGAGGGCTGAAAATCACACACATAAATAAATTTTCAGATTTGTAGAAATAAGGGAAAATAGGGTTTTGAAAAGGAACAGGTACTTGGACTTATTTGCAGTGATGGATATCAAACTTAGACTAGAGGATGGGTTGGATGGGGTAATTAATTTTATCCCATGGAAGGATAGGAGTGTACTAACATTACAGGAGAATGAACTATGGGAAATAGTGAATAATATTGTTGCTCATCTTGTCACTAGTCCTACAGTTGCAGCTGATAAAGCCTCTTTTGATAAGTTGGACATTAAAAAAAAAAGAATATTAATTAATTCCATTAAATACCATATCATACCACACATTTATGGGAAAGACTATGATCATCAGATGTGGATTGCATTGACTAACCTTTACCAAAGATCCAATGAGAATCGAAAAATGTTTTTAAGGGAGAAATCGAAGAGCAATAGGATGAACAAGGGGGAGAACATGGTCTCCTACCTTACCAAGATTACATAGGTTCGAGATGAGCTTGGAGCAGTGGGAGAGAGGGTGTTGGATGTAGAGTTGGTTCATATAACACTGAATGGTGTGATAAAGCCATGGCTTGTTTTTGTTGAGTATGTTGTTTCTTGTGAGCACATGCCTACATGGGATCATATTTGGGATGATTTCATATAGGAGGAGACCCGCATGGGATATGTACAAGGGAGTACATATCACAGAAAGGAGGATGAGGAGAATGTGACTTTAGTAGCAAAGGGGAAGAAGAAGAAGTCCAAGAAGGGTTCTAAGGGTGGAACCAAGTAGCATGATGGTAAGAAGAAGGACATGAGCAAAGTGAAATGTTTTGCTTGTTCGAATTTTCGTCATTATGTTGGACAATGCCCAAACAATAAGAAGAAGAAACAATAGACAACAGATTCAACATATATTGATGAGTATGTTGCTATATATTATTTTGCACATTGATCTAGGAACAAATAATCAATCTCATCAAGAAATAATCAACAAATAACTCATAAATGGTGTTAATCGAAACTGGAATTGGTTTTCTCTCTATATATTTAAAAAACAATGAATGGTTACAATAACAATGTCAAGCAATAGCTTGAATCAATGAGGAATTCGAATACCTAAGGAGGCAATTCGAAATCAATGAGTGAGACTGACTTAACTGACTGTAAGCCATTCATTCACACTCAGTTAACCACTTGACCAAAACCCTAATTGACTCACCAAACCCTAACTGAAGTCGAAGTGCAATAAATGACTGAATCTCGACTGAAGAAGATCAAACACATGTCATAGAAAGCCAACCATTAAGTGCTAGTGCTCCATGACTTCAATGAACCCCAATGAGGTTAATTGAAGCTGAACTGATCACCAGAAGTTGGTGGAGGTGCCCCTGTTGACTCCAGATCATTAAATAATGTTAAATAATCATTAAATAATATATTTAATGAGAGGAGGCACCTTAACTAACTAGCTGAACTAATTGTAACCACCAGTTAGCAATTAGGTGCATTAATATCACTCAGATCACTCCCAGAGTGCTCTAGTTAGCCTCCTTAACTGTATGAGAAGGCTAAGTTAGCCTCCTTGACTGTAGGTAGGCATGGGTGTGACTGAATGATGGTAATTAATGCTCCACTGATGTCAATTAATGTCAATTATACTTAGGATAGTGGTTTAACTAGGACAATTTGACCAAAAAGAGTGTGTATGATGGTAAATGTCTCCAACACCCCCCTTAAGCTATACTCAGGAAGAGTTAGAAAACATGGATGCATAAAAATTCTAGGGCCTCGACAACTAAGTCCATATGTCACCCTGTACAATGCTGAAACTAAAATAATGCTCAAAACAAACTAAGTGAGGAAAAGAGGGAAAATCTAGTGGGAAAACCCCCCCTTCAAGATGAACATCGAAAGTAGTCTGGATCACCCTGATGAACTCACCCCCAAAAATGAACAGAGGTAAGTGAACTTCTTTTCTGAAAATCTCTTGGTGAAGATGTCTGCAATCTGCTCATCATTCGGGTAGTATTGCAGAATGATGGTCCTGTCATGCACTAGCTCCCTGATGTAGTGCATGTGAATATCTACATGCTTGGTCCTCTGCCTGGTAACTAGATCCGTGGATATCTTAATATCACTCTAGTTGTCACAAAATAGGATAGTGGACAAAGTACTACCAAGATCAAACTATGAAAGAATGCCTTTCAACCAAGCTGCTTGGATGCAAGCGTTCACCGCTCCTTGATACTCGGCCTCTGCTGAAGATAGTGCTATGGCAGCCTGATTTTTGTTTTACCAGCAAATGGGGCCACCACCAAACATGAATACATATCTAGAATTTGACTTCTGATTAATAGAATTAACCGCCCAATCAGAATCTGTGTATCCAACCAGCTCTAGCTCGGAGTCTGCAGCATAGTGAATGTCGTAGGTCCTAGTTCCCTGAATATACTGGAGGATCCTCTTGGCTTCCTTCCAATGAATATCATGAGGATGGTGCATGTATATTGATACAGCATAACAAATATCAGGCCTAGAATGTGTCAAGTACAACAAGCTACCAATCAGTTGTCGATAGATAGTGCAATCCATGGGAGGTGTGTGTTTTCCATCTTCAAGGCTGATCCATGAAAAGGGAATGGTGCAAGCCTACATTCAGCCATGTTAAACTTGAATAACAGGTCTGAAGTGTATTTGGATTGAGTGACCATAATCCCATTAGAATTTTGCTCGATTTCGAGCCCCCAAAATTGTTTTAGAAGCCCCAAATCACTCATTTCAAAGGCATTGTGGAGAGCAGTTTTGATGGCTGAAATGGAGGCAATTGTGCTACCTGTGATCAGTAAGTCATCAACATATAAAACAATGATAATTAGATTACCATCATGCTTCTGTAAATACACATTTGGATCTTATCTACATCTCTGAAATTTTTGCGAGAGAAGAAAGGAATCCATCTTGGAATACCACTCTCTTGGGGCCTGTTTTAACCCGTATAGTGACTTCTTTAGCTTGCAAACCAAATATGGATCAGTGATGTAGCCCCCAAGATACTTCATGTATATCTCCTCATGAATATATCCATGTAGAAATGCCGACTTAACATCCATGTGATGCACCTCCCAGTGCTTGGATGCTGAAATAGCCAAAACAAGGCGGATGGAGTCCATTTTTGCAACCGGTGCAAAGGTCTCATGGTAGTCCACTCCTTGGATCTAAGAGAAAAATTTTGCTACCATCCTTGCCTTTTATTTGCAGGTGCTTCCATTAGTAGCAACATTTTTTTGAAACACCCACTTGCATTGAACCAATTTCCTTCCTGGAGGAAGAGAAACTAGATCCCAAGTAGTGTTTTTTTGAAGAGAATTCATCTCTTCATCCATGGCAACTTGCCATATCAGATCATTCCGAGCATGGTAGTAGGATTCAGGATCTGAAATAATAATTAAATAGAAAGTTTCATACAGAAAATTATCAGAACAAGAGAGCGCAATACCTGTTATTTGGAAATCAGACCAGGTTCTCCTTGGATCATCTGGATTTCCAATGTTGTCTCCTGCGGAGGAGAGTGTCTGTTGGGCCCATGTAGGAAGATGATTTTGCACTTTAGGTTCTGATTCAGAATCTGATGATTGCTTCACACTGATATCATAAATTAGAGGATCCAAATCAGGGTCATCACCCCCAATTTCATCATCCAAATATTCAATAGAATAGGAACGAAATTCAGCAGTTTTCTCCTTCACTAGTTCCACCTCCTGAAGAGGCTTATTGAACTTGACACTTCTCTCGATGATGATCTGTTTGGTCTTGATATACAACAGCTTGAATCCTTTAGATTCATCAGGATACCCAATAAATAGACATTCTATGCTTTGCGGTTGCAAATCCCTTCTTTTATCAAGCGGGATCCGGGCCCATGCAGTGGACCCAAACACCCGTAGGTTCGACACATCCTGCTTGTGTCCGAAGTATGCTTTGAAAGGAGTATTTCCTTTCATGGATGAGTGTGGAACCCTGTTCTGAATTTATTTTGCAGCATGCATGGCTTCATCCCACAAATTTGCAGCAATCTTCTTTGACTCCAACATACAGGTGGTCATCTCCTTGAGAGACCAGTTCTTCCTTTCCGCTACTCCGTTTTGTTGGGGAGTGTAGGGAATTGAATGCTGGACCTGAATAACACTTTGGGAGAATATGTATAACAACTCATTACTAACATACTCCCCTCCATTATCAGATCTCAAGATCTTGATCTTAAGCCTAGAGGCATTTTCGATCAAGGCCTTCAATTCAGAAAATTTTTCACATGCTTCTGATTTATTTTTGAGAAAGAAAACCCATGCATACCTTGAAAAATAATCAATAAAAGTAAGGAGGTACCTTGATCCATTCTTGTATGTGATAGGAATCAGATTGTTGATATCAGAATGTATCAGCCCCAATATTCTTGTAGCTCGGTTTGCCTTCCCTTGATCGAACTTGTGCTTAGGGTGTTTTCCAATCACACAGCCCTTGCAAATTCTCGTGGTTGCCTTGATAACCAGGAGGCCTTCAACCATGGATTCTTTCTGTAATTGCTGCAAATATTTGAAATTAATATGGCCAAACCTCTCATGCCACAGCCTAATAACCTCATTTCCATGAGTTAGTAGAGCAGTGGGCTTTGCATTCGCAACAAAGTGAGAGAACTCATAGGATTTTGCATGATGATTTGCAAGGATTTTTGCAATGAGTTTCCCAGATGCAATTTTTGTTATCTCAACATCATTTAGGATGAAAGAGACTCTCTTAGGCATTCCTGTATGTGTCATTTGATAGACACTAAGGATATTTTCTGCTAGAGACGGTACATACAAAACATTAGAGAAAAAACCATTTTCAAGATCTACAATACCTTGTCTTTCCGAAATGATCGTGGAGTCATCTCCCATGTGGATGGGGATGGATTTTCCGATATCCAAGGATGAAAAGGAGTCTTTTTTAGCCATCATGTGATTTGAAGTTCCAAATTCAATCAGCAATGCTTTGGACTTTGAAGTGCTTTCCATGAGGGCATGACCTTTCTCATGCTGTGGTTCCCGTTCTTGGTGATCTCTCCTCTGAAAGCTCTCCGGAAGATTGGTGTGGTTCCTCTTAAGGAGAGAGGTTGCTTCATCAAGATTTTTATTCATTTAGGCATGTTCAGGGTGAAAACCCTTCCCGCAGTAAGAGCACATGACTTTTTCTTTTCCATTGTGCCCTTTTCCTTTGTTCTTCCTTAAGCCGAAAGATTCATCATGTTGCTGGTTTTCAACTCTAGGCTTGGGAGCATCAAATTTAGTTTTTTGATTTTTTTGCTGCTTTCCTTTACCCTTCAGATCTTTGGGCCCTGAGACATGGAGGGCTTGATCACAGGAAGATCAGGTGATCCCCGTCTGGACAAGCTTGTAATGTTCATTAGTTAGGGACTCAATGAAGGCATTGAGTGTAAGCATCTTCCATCCTGGGGTTGTGAGCTTCCCCGCATGGAATGTAGAAACAAAAACTGAATAATCAGCCTTGAGTTTAGAGAGAATGGCAAGGATGAGCTGATCATCTTCCTTATCCATGTTGCATTGCTTCAAGAGTAAAACAATATGCTTGAAATTTGTAAAGAAATCATTCAGAGTCTCGAAATTGGAAGGTTGGAGAGACATGAGTTCATTTTCGAGCTGGTAAACCCTCAAGTCATCATGCTTTCTATATAGATATTCCAATTTGTCCCATATTTCTTTCGGTGTCTTCAAAATCCGTAAGATGGAAGACAAGGTCTCGCGAAATAGAGAGGCACAAGAAACCGAAGGCTTCATCCTTCTTGTTTAAGAATCTTAATTTTTCTACGGCGGATCCAGGCTCAACTTCAGTGTCCACGGTGACTCTAAAAATTCCTTTGGAGTGCAACTAAATCTTCGTATAAATTTTCCATAAGTGGAAATTGTATGGAGTCAAGAGATCTGCTGAGGAGGCCATCTAGATGTGCTGTAGCGAATGCTTCACCTGTAGAAACCTAAAAATCAAAACAAAAAGGGAAAAATAAGGTCGAATAGCCTGCACATTCTAGGCTTTCATCACACCCAACATATTCAAGCAAGCAAGCCTGATTAACAAGTTCTTTACTTGGGATATTGAGTGGTAAGCCTTGGCTTCTGGTGCAGTGCTGGAATTTTGAGCTATTGCTCACTTTTCATGGAGAAATCTGTCAAAAAGCTTAATTTTGAGAGATAGATATTCGTCCCTCCGTATTCTCTGATACCATATTATTTTGCACATTGATCTAGGAACAAATAATCAATCTCATCAAGAAATAATCAACAAATAACTCATAAATGGTGTTAATTGAAACCGGAATTGGTTTCCTCTCTGTATATTTAAAAAACAATGATTGGTTACAATAACAATGTCAAGCAATAGCTTGAATCAATGAGGAATTCGAATACCTAAGGAGGCAATTCAAAATCAATGAGTGAGTCTGGCTTAACTGACTGTAAGCCATTCATTCACACTCATTTAACCACTTGACCAAAACCCTAATTGACTCACCAAACCCCAACTGAAGTCAGAGTGTAATAAATGACTGAATCTCAACTGAAGGAGATCAAACACATGTCATAGCAAGCCAACCATTAAGTGCTAGTGCTCCATGACTTCAATGAACCCCGATGAGGTTAACTGAAGCTTAACTGATCATCAGAAGTTGGTGGAGGCGCCCCTGTTGACTCCAGATCATTAAATAATATTAAATAACCATTAAATAATATATTTAATGAGAGGAGGCACCTTAACTGACTAGTTTAACTCATTGTAACCACCAGTTAGCAATTAGGTACATTAATATCACTCAGATCACCCCCGGAGTGCTCCAATTAGCCTCCTTGACTGTAGGAGAAGGATAAGTTAGCCTCCTTGACTGTAGGTAGGCGTGGGTGTGACTAGATGATGGCAATTAATGCTCCACTGATGTCAATTAATGTCAATTGTACTTAGGATAGTAGTTTAACTAGGCCAATTTGACCAAAAAGAGTGTGTATGATGGTAAATGTCTCCAACACTATATTCGAGAAATATTTTTATCTCTTTGCCAGTGGTTGCAGCATCATCCATCACCAGCATGGATTTGAGGACTAGATGGAGAATTCCATGATCATTGGGAATTCACTGAGTGCTTCCACAACTTCCTCCACATGGTACATTGATAATGGAGCTTCGAGTCATATGACAAGTGTTTGGGGTATGTTCACCTATATTTCAAAGATAGGATTGGATTTTGAGGTTGTATTGGATGATGATACAGTGGTGTGAAAAGTTGGTTGTGGGATAGTCCGCTTTGACAGGGATCCCATGGAGCCCGAGTTACTAAGGGATGTCTTGTATGTCCCTGGGATGAAGAAGAATAATGTGTTAGTTTCCACGATTGAGGACAGAGGCCTTGGGGTATTTTTCCTAAATAGGAAAGTTTACATCTTTCCCAAAGTAGAGGATCCATTTACTTCATATGTGATTGGGGTTAGATGCTAGGAATTGTACACGCTTCTCTTCTAGCCACATCATGCACTATCACACACTCATATCAGCAGTGAGTTGTGTGAGTTATGGCACAAGAGGATGTCATGCATTCATCATTCAGCTATGAGGATGTTGAGAAACATGACCACAGGTTTTCCAGATTTCAGTACAGATCATAGTGGTGTATGTAGAGGGTGTTCTTTGGGAAAGTAAACCAAGACTTATTTTCTGAGTAGTAACAATAGATCAGAGGGAGTTTTGGATTTGATTCATTCAGACTTGTGTGGTCCTGTGTCTTCTGCCTCATTAACAGGTTTTGATATTACATTACTTTCATCGATGAATTTTCCAGGAAGACTTGGAAATACTTTCTAAGAAGCAAGAAGTCAGAGGAGGTATTGCATCGTTTCCAAGAGTTCAAATCTCTTATGGAGAACTATACATGAAATATGATCAAGGTTCTCATATCAGAAAACGGGGTTGAGTATACTTCACATGCATTTGATGAGTTTGTAGACAAGAGTGTAACATGAGGCAGTTGATAGTCCCCTAGAATCCACAACAAAATGGAGTAGTTGAAAGGAAGAATTGTTCGACAGTGGTTGTAGCTAGAGCCATGCTGCATGATCAGAGTCTTCCTTTATTCATATGGGTAGAGGCATGTAGTACATTTGATTTTGTACAAAATATGATTTTTCATCGTTCCTTGGGATTCAAAACTCCTAAGGAGATGTTCATGAGGAAGAATCCTAAGATAGGACACTTCCGCATCTTCGGATGCCTTACATGTTCACATGTCCCTTCTGAAAAGAGGACAAAGTTGGATACTACTGGAGAGAGGGGATATTTCGTTGGCTATGATGAGACTTCGAAGGATTTTCACATATACCTTCCTGCATAGAGGAAAGTTGTGGTGATGAGGGAGGTGATATTTGAGGAGGAGTGTGCCTTTCGAAAGTCTCAAGAGTTGGAGGAGGAGAAGCAATAGATGACTACTCCATAGGTGACAAAATCATAGAGTTCAAAGAGTTAGGGCACAAGGATCCAGCCTATAGGGAGTACTGGTATAGGGATAGGTTCACAGGTTTCACCTTCACGTGATTCAGGTACACATGGTTTAGGTTCAGGTTCACCAAGTCTAGGATCTCAGACCACATGTACTTGTTTAGGGATACATTGGTCTGATGAGGATGTAGAGCAGGGTCTTCCATGGGATGTTACTTCCAAGAAGAGAAATCCAAGTTGGATTAAGGAGATTGTGAAGGAAGTAGAGGATTCAGTGGGGCCACCTAGGAGGGAGTTCAGAGAGAGCAAGGAACTAGAGATTAGTTCTAGCCACATGGCACATGTGACCAAATTGTGTGAGTCAGAGCCTACTACTTATGAGGATGCATCTACACATCAGGTTTGGAGAGATTCCATGATGGAAGAGTACAATTCAATCATGAATAATGGCGTGTGGGAGGTAGTTCCAAGACTAGAGGGGAAGTCTATTATGAATTCCAACTGGCTCTATAAAATCAAGCATGTTGGAGATGGAAGAATCAAAAAGTACAAATCTCAGTTTGCAGCACAAGGTTTCTCATAGATAGAGGGAGTTGACTATGATGAGACCTTTGTGCCAGTTGCTAGATTTTATTTGATCATAACAGTGATCTCCATTGTGGCAGAGATGTGTTGGAGGATTCATCAGATGTATTTGAAGACCAATTTCCTCAACATTTTTCTACAGGAGGAGTTATATCTAGAGCATCCATAGGTATTTGATATTTATGAGAGAGATTCTCATGTTTGCAGGATGAAAAAGGCCTTGTATGGTGTAAAGCAAGCCCCTTGGTCTTGGTACTCAAGGATTGATTCTTATTTGATTTCGATTGAGTTTTAGAAGAGTGAGGAAGATCCCAAACTATACTACATTGTGGTTGGAGGTGTTCCACCCAATCTTCTATTATATGTTGATGACTTATTCATTATAGGAGGAGAGCACCTGATTGAGGCATGCAAGAAAGATCTTGCTTCAAAGTTTGAGATGACCGACCTTGGGTTGATGCATTACTATTTAGGAATGGAGGTATGGTAGGAGGATGGATATGTTTTCCTGGGGCAATGAAAATATGTTACAGATGGTTTGAGTAAATTTCATATGGAGGATTGTAGACCCATGTCCACACCCATGATCACTAACTTGAAGAAGCTTCATGCTTTTTAGGGAGAGTTGGTGGATCCTACTTTGTTTCATCAGCTTATTGGTTCTTTGATGTATTTGGTCAACACTAGACCATATATGAGTTTTGCGGTGAACACTCTCAGTCAGTTCATGGTGAACACCAGGAGAGTGCACTAGACAACTGCAAAACACATTTTGAGATACCTTGTTGGGACTGTAGATTATGGTATGGACTACAAGGGGTTAGGTGGAGAGGACTTGATTGGTTTCATGTATTTAGATTGGGCAGGAAGTGCTTCGGACTGGAATATCACTCCTGGTTGGTGTTTCAGTTTTGGCTTGACAGTTGTGTCATAGTTCAATCAAAAGCAAAAATTCATTGTGTTGAGTTCTGCAGAGGCTGAGTACATGGTAGCCAATAAGGCTAGTTGTGAAGCATTATGGCTTCACAAGTTTATGGTAGACTTATTTGGTCAGGAGTTGAGGCCTACTATTATTCATTGTGACATTAAGAGTTGCAGTAGGATCTCTGAGAATCCATTGTTTCATGACAGGTCATTGAGATCATATACCACTTCATCAAAGATATGTTCAAAGAGGATTTGTAGAGTTGTAGTACATTTCTATTGATGAGTAGGTAACATATATTCTCACGAAGTCTTTGGGAAGAGGGAAGCATATTCATTTAAGAGACAAGATGGGAGTGGTGATAAACACTTTCCTCGGTAATAGGAAGTGTTCAATTTTTACTTAGGTAGTGTTTGTCCATTCATGCCTTGGGGTGGACAATGACACTTTAATAATTGGTCCCTAGATTATTTAAAAAGGTGAGAATGACTTTATTTAATATAGTGACATTTTTAATGTGAGTTGGAGTTATTGTGACTTTACGAGATTTAAATGTGTGTGTGCATTAAATTCTCATTTACTATTTAAAAAATAAATTTTAATGAGGAAATGAGATGGGACCTAGATCTCATTTAATTTGATTTTAATCTAAGCCATTGATTTTTGGATGGAATTTACTCAAACAAAAAGATTTGGGAAAGGAAAACAAAATTCATTGTTCACATTCCAAAGAGAGAATTTTCGAAGGGAGGAGGACCAAGGGAGAAGACAAGAACCAAAGAGAAAACCCTTGCATAAATTCCAAAAAACAGGAAGAGAAAGGAGGGTGTAAAATTCGAGACATTAATACCAGCAAAAATGGCATGGATCCCAATGCAGTCATACAACATTTAATGCAGGTCGTACTGGTCCGTACAACATTGAAATTGAGGAGAAGAGGGCATAGTTTTCGAGGCAGTTTTGAATTTTGTACAAAGCGATTTTCAAGTCATAGTACAACATTTATTGTTGTTTGTACAATATTCCATATGACACAAATTTTGAGGCAGCATACAACATATAAATTGAGGCATCCGTACAGTCACACGTGTGGCAGAATTTGTGGGTTTCGTACAACAGTTTGTCAACGTGTTTTTTTCTGGCACATTTTTTGAGATGGAAAAGAGATAAGTAATGTTGTAATTTTGTTGAATGAATTTGTCTTTGGAGAAATAATAAAATTGATCCAGGACGATATTGGTGGCCACCCACCTATTCCACTTGGACCCCCACCATTGTTTCTTTCAGTTTTCCAATTTCCTTAATTGTAGCACAATTTACTATTTTTGGTAGTTTTCAGGTCCTAAACTTCCGAAGCCATTTTGAGGCCCTAAACGACATTTTTTTGGCATCGAATGGTCGAAAAAATATGAGTTCATTCTAGACTTCATATTTGTTTTTTATGGATGTAGTCCTTAAACAGATCTTTCTAATGATGTATCATGCACGTCAAACATAGGTAGTATGCTAAAGTTACGACCCTGGGAAATTGATGTACCAAGTTACCCAATGGGGCCCACATTTTGGTGTTTCACCTCCTAGAGTTAGGTTTTTGGATGTGTAGGGTTTCCATTGTTCCTCAATAATATATAGGCCTTCGAGCCTCATTGTAATACAAAGTTCAGAGTCATGTAGCCGCCACATCTCTTCTCAGAGATAAGATACTAGCACTGTAGCTAGTTTATTTCCATTTTGTATGTAAACATGTTTTAGTTATTGATTAATGAAATGAAGTGTTATTTCCACTGCATATTTTTTTATGTGGTTATTTGTGTATTTTGTTGCGTTCCTACATAAATCTGGATCAGTGGTATCAGAGCAATCTGCTCTTTCTCGATCCTTCTTTGCATGTCCCTAATGAGGGCGGGGTATAAAGAGTTAGGGATCGATCTGGTAGAACCTTTGCAAGATCAGCCTCACAAATCCCGACGGCCACCCATGGGGTACAAAAATAAAGACGAGGGCACAGAAGATCCTATCAAAATGTTACTCAAGGAGGCCCTTGAAAAAAAACAGGAATGCGATGATGGATAACTTCAACCAGATCCTTCAACGACTTCCCACTGTCGGTGTATCTGCATCTAGCAGCCACTCTGGAGGCACAACCCCTTTTAAGGTACTAGTAAACTTCGACATTCCCATATTTGATGGCCGAATCGATGCATATGTCACAGATAGATGGTTGAATCTATTAGAAGGATATTTCTCGGTTCATGACTTTTCTGACCAGGAAAATATTATTTTTTCTCTACTCAAAGCCACCCCCCATGTCAAGGACTGGTGGAAAACCTACTGTGAGAGAAAGGATGAGGAGGAACCCTCTCTGTTCTCGGTCGTACTCTCTTGGAATTCTTTTTGAGATTCCATAACCATGTCAAGGACTGGTGGAAAACCTACTGTGAGAGAAAGGATGAGGAGGAACCCTCTCTGTTCTCGGTCGTACTCTCTTGGAATTCTTTTTGAGATTCCATAAAGGGACAATATTATTTGGTTGGGATCTATGAGGACAAGTACATATAATGGACTACGCTGCAGTAGCAAAGATATCAAGATGTGTATGAGGTGACGAAGTTGTTCCATACCCTGTGCACTAAGCTGGGTATCAAAGATTCAAAGAAACATTTGGTGCTAAAGTACCATAGTTGTCTACATAGATACATTTAGGAGGAAATGGAGTTCCTCGAAATCTCCTCACTTGGTATGACATATCGGTATGCTGCCAAAATTGAGCAAAAATTCATATAGAAAAAGCGAGACTTTGGATCTGTGAATCAGAAGCAAGGGAAAGGTGCCCCCAAACCGTAGAACCAAGGACATAGTTAAGGCATGGTGAATCAAAAAAAATTGCCAAAGCATCACGCAAAGAGAAACACTGCAAAGTCGAAGAAGGAAGCAGGAAAGAGGTGCGAGTTCCATAAGATCCCGACTCACAACACAAGTGAGTGTCGGGCCAAGTAGTCACTGGTAGCCGAGATAAAGGCTTCTGAATCAGATGCATATTATCGATAAACATCCCAATGCCACTGTTGCTACCATGAAGATCCAAAAGGAAGAACTAGAAGATTCAAAGGAGGAGGAGCATCTTTTCCACTCCCAGATGTGGGTAAAGGGTTTCCCGCTACAATTCATTGTCAACAGTGGGAGCCAAAAGAACTT